>OZ023209.1:56908943-57026443 GCA_963995525.1 Escarpia spicata
GCAGCAGTTGATGTTCGTTATCAGTTAAAAGAGGATTTCACATGGGCAATTTAACTGTAGGAAAGAATTCTTTTATAAAGCTATTGATATGCACATTATGCGTACGCTATGTGTACGTCATGTCTACGTTATACACACGCAATATTATATTCGTTACGTTTACGTAACGTATCCTGCACGTGTACGTTACTGTACGTAATGGGTACGTTACGTATATTTAATCTATGCGTCACATCTACGATATGTGTACGTTACGTGTACATTATGTGCGTGCTTGCGTAGGTGCAACGCTCCGGACAAAGATGACGAAGTGGAAGAGGAAAACAAGGCGGCTGACAAATACTGCCACTATTTCAAGGATATGAGGAACAAGAACATGTTCCACCATTGTCTCGCGCGTCTAAACGCCATCACTCGCAAGTACTTCTACGGCCAATGCGTGTGCAATGTGCAGAGTATGGCCAACTACGACGAGATTAGAGAGTCGGTTTGCGAGCTCATGTCTGCTCTCGTGGATGAGTGCGAGTACTTCAAACTGATCATGCGCAACTGGCGCGCTATAGTTAATTGTGGTACGTATCGCTGCACCTGTTATTTATTCTTAGTATCTTATACGATAACTTATTTAGACAAAGTGATTGGTCGCCGTATTAAAATTCAAGATTTACGTCATCGTGTATGATGAAACTGCCGGCGAACGTCGTAATGTGAGCGCCACGCAATTCGGTTCACTTTGGCGTAGTCCCGAGGGTATGGATGACAAAATGACGGACTATACTTACCACTGCATACAACATTCTACGAGAGTAATATATCCAAAGCTATGATTCCATATGACGGAAAACATTCGATTTATTATACTGAACAATTAAATTTTCCGCATCCGCCTATGCACATAGGGAACTATTTCCATTCAATTCCACTGGGCACTATATTCGTAGTTACGCCGCTTACCGCCTCCGCATGCCGTTGTCTTATATATGGAATCCTAGCTTTAGCTATCATTGTACACCGCCGTTGCCTCCTTACATTTAACAGCCACGTTATGCTGGCTTCGCTTCAGACGTTCAGTGTTCAGGCGGAATGGTATACGACAAGGAAGTGAGCGCGTGCCCCGCCACCTGCAAAAACCCTGAAGCTCCTGTCGACTGCCCAGACCAGAGAATGAAGCCCGGCTGTCGTTGTCCCGATGGACAAGTCCTGAGCGGCGGACAGTGCGTGCCTCTGTCATCCTGCGGGTGCACAGATGCGGAAGGAAACTACAGGAAGGTAGACTTCGCTTCACCAACAACAACTGAAGCTACCTCCTTTGCTTGCTGGCTTGCCATATATATGTATCAATATGCTAACACGTGCATTTAGAAACACAACGATTTTTACATCGAGTTAATTACCGACGTGTTTGCATTATGCAAAGGTATTCTAGAGGGCGTTTCTCTTATTTGAGATCACTGAGTAGTGATCATATCTCCTAGGTTAGTTGTATGCAAACTCCGACATATTTGACATATGGCATAACATCATATAATCACACACATTTATCCATGTTGTTTAGCATAACTAAATAGGCAGTTTTGAAGTCATTAAGTGTACAATAGCAACGAAACTGTATGTGTTTTTGCAGAGGTGTTTAGGTCTGTTTTACTCCCTATTGCAGCATTCACGTCTTCATAATAATGCTGAATACAGTTATACCATTGCTATGTTATCAGCACGGCGAGGTTTGGCTGTCGTCCGACTGTTCGATGGAAAGGATATGTCACTACGGCCGCGTTTTCGCGAAGAAAGTAGACGGGTGCAGGAGCTACGAAGTCTGCTTGCTCTACGAAAACAAATACGTCTGTCGGCCAGGTACGGATCGATACAACGTTTACATGTGTCTTCCAGGAAAGCTCGTACATACGATAATATACACAATATGTTTGGTTAGTTATTGATGTGCGCCAGTCTTCTAAGTGTGCTCACATATTCGTCAAGTTTTCAAGAGGTGACGACGTATGATAAATAGTTTGTGTTGCTACAAAGCATGTCATTGATGTTTTCGATAGTTTTCCCCATCGTATCTGCCCCCAACGATTTTTCTGTTCATGCTATTGATCATTGAAATGTCATATATTTAGACATGTCAACGAGGAAACGCTGTTTTAATTACAGAATCGTGTTATTCCTTATCGTCGTCGTTTCTCTGTGTGTGTTACTCATGTAAGGATGTAAGGACGTGTGTATTTTGCTGCAGGAGGCAATTCCCCGTGCGAGCAGAACGAGAGTCTCTACTGTTTGACTTGCACCGACGTGAGCAGTGTCTACGAATGCATCGCTCTCGGAAAGATGGTCCGTTGTGACGTGGAGGATGTAAGTTGTGGCACGCAAACGTACATTACTTCGTTAGCCATTAACGCTTAAGTCATCGTCATCTAAAATGTTGCCCTTTAGACATAATTGTACAATACTTTTCACTGTATATTCCTGTTTCATCTGCCTGTGCTCCGATTGTTCCGAAACATGTATCTATTGTATGTGATATATCTAATCTAAACTGCGTAAGGTGGCTTAGCAATAAAGAGTAGTAACGTGTTCAGTGCTACCAATAATCATAATATATTTGTTTATGTACATTATTGTGTACTTCTAAGAAAATAGTTGAAACCGGGCGAATTGAGTAGTGTGTAACTCGCCAGGTGGTGCCACTGTGAACGAGATTCATATCAAAATACGGTAATGGTGATCTATATGATGCCACTGCTTTGTTGTTTTTATGTGAGTGAGTGAGTGAGTGAGTGAGTGAGTGAGTGAGTGAGTGAGTGAGTGAGTGAGTGAGTGAGTGAGTGAGTGAGTGAGTGAGTGAGTGAGTGAGTGAGTGAGTGAGTGAGTGAGTGAGTGAGTGAGTGAGTGAGTGAGTGAGTGAGTGAGTGAGTGAGTGAGTGAGTGAGTGAGTGAGTGAGTGAGTGAGTGAGTGAGTGAGTGGGTGTCAGTCAGTCAGTCTGTGTAGGCCAGCTTATTTACCATTTATTGCGTTCATTGTTGCAGGCGATCTGCGAGACCTATTGGCAGAAGAATTACTGCGGCTCCATTTCGAAGATGTCGCGCCGATGTCGCTCGCGTAGCGACTGTCAACCTCGCTCCTTCAGTCCGTGCTGCGGCGCCTGCTACTTCGACTCCAAAATTAGGAAGGACGTATGCTACAAATGCAACTATGGAACCGACGCTGTGTCGTATGAGTGCAAAGTACACCGTACGTGTCTGTGCTTGCGTGGTTGTGATACATTTAAGATAGCCACTATTACATATTGTGTCCTTTCTGCACAAAAGTCACTTAATTTGATTAGTCTCCTGCGTTTTTAAGATATCATTAGACACGTCAAACTGTCTGTCTCCCAAAATCGTGCTGATCTTAAAACAAAGCTTAACGCATGTACTTTTTATATAATAGCAAGCGAACTTTCTATGTCGCTGCGCCTAAAATCTGGAATTAAGTTTTTTAAATCGCCTCAAACTATCGCCAAATTTCGTAAAAGTATCAAGGCTTATTGGTTTACAATCGCATTCTCACACGAAATCTTGTACTGTTCGCCTGCGAGTCCTTGTTTACGCATTTTTGTGTTGGTAATAATGGATTATTTCAGCTTTATTAATATCAACCTTCAACCAGCAGCATCGCCTGTTTCACTATCAACTTCTGTCACGTTTCTACGTTTCATTTCAGTGGTGGATGAGTGCACTCTGGGAACCCACTCATGTGACAAAGAGCACGGACAGTGCACGGACACGATTTCAGACTACACGTGCTCCTGCAAGAACGGGTACACGGGTGACGGCTACACGTGCACAGGTACACTAACCACACCCCAATACCGATACTTTAACTACACGCCAGCACGGGTACATTAACTACACCGCAACACGGGTGCATTAACTCCACACCAACACGGATACATTAACTACACCGCAACATGGGTGTATTAACTACACACAAACACGGGTACATTAACTACACCGCAACACGGGTGCATTAACTCCACACCAACACGGGTACATTAACTACACCGCAACATGGGTGTATTAACTACACACAAACACGGGTACATTTACTACATCGCAACACGGGTGCATTAACTCCACACCAACACGGATACATTAACTACACCGCAACATGGGTGTATTAACTACACACAAACACGGGTACATTAACTACACCGCAACACGGGTGCATTAACTCCACACCAACACGGGTACATTAACTACACCGCAACATGGGTGTATTAACTACACACAAACACGGGTACATTTACTACATCGCAACACGGGTGCATTAACTCCACACCAACACGGATACATTAACTACACGGCAACACGGGTACATTAATTACACACCAACACAGGTACATTAACGACACACCAACACGGGTACATTAACTATACACCAACTCGGGTACATTAACTACACCTTAAAACGAGTACATTAATCACACTCGACACAGGTACATTAACTACATCCCAATACGTGTACACTAATTACACTCCGACACGGATACATAAACCACACTCCAACACGGGTACAATAAATACGTCACAACTCGAGTATGTTAATTACACTCCGACACGAATATACTAATAACACTCCAACGGATGCATACATGCTGTTGGGAAAATAAAAGTGTCCTTATCCTTATTACACTCCAACACGGCTACAGTTTGGCTGTGACGGGAGGAAAACAAATAAAACATAGTCATATTGACGAACACATTATAGAAAATAATGTTAATGATGTCTCGCAGTTAATATTATTGTTATAACTTGGTAACAAAGTGTTGTTGATCTGCATTATTTTTGTCATATATATATATATATATATATATATATATATATATATATACATATATATATATAGTGATATATATATTTATGTCAATAATGTATATAAATAATATGTAAGTACACTGTATATATATATATATATATAAACACACATACACGCACACACACACGCACGCACACGCACGCACACGCACGCACACGCACGCACACGCACGCACACGCACGCACGCACACGCACGCACACGCACGCACGCACACGCACGCACACGCACGCACGCACACGCACACGCACACGCACGCACACACTCACACTTCGTGACAATCTGTAGCAATTCTCGAGCAAGGTTTGTGCCCGGGCATTGCCAACGTGTCTACTTTTGCAACGGCGCTGACTGCTCTTGGTGTGAACCTTTCAGATATAAACGAGTGTAGCGGAAACAACGACTGCGTAGAAAACGCGAAGTGCATCAATATGGACGGCACGTACAGGTGCCTGTGCAAAGACGGCTACAGAGGAGACGGCAAGGTTGGATGCAAAGGTAAACGTCCGCATTGCCGATAACTGGCAGCACTCATTTCCTGGTGTTACTATTGATAACAAACTAGATCATGTTTGGTCAACTCGTTTTTATTCTACCACTTGACGAGTATTGAAGTATTTGGGATGCATATGATTCATATTGTTCAAGTATTAGAAAGATTAAAAAGAAAGCAGTGAGATTGCTTGTCTCAACCAATAGATTTGCTCATAAAAAATATCCTTAAATTACTAAACATTTTAACGCGTATATAATTGTACGTATATTCAATGCAACAGTTTATGTATCAATACAAGATGAGTCTTTTATATGCTATATTTGAAAATGCGTTTAAACTTAATCAAGATGGTTGTAGTTACAACACAAGGCAACCTGCAGAAATGCACATATCTGTGGCAATGTTAGAAATAAGACTGCGTTCAATAAGAAATAAGGGTGCTATAATTTGGAATTATTTCTGATACAAAATTTACTTTTACAACTTAATCAGTAAAATTAATAATTACAACTGTATACTTAAATAATTCATATTACACAATTATGCTAAGTTAAATAACATTCATTTCAATCACGATTATGTCTTCTACACCTACACGCTGTTATTATTTTCAAAATTATGATACATGTATTTACATTGAAATATACAACAGGGAGTATAACATTACACAATGTTCTTCCCCTGTTGTTCCCATTGCGCTATTATATAAGATTAGTCTTAATTTGGTTTGTATATGTATGTACTGTAATGAGTTCAATAATTTTGATTTAATTTGAGTTAACCCGTACGTTCAAACCGGAAACTAAGCTGGTATCAAAAGAACGTTGCAGGTTTTTACCAGGACAACTATCAGCCTTCCATTCAAAATGGTAATATTTTAGAAATGAATTCACGGATGGTCTCAGATATTTGAAATCATGACAAAATGTAAAAGCGACGAAGTAACGAGAAGAACTCTTTCATAGTCTACAGAAGTTATCACTGGTGGTAACCACGGCATTTATTGTATCCCACGAATTAATTGTAATTAACAGTTAACCTTATTTTATTTTATTTACTTATATATACGCAATTAAAACTATTTAGTTATTTTACATTTTGTCTAGTTATATTTTATATCCGATTAAATGGGTTTTGTTCTAATATTCTTTAATTATTTCCTTTGTTTAATTTTAATGTACATATTGTATTATTCAGCCTCTACGGCTGTCAATGAAATAAACGTATTATTATAATTATTAGTTATTATCGTCACCGCACGCTCCATATTTTGTATGCGACTGAAGTATAATAGCATAAACTAGTGATTACTAAGGCAACCGAGCACATCCGGTTATTAAAACATAACTGCATTGCATTGCATTGCTGGACACAACAATTCCAATGTATTCAACTAGTTCCCTGGTTACCAGTATATTTATCATTAAAGTAATCGATTAATGATGTGCGCCCTACACGGCTCTGGAACATAAGTTGTCATTTCGTGGTGTTCCTACTTGCCTATTATACTGCAGACATTGTGGAGTGCGAAGAAAATTCGCAAATTTGCGGGCAGAACGCGACCTGTTCTAACAGCGATGGAGGCTACGATTGCATTTGCAAAGCTGGCTTCGAGAAGGATGCCACCTCTTTGTGTCTCGGTAGGTATACAAACACAATTGTTCATATTCACACTTTCGGCTTAAGTCCGTGATATGCTCTCGCATTCCACACCTCACACACACACACGCACACACACACACACACACACACACACACACACACACACACACACACACACACACACACACAAACTCTCTCTTTATATATATATATATATATATATTCTATCTACCTATATATCCATATATCCATCCACCCGTCCATCCGTCTATCCATCTATCCGTCTATCCATATATCCACCTATCCGTCTATCCATATATCCGTCTATCCGTTTGTCAGTATATGCGACTATCCATCCTTCCACCCATCTATCCATCCATTTACCTATCTCTCTATATACCTATCTCTATGCTTTGCAAAGTATTTCTGCCATCAGAGTTCATCCCGGAGTAACTTTATATTTTGCAAACAACTAATATTGAAAATAAGGTAGTAAATTAAGTAAGTAAGTTATTCTAAGGTAAGAATTAGTTTTAAACTACGCGTAGGCCTATATTACATTGATGTACCTATGTGTAAGATTGAAAATGTCCTGCATCAATTCGTACCATATCTGCACGCATGCGAGCGATGTAATCAGTATTTGCACTCATTCGGATGATGTCCATTTGTCAGATTTGAACGAATGCCAGACTTTTCCGTGTGACGACAACGCAGCATGTGAGAACACCATTGGTTCATTCAATTGTCAATGCTTCCCTGGATTTAAAATGGAGGGACCTGAATGCAAAGGTATGTTATACTGCTTTGAAGGTTGTTTTTGTTGTTATGATTAATAAGCGTTCTCAGTTATGAATATTGCATAGCTCTTGTTGCCATTCAATCCCTATAATGTGTTAGCATATATACTGCTGGTAAATTATACTATTATATATATCACATATAAAGTATGTTTATATTATATATACACAACGTAGTTATGGTGATGGGCGTGGTATCGTTGCAAGTATAATCAGCGTCGTCGTTTTACGGCTGTTGTTAATATAATTGTAGCTGCTGCCAATGGCATCGTAGATGTTTTCAATATTAACTCACAAACCATGTAGATTATACATTGGACTTAGAATATGATTGTTGTTTACAGATATTGATGAGTGTACAGAAAAGCCGAACGAATGCCCGTCCAATTCGAAATGCGAAAACACAGTGGGGTCGTTTAAGTGCAACTGCGATGCGGGATACAGAAAGGAAGGCGGGAATTGCATTGGTAAGTGGTTGTGTTCTGTCGTAACGTAAACAACGTCCTTTCACTAGATATTGCAATTGTGTTCTCTTTACAGTAGCTCATTGATTGATTGATTGATTGATTGATTGATTGGCTTTAGGTGGTTTTGGCCGAGAGGTGGTTTTGGCCGAGAGACATTTCTGGTATTTTAGGAGTGACTGTTTGGTGCAAATAGTAACAAAAACGCTATGGCCAGTATCGCTATTGCTTGTGGCTCTACGAACCTTCCTTTGCCACATATATTACGGATTGTGTTTGCTGTTTCAAAATGCTCATGATTGTTGACATTTATAAACGAAATATTCAACGTTTTGAAAGTTGGGTTTCGCCAAGGGTTGTAACGTCGATACTTCTAACGAACGGCAACAATGTCGATTTTCTTGTAGGGTTGTAATCTCGATACATTGAACAAACACAAGCAAGGAGGAGTTTCCTGAAGGGTTGTAATCTCGATACATCGAGGGCAAAGGTTTGTGTTAGACCGAATCTGAATATAATAACAAATCTTAATATCGGCTGTATCGTGATATTTCAGATATTAACGAGTGCACAGAAAAGACGGATGACTGTGACCGAGTTAACGGAGCTTGCGTCAACACTCCGGGCAACTACGTGTGCCAATGTGACGATGGCTATATGACCGATGACGCCGGACGTCACTGCGAAGGTAAGTAAATATATAAATACTAGCATCAACATCTATCCTCCGGACGGGGCCATGGTACAAAGTTCCACTGCGTACGCGACGAAGCCGATTTTTGAGAACATGTTCCTTCTTGAACTTTTCTTATTAAATTACTGTTGTCAGATAGGCGATTGAATCCACAGGTCCACGTACATGTTTAAATAACATGTATCAATTTTGATAGTTTACTCTGTAGTTCATGATAATTGTGCGGTCGAACTTCATGGTAACTTAATTAATACTGGCCTGGGATATTGACCGTTCCGAACCGGTTTACTTCGTCTGTCAGAGATTTAACTTTACTTTCTTACCATAATTTTTCATCATTAGTATATTTTTGTGTTTTTGTCATATTTGGTTGTTCAAAATAAATATTTATTTATTGTTCAGATGTTAAAAAACTGTCACCCTGTATGATATGATATGATATGACGAAATATAGTTAGAATGTACATTTAGATTGAGAAAATACCGAGATACTTTCTTAATGATTCAACCCACCACTCCTGCACATTGTGAACAATCTGGCTTCCGAAACTGCAGCCAATACGACCCGCACTCAGCTGACGTGAACGGCCGATACAGTATTCACCACGCCGCCCCACTGTGATATCCACAATAGCGTTAATATGCTCTAATGCGATGTTTTCCTGATAGATGCTCCCGATAGAAATATCAATTTATTATCCCCGCGACGCGTGGTGACGACCGCGACACTAACCATTGTTGTGTAATTACTTACGTTTTGGTGGAGCCGTGCGAACATGTGCAACCACACTTAATTATAATAATAATGTTTATTTTGTATAGCGCCATAACCAAGACGTTTATAGCGCTTCACGTCATGCATTCTTGTGTACATTGCTTCCGTTGATGACTACGCTTTGCTACATAAGCCAACAAATGCGAGAATGAAGACACATGAATCGATTCCATTGTGCACGCTAGTTACGGTGATGCTTTGATGCGTTACAGATATCGATGAATGCGCGAACGGAGACAACACATGTGATTCTAACGCGGTCTGCACAAACACACCAGGTTCTTATGAATGTGCGTGTAAAAGTGGATTCAGCGGAGACGGACAGTCATGCGAAGGTAAAAATAATTATATATCGTACAGACACACATATGCATTTTATACCACGTTCTCACTGAAAAGGTTAATCGGCTTAACTTTAAACCGGTTTATGACGTACAATTGTTCGCAACGCCACGCGTCCTTTCTGTAGTTGTTCAATCTAGTAATTGTCGCACACGTGTACTTCATCCGGTTTACACAGCCAGTTGAACTATGTGTGACCATAGCTTTAAACTCCCGATGAAAACGTTGTTGTTGAGTACTGCGTTAGTTTCCACAATTGAATTAGGTATTCTGGAGAAAATGTACGACAATTACTCTAGAAAATATGATTAACTTAAACAACATCAATCCTTAATGTTGTTTAAGTTTATTCCAGTTGAAAATTTAGACTCTGACAACGAGATTTTTCGTAAAAAGAAACGCATTTTTAGAAAGCGATTGCCACGCCACATATCACGCGTACAATTATATACATAATTCCCTCCTTTTCACCGTTTATTCAACAAGAAAAATAGTGTAATTTGAACCGGCAGCTGAAGACTTATCTGTTTGCACATGTCTTACCGTCCTTATCTACTTAGCACATCTATCGACATGTTGGCGACGTATTACATAACGATCTTAAGATTGCCTGCTTTCATGTGTTATTTAGCTCAGGATTATGAGAATGTCGCCGAGATAATATGGGTCATTGCATTGTATTATATCCCAATTTGTTCAGACATCAACGAGTGCACAAATGGAGACGCCGAGTGTGACAAAGACCACGGTGACTGCGAGAATAAGGTCGGAGGCTACAGGTGCTTCTGTAAGGCTGGATATATGACGTCAACTGTCAGCCCCCACAAATGTGAAGGTGAGTCAACGTCCCTTGTCGTAGATCCCACTTCTGACACCAAATGTCGTCCAGACGACCCGTGTGACAGATGAATTATGTGTCTCTTAGTTGCGTGTGCCCCGCCAAATTGTAAAATTATCTCGATGGATGACAAGCTGTAATTATTGAGGATAGCTTTACTATTACAACATTCATTGCGATAACTGTATTACTACAGCAAGACTGTTGTGATGATTTTGTAAATTACTATTGTGGTAGTATTGCGGTAGTCTCTGGAATATCCAAAGAATGCAGTCCCGAATCATAACTGAAGGCTGGGACCATCGCATGGTCGTGGTGGGACTTGATCAAAACATAAACATGAAAGTTACGCACTGGTTTGAAACTACGACAAACATACAGTAGCGTAGAAACTTCATAAACGATTGAAAAACGTTTGTATGTGTGTGTGTGTGTGTGTGTGTGTGTGTGTGTGTGTGTGTGTGTGTGTGTGTGTGTGTGCGTGTGTGTGTGTGTGTGTTTGTGTGTGTGTGTGTGTGTTTGCCCCAACGCTATTCCTATTATGTGAGTGAAAACACTAGTAATAATTAATACGATTACCGAATATAGCCAATGGGTATGTGGTAAACAAAAAATCAGCAATATGGTATTCATATACAATATGGCTAACATGTAGATAGAACTCTACTAGGACGTTTCATGCACTCAATACAGCGAATGGGTATTTGTGTAAGAATGACTAGGAACATGTCTCTCACTGAATCACAAAACAAACACTTGTTGATCCGATGTCGGTCTTGTTTCCTTTCAGATATCGACGAGTGCGCGACGGGAGACTACGAGTGTGGTCCACACTCCCATTGCGAGAACAATGACGGAGGATACACATGTATCTGTGAATCCGGCTACGAGATGGGCCCTGGTGACTTGTGTATCGGTACGTGTCTTCTTCTTCTTCTTGTGATTCCCTCAACACAGTCTGAGTTAGCCGCACGCAGGTGGCTAGAACATTTTCGAACTTGACTGCTTGAATTAGTTAGCCACTCGTGTGTGGTTAAAGTTTTGTGTAACTTGGGTGGCTTTGTTGCAAATTACACAACATTGTTGTAGGGGAGGCTGGGGTAAAGTGTACAACCGTCTAACATGAAACATGCTTCGTTTAGAATAGGAAGAAGAGATATATAACTGTCAAGAGGCACGCCAGTAGCCCACTGGTAGAACTGCTGACTGGACGGATATGTCTTTTTCCACTTGATGTCTTTACTTCCAAGTCAAATCAAAGAATATAATTTCACTTTGTTCATGTGATTCATTTTACACAGAGACCCCTCCCCCCTACAACCTACTGCTTCGCCAAGGTTGTGTTCTCAAATAGTTTCATTTGTCTTTGCCTTTCACAGTTACGTTTACATTTCAAATTTACAAGTGAAAACGATACTAAATATATTACAGCTTGCGCAGCAATGTTAGGGTCAGTGCTTCCATAAATGCGTGACAACGAAGGGCAGTCCATTGCGTCGCATAGTTTAAATTGTGAAACGGAGATTTTATCAAAGCAAATTAACTTATAACTTTCTGCTGCATTGTTAACTGAACAAAGTCCATCGCTTTATCGGTGAGTGTCAAAGCCAAAGTGTATTTTGTAAAAAAAATACAGAAGGACGTTTGTTTGAAAAATATCGCCAATGTACATTTTGTAGCAAGGCCTGCAGCAGTGTTGTTCTTTTTTATACAACATAACCTCAAGTTACTGTGTAATGTAAGCTTAAATTAATCAAATGGAGAGTCGTGTTCGTACACTTTCGAAGCCTGCGCAGTAGAATATACTTCGATATCGGTGACATCGAGTGCTAACAGCACAGATGACTGACTTTTCGGCGCTAATGTAACCGAATTTTGATTTCAGACATCAACGAATGCAGCCAAAAGCCTTGCAGCATTAACGCAAATTGTGAAAACCTCGATGGATCCTACAAGTGTACCTGTAAAACTGGGTACACCGGGAACGGGAAAATCTGCAAAGGTACGTCGTTGTTTTCTTGTGATTGATGAACCCCATTACAGGTAATTTAAAATTGAGCTACATAAAAATGTCATGGTCATGTTTATACTATTGCCGACTCATTGCGTGTGCAAAAATACGACATGGAACCAAAACGGATTAGGAAGTATTGTACTAAAGGAACGTTCGGGATTTATTATAGATTGGGTTGTAGGAATCGGGTGAGGGCTCAATTTTAAAGGCAATGTTTAGTGGGCCAGTCATCAATGGTGCAGTTTTTAGGGTGGTAAATCTTCAGTGTTCACAATAGTGCCAACAATAAATAACTTACGCAAAATTGGATCAGAGTTCAGAGCACGGGATTCTGGGGTTGCTCCATAAGGTTGAATTTGTTGATATCCCTAATCATAAACGCAGCTTTATCTAGAAAGGATTTCCATATGCGTTTTAGTAGTGAAACGCCGGATAACATGACTCTTGATATATAAGTTGTTGTTCTATTCTGCCAGATGTCAACGAGTGTAACAACGATCAGATCTGCCACACAAACGCCAAATGTACAAACACGGATGGATCGTACTCATGCACGTGTAAGGTCGGATACTTTGGCGATGGGAAGGAATGCGCAGGTAATGATCATGTAATGTGTTTACATTCCTAGGTGTATTAAGATTCTCACTCACTCACTCACTCACTCACTCACTCACTCACTCACTCACTTGTGTTGCGCAGTTATTAGAATATCAAACTCTCAGTCAAAAGATTCCGCGTGCGAATCCACTTGTTGACAACGAGAAAGGGAGGGAGGGAGGGAGGGAGGGAGGGAGGGAGGGAGGGAGGGAGGGAGGGAGGGAGGGAGGGAGGGAGGGAGGGAGGGAGGGAGGGAGGGAGGGAGGGAGGGAGGGAGGGAGGGAGGGAGGAAGGGATGGAAGGAGGGATTGAGGGACGGAAATAGAGGGAGGGAGGGAGTGAGGGAGGGAGTGAGGGAGGGAGGGAGTGAGGGAGAGAGGGGGAAGGAGGGAGGGAGTAAGGGAAGAGGGAGGAGGGAGGGGAAAGGATTCAGGGAGGGAGAGAGGGTGGGAGGGACGGACGGACGGACGGACTGAGAGAGCTGGGAGAGAGAGAGTGAGAGAGAGAGGGAGGAAAGGATATTTTTGTTATGAATATTTTCACACAGTTATTGCAGCGTGGCTGAATGCTTCCCATAGCGGTCTAGGTTGTGTTCTGGTGAACATGTCTGCCAGGGAATAAAGTATAAAGCAATATTAAACGTGACACATTTAGGTACATTTTGTGATAAATGATCATACACATTTTCAGAATATGAATATATAAATGGCAATGCTATAACATATTTCTTTCAGACATCTTAAACATATATATTTTTATTCTAATACAGACATCAACGAGTGTCAAGACAACACATATGTATGCAGCGACAACGCAAATTGCAAGAATACTGTTGGCTCGTACGAGTGCCATTGCCGGGACGGCTTCCGAGGCAACGGGAAAATCTGTAATGGTACGTGACTATGTGTTATTAACTTTTTTAATGTTGGATCCAACAATAAATTAAATAATTCACAACACTTGAATATCCACATAAATAGGTGATGAGATCGTGCTTCCATTTATGTTTGGTATGATCTAAGTCAATTATTTCAAACATTTAAACAAAAGAACCAAATTGTGCGCTATGCCGTCAGTGGGGTATATATATATATATATATATATATATATATATATATATAATTATATATATATATATATATAATTATATATATACAGATCTATATCAAAGAGCCGAACTAGCGATGGTTTTTAGATAATTGACAAGGTTTATTTAAAAATAATTGACAATATGTGTTGATCTTGTATTAACGGCGATAACGAAGCATCTCAACTTTGCATTTGTATACGAGATAACACAACTGTATGGTTGTAGATATCAATGAGTGCACAGAACCTTCACACGACTGCCACGAATACGCTACCTGTGGCAACACTCAAGGAAGTTACTCGTGCACATGCGATGCTGGGTTCACAGGCGATGGACGCCATTGTAAAGGTAGGTAGCTTCTTTATGCCCCATGATGTTTGAATGAAACGCATTCCGATACCAGACGGTGCTCGAGTTCTAATTCAAAAACTTAAAATTATTATACTAATTATATTACAACACGCAACCATGGTGTCTATTAAATAAACGCGACAAAACGACATATGCCACGTGAGTTATGCATCCAGTGTCGCGGTTTGCATACGTAACAATCAAAATTTTGTTTGACCTCAACGATGTTGATAACGGTTAAACACGTTAATTACATTGCATTGCGGCATGACATCTCATAAATCAAACATAGCCGCGTCCAGTTGTTACCTTAATCACTTTGCCTTATGTCTTTGTCATAAAGAAATATTTCTGGGGCCAGAATTCCAACAAAATAATCAATGGAATGCACGAATGTACCACGTTTTCGGCATCCATTTTTGATGGCTTGACGGAGGTTCTGCTAGGCAGAGGGTCACCTGATGGATAGGTCAGCTATCCAGTAGACGAGACTACTTGAACGAGTGGCCTACAGTCAAATTTATCTACGGATGGATACGGGCAGTTGGGGATCGCCAGAGATCAACAGCTTGCGGGCGGTTGGGGTGAAAGCTGTGTTCATACGGTTTCATCTATAAGTTCTTTGCTACGAACGTATTGCAACACTTAACGTTTAACTCATCTCATACGTAACATGTGACATATTGCCTATGCGCATAGTATTTCTTGGCCTTCAGCCAACTAAGTTATGCCTGTTTGTTTGTCCATCAGCGAGAATGTTGATTCGTTCCTAATTATATATAATTACTGTACAATTACTAGTGTTTTCCCTGATCTGTTAATTTATAGCTGTTCTTATATCCATATTACTTCGTCAGTAAGGCGTAGGCATATCTTTTTAAATAGTGTATAAAAACTTGTATTGCACGTGTCATACGCATTTATTGATAGACGGCAATTTATCCGAGTTGACATATATAGCAGAGAACAAATTCAAGCTCAACTGACGTCAATGGCTGTAAGTTACTAAACAAATATACAAGTTTAGCCATACGCCTTTCTCTACGTGTTGATAGTTCATTATCTTATAGCGGGTCACACGTTCCCCATAAATATCACGTCGAGATGCGTAAACGTAAATTTATACGGATAGAATGGAATCCATTAGTGAATTAACATTCATCCAACCACATTGTGTTCGATGCTTTGTAGCTAGGAAACCATGCAACAGCAGGGTAATATCGGCAATGAAGCTGTAGTGATAATTACATCATGGTGTCGGTCATGATGGCGTAGCTGTATCGGTGATAACATCATGGTAGCGCCGGTAATAATGTCACGCATCGATGTTAATGAGATGGTATGAACGGTAATGATGACATGGCTGCAGAGGTTATGACGCCATGCTGGTGTATTTTTTCGTAGCTACACTGGTGTCGGCAATTATTTCATATTATAACTTTTTGTGCGTAAGCAGTACTGTTAACCTAACGTCTACTGTCTACCGTAGCCGACAATCATGTTACGTTAAAGGTACGAAGTTTGTTTGTCTACCCGGAATTAGCGGGCGAGGTGATTTCTAACTGGAAGTGTGCTGTAATGAATGTGGGAAAGTGAGCATCATTAAAAATCAAAAGGTATAACAGTTAACTCAGTTTGACTCGGCCGTATTGCCAATAAAGCTTGTTTTAAAACTGGATGCTTTTTTACAATTTGCATGCACCAGGGTCGTACTTTCAAATTGCGACCGTTCTTACGGGCTTACAAAACACAATTTGGCCAGCAGTATCCCTTCAACATAGTTAGTATAGTCTTAGGAAAATTACACTAATTAATACATGAAAAACTAGGAACAAGCTACATCCTTTTAATGTCGGCGTATTTTTTAAAGTTTTAACAAGTGTGTAGTGATGATCCATGTACACACTTGTGTAACTGTTCACAGATATCGACGAGTGTATGTCAGGAGCCGCCCCATGTGGAGCGCACTCCCTCTGTTCAAACGAATTGGGATCCTTTACGTGCACGTGCGAGTCTGGGTACACTGGAATCTCAGGACGCGATTGTGAAGGTAAGTCGTTGTTGTACGAAAGACGACAGTCCAGCACGGTTCACGGTACCAGCGATCGCAAAACAACTACAATAAATAGATAACGTATTGGCTAAGTTTGTGTACGTTTTACGTCTAACCGTAACAGTTGTTAACGCCACAAGTTAAACAATGGCATTATCGAGCGTAATTTAGGTATGAAAGCTGAGGTAAGACATTATCAAGGCTGTATGATGCGGTACCTAACTACCTGCTGATATGATTGGAGCATACGGTAAATTCAAAAGATACAACATTGCTATGCTGCTGTTGCTCCTGCTGCTGCTGTTGTTGTTGCTACTGCTGCTGCTGCTGTTGTTGTTGCTGCGATTGTGGAAGTCACTACACTACCAAAATCAATACCACCAGCTAACACAACCGCCACCTTCGCCACCTTCGCCACCTTCGCCACCGCCGCCACCGCCGCCACCGCCGCCACCGCCGCCACCGCCGCCAGCGCCGCCAGCGCCAGCACCAGCATCACCAGCATCACCACCACCACCACCATCTGCCTCATGTATTGACATTCCTACACTCTCTAAGTTGCTAAATGATATACTCCCATGCTAATGTAATTCCTGTTTCGCTTTAGACATCAAGGAATGCGACCAGGTAAACGACTGTAGCGAGAAAGCCACATGCGAAGAACTGCCTGGTTCTTACAACTGCGTGTGCAATTCTGGGTACTCTGGAGACGGCAAAACTTGCAAAAGTAGGTTTTTTGGAGAATCTGGGTTATTTATTAGTTGACGTACCTTGTCTTTGTTTGGTCTACGATAATATTATGTAATGACGATAATGTTGCAACCAACGCAAGCGTGTTGTATAATAACGTTTTGTTTTCAGTATTGGGTAGCACTGACAGAACTGAATAAACGATCTCCGAGAGCGACATGTAATGCTAAATATATTGCGCCCTCTGGTTCGTTCTACGGCCTACTTTATGTTTGAAGACCTCATTTTATCATTCAATATTTAAAAACTGATGCTTAGACTCCTCTTTACCTGCTTATCTCAACCAACATTCATTTATGCGTAATGTTCTCGCGAGCACTGTAACACACCAATATTGTTTGTATCATTGTGCCGGCTAGCTGTCTAGGGTTTCTTTAAGTACAATTCCAGCTACCAAGTTCGATGCACCGATATATGTTATATTATTATTATTGTTGTTGTTGTTGCAGTAGTTGTTGGTGTTGTATTTATTGATATTTGTATTATTGTTGTTGTTATTGCTAGTACTAGCAAAAGTATCAATCCTTCAAATAGCACAGGTACACTGAGACGAATAGATCAATTATTGTTAGATTATAACTATCATTATTTATTAGTACGTGTGTTGAGCAACGCTGACAGTTTTGTTCCCAGTTGTCAACGAATATCAGGACGGCACGTGCGTGTGACCGAGCACAGTTTACTGCGTTTTGGTTTCAGTTACGGACGAATGTGTTTTGCTTTCAGATATCGACGAATGCCAGGAAGGCACTTACGAATGTCCAAGCAATTCCCACTGTGTGGACCTCGTTGGGTCTTACACCTGCGCATGCGACAACGGGTATGAAGGCACCGAAACAGAATGCACTGGTATGGAACGATTATAATACTGACGTTTGACCACGTAATAGCCCGCTACATTTGTTAATGAATTTTTTACCCGTCGCATTGCACGTCGTAGTTATTGTCGTGAGAAAGCTGCTCACTGTCTTGGCATCCAGTTTCATGTTTGATATTCCCGGAATGTTGAATATGCGTTTCTAGAGAACTGTTCTCCTACAAGAGAAATTTGTGTAGTGATCAACTCACAAAATAGCGCCAATGTAAACGAGTTAAAGACCGAAATATTATAATGGTGATATCTGGCGCCTTTGATTGCACAAAAGGTTGGTGTAATCTATCTATTACTAGGAGTAGCCATTCGTGGGCCATAGGTAATACCTTTATAATGTATGGTAAATATTATATATTAGGATCATTACAGATAAAGTACTATTGAAACTGATGCAGTAGCCACCATTGGCCAAATCATATCTTGCTAGCAGGGTTCGGGAATATTCACTCTACAAAAACATGCTCAGCCATTTTCGTGGGCCCCTCTGCCTACTGGGTAATCCGCCACTCGTAACAGCAGAAGTATTACATGGTGTTGCTTTCTCCGTTGTAGATATCGACGAGTGTACGGCTCAGACGCATAATTGTCACGCTCACGCCAGCTGCAGCAACAACCCTGGCTCCTTCAGTTGCACGTGCAAGTCAGGATTCAGGGGTTCCGGCGAGGACTGCACTGGTACTTATCTCATGCATATTAACCGGATCTAACATATTCGAATATAGCTGACGTATATATATATATATATATATATATATATACGGATTATTATTAATATGCTAACGTCTGACCGTTTTAACAGGATCTCCTCCCAAGCGCCGAGGTCCACTCGCCTTTTTCTGTGTTCACTCGCTCCATAAGACCATTGGCCTCTCATAGACCAAATGGCAGTATATTTCAGAAAATACAACGATAGTTATTTAGAGTTTTTTACTTACTTGTTTTCGGTATGCTATGTTTTCTAGAGGGTCATTATCCTCAGTGAACAAATTGGGTCGTGCTGACGTCATTGTGGGAACTACTTTTAAACGCAAAGTTTTTTAACGTAAGCTGGTAAGACATAATTACTCTTAAAGTGTATACGTAATGCAATGTAAATATCATACAGCAAATCCTAGTTAGCAGAAACGGTGTCGGTGTATTTAGGTGAATACATGTTATTGTTTGTTTGTGCAATTACCGAAATACATATTTGCAGTGAGACGTATGCACGAGGATAAACGTCATATTTGTACACGCGATTATCATGTAAAGATCATCGTCTATATATTATAACCTTTCAGATATCAACGAATGCGAAGAAAAAATAGACGAATGCGATGGTAACGCGGTATGCACGAACATAGTTGGTAGCTACAATTGCGAGTGCAAAGAAGGCTACTCAGGCGACGGAAGGAACTGTGACGGTAAGCATTTAATTGAAAGGTTGGATTAGCCAATAGGAACGCAAGAGACATTCCGTGCAGCTGTCGTATATATATATATACATGCGTACATACGTACATAGATGCACACATACATACATACATACATACGCACACGCACACGCACACGCACACGCACACGCACACGCACATGCATGCATGCATCAATTTGTTTTACTCCATGACCCAGTATATATATATGGTTGTCGTGCGTGTTTCAGACGACAACGAGTGCATAGATATGACACATGACTGTCCCTCTTCCGCCACCTGCCAAAACACGGACGGATCATTCCAGTGCACGTGCAAAGATGGCTACACCGGCGATGGAAACACATGCACAGGTAAGTAACGGCGATTTACATTAAGGTATCGCCGAGATGCACAAATAGAAAATGTTATGTATTCACAAACGCAACTGATCCTAACGTCTTCGTGTAGGGTGTCCATCGAGTTAATCGAGGGGACGGTCTTTTGAAACTGGGTCAATTTCGTTTACCTGCTGTACTATTACGCTAACTTTGGAAAATTGTAAAATTGTAAGTCCATCTCCTCACATGCGCCGAAATCCACTCATCTGTTTTTTATATATTAAGTAGGTTAATTGGACCATTGACCATTGACCTTTGAGCCTTTGACCTACGATTTGGCGCTGTATTTGGTTACATACTAAGATAGTTATTTAGTTAGTTAGTTGCAATTTCCAGTGGACACATTGTACGATGAGACATACACCATGTGGCGACACGATTTGTTGCCCCTCGCGTGGGTGGAAGCTAGTTTGTATTATTATTATTATTATTATTATTATGGTTATTGACCACTGCCTTCCTTCATGAGGCATTAGGACGACACGTAGTATTCTTTAGTAGTAACTATGTGTTGTTCACACTGCGCATTCAGTTCAGACACCGCGATTGGTGAAAACGGAGTAATTGCATGTGTGTTTGTTTGTGTAGATATCGACGAATGCACGGATAATACCTATGAGTGCGACTCCCACGCAACGTGCTTGAATCAGCCCGGCAGTTACACGTGTATCTGCGACGACGGATATACCGGCAATGGCAAATCATGTTCACGTGAGTAACAAGCTTAAACTTGCATTCTGAGACAACATTTAAAACTGTTTTAATAAAGTGACTGTACCTGATGAACAATATAAATTTTTACCATACTTCCTGATGTATATGTCACTTTAGATTTTGATATATTATTCCACAAATTATGCTTTTGCAAAATTACCCGTCGCCAGGTCCGGCCACCGGAATAACAAATGGATATCATTTTTCGTATTTTGCTCCGTTTGTTGAGGAAAGTGATGTATAGTGTACGAGGCATGTTTATTGAATGGAATTTTGTATTTAAAAGATGGACGCCCTCAGGATGCAACTTTAACCGCAAGCAGTATTTATTTAACCGATATGTTGTTTCCATCGTACACTTTGTATGTTTACGACCACATTTTTATGTACACTGTGCATCGCAGAATGATAACATAAATAGTCTCGCGATGCATACGACAGCAATGTCGAATAAGATATTTATGGGTTTCACCTTAAACATGATATGGTTTATGCAATTAATATTATTATTATTTCAGTTATCACCATCGACTGTGGTGCGGGATACGTCCAGGTGGAAACTGAATGTGTCGGTAAGTGAGAGGGACACTATTGCGGAACAAGAGAGTCGTTTAAAATTAGTTCCGATGTTGTTATAAGATTTACCACGATTGCGTATTAATCAACATTCATTTATGCTGCGTTTACAGTAGCTTTCTTTGTGTTCATCTTTCGTGACTTGGGGTTCCGTATTTGTTCTATTACATATTCAGCAATGCGTCGTTGTTCTTACAACAATAACAACAACTGTATTCATACATATAATAAAAGTAATCACAGTAACAACAATAACAACAACTGTATACATACATATAATAAAAGTAATCACAGTAACAACAATAACAGCAACTGTATACATACATATAATAAAAGTAATCACAGTAACAACAATAACAACAACTGTATACATACATATAATAAAGGTAATCACAGTAACAACAATAACAACAACTGTATATATACATATAATAAAAGTAAGCACAGTACCAGCAATAACAACAACTGTGTACATACATATAATAAAAGTAATCACAGTAACAACATTAACAACAACTGAATACATACATATAATAAAGGTAATCACAGTAACAACAATAATATATATATATATATATTCGAATATTTACAGATATCGACGAGTGTGAGAAGGGGACAGATAACTGCGACAGCAATGCTGAATGCTCCAACACGGTCGGCTCCTACACATGCACGTGCGACTCTGGATACGAAGGAGACGGATTCACGTGCATTGGTGAGACAATCGCCCCCTGGTCTTTTGTGTTTGTATGCAAGTTTACCCAAACTTACAGGATAAGCTACGAATCCAATGACAATATAATGACACTCATCCTCTCTCTGTGTGGTAAACATAGCTACCAAATAGTAAAGCTTCTGTTCATGTATGCTGCGCGCTTATTTTGAAATGTTACTTGTTTTACTCTTTTGCAAAATGTATCTTCCAAACAGGAACGCATTGCGCAAATTATATTTGTAAGTTCAATGACACTTGTCTTCGCGAACACCGGTTCATACAGACAACCGGCGTACAATGGACACTTGCTACTCCCGATTAACTAGTTTTGCATTGTTCACCCAGGACATGCGCATTGCGGTAACCTGGTCTTAACGGCCTTATTGCACAGTATCTGCGATGTCCGCTATGGACAGGTTTTGCGGTATAAATAATAGCAATATTATAAATAAATTGAACGCATTTGAATGAGGTAGCAAAACGTGAAACAAGCCAAAAAGAAATATTCAACAAAATATGCTCGTCCAACATATATTATAAAACACGTGATTAGTTCCATGGATACAACGGGTGTCCAATCCATATAACATGCTCTTGGTGATTGTTTGATAATGTTTTCGTATTATTGCCATTGTTAATGCATACACATGCAGTGCGTTTGGGCTTTTCTTTGTGGTTGTTTTACATATACGGTATGTGAGAAAACGGCCCCTTGGGAAAGTCGAGTAGACGATGACACAATTTTTGGTCTACCCTCAAGTAATATGAATATTATATGGCGATTCTACACTATCACGACTAGGACCTATCGATGGACGTTAACTTCACATTATCTCCGACATTCTTCATTTTGAACAAGCAACGAGTATATGCGGGCGAGTTATGGTGTTCATGGAACGATGCTGTGTGATTTCTAACATTTGTTAAATATTACTATCTCGATTGCCAACTACCAAGGCATCCCGTCAGGTGACGGGTATTTTTGCTAGTACTATGAGTTGACGAATGTTGTTGTCAGTAGTTATAGCTTGACGATGGCGCCATAAATGTCAACATCTCTAAGACATCTCTAAGTCAGCAATTTTATGGCAATTTCTGGCAAAATGGCAAGTTTGGATGCTGCATTCCCGGCGCCATATGTGCATGCTTACTACTCTTGTCCTTGTTTCAGACGTGAACGAATGCAATACGAACCAGCACGACTGTGCCATACCGGGCGGACAATGCAAAAACACTCCCGGCCACTTCACGTGCTCCTGCAAGACAGGATACGCAGGCAACGGCAAAAAATGCGACGGTATGCTCACCAGTTTGCACGTTTACATTGTTCTGTTATATTGTATTACCTTTATTTCCTTCCAGGCACTTATTTAACCAACCGGCTGATATACATGAATTGCTTACTCGTATAAAAAGCCTGTACTACTTTGATGGTCTAGTTATAATTTACTGGTTTTCCTATAAAGTCAATACCAACGCGGCAACTAATACATTTTTCGGTCTGCCACGGTATGGTGTAAAAAATACTTTGAACAGTCGTCAAGGTTAGGGTTAAGGTACTATTATATTGTAATACTATTATAGACATTGGTAGCAGAAAGTTCGCTGAATCAATTGTCTTCAACGTGGGAACATCGCGAACGCGCCGAATGTCAAACGGCGTTTGCGATATTGTCAACAGAGTATCTTTGGAATACAAATGTTTTCGTTGTCATTTGTATATTTCGCGGTCAAAACATTAAAATTGCAAATAATATTTCGGGTTTATTAAGTTGAATTTGGCGAGCAGTATAACTTCGACATATTAATTCTGCGTAATACTGAGCTTAGATTTCCTGTTTAAGCCTTCTGATGTTCAACAGAGAATGTTTGCTTCAGACATCAACGAGTGTAACCAAAACGTGTGTGACTCAAACGCCGACTGTGAAAACACTGAAGGAAGTTACGGTTGTACCTGCAGAAGTGGATTCAGGGGAGATGGAAACACTTGCGCAGGTGGGTCAGAACTCAGCAACAACATAGTTTTTAATGGGCAACAGATACAGAACACTGTCAGCCCAGCGATAACGAACTGTAATCCCGTGCGTTAAAGCGTCGTATTAGAAAAATGTACTTGACTAGTTACCAATGACGAGCACTACATCCAACGTTTGACCAGGAAATTTGTTTAGTTAATTTATGGATGACATATCTTCATCTTCCATTTGTCCCTTGCGATGTGACGTCTACAGCGGTAGCTTCTTCTGGTTTGTTTACTAATAGTATCCACCTTTTTTAGTCGTCTGCAGTGGTCTTCCATTTTTGGCCGTTCGTATCTCTCCACCAAATATCTCGTTTCACGCTGTCTTTCCATCTGAAATTTGATGGTCTTTCCCGCATGTTTTACCACCCTCCCTTGTTTGCTATGCTCTTTGTAAAGTGTTGTCTCACATATCTTGCCGAGCTCAGTTAGCAACAATCCTTCGTTTACCAATAATAATTATTACCCTGCATTTACGTTTTAACATCGCGACACTTAGAAAGATGAAAGGTAAATTGTATAAGGTTTAACATGAACAATTATTATTATTATTATTAGTTTTGTCTTGGCTCATGATTGCATCTTTTCCGGTCAGCCCTTCCTCTGGCCATCTTTTGGCTTCTCTCCATGTTTTCCACCCTAGTTGTCTCTATTTCTCAACGGCTGTTTGCCATGTTGTCATAAGAACACTCATTTCCGCTTCTCTTCTGGCCTCCGTGTCTGAGCAGTCGGATAGTGGCCACCTTCATTGTTTTAACTGAACACATGTCCACTCAATGTCCATCTCCTTTTTGTGACTGATCTTCTTCTCTCGCCTTGCTGGAAAAGTATGTTCAGCGTATAAATACTGTGACGTTTCAGATATTGATGAATGCGCGGAAAATTCACACGACTGCCACGCTAACGCGAATTGCGAAAACACGGTTGGTAACTTCAAGTGCACGTGCAAAGCAGGCTACTCCGGCAACGGCAAGGACTGTGTCAGTAAGTATAAAATTATATTCAATCTTTGTCTAAATAAAAGTTTTCTTATACTCATTTATTTAATATGGGTTGTGTTTACTGAAGAACATTCCAATTAGACACTTTTTATGAACATGTGTTTAGTTATCTAGCTATTTATTTCTTATATAATAATTTAGTATAATAGTATAGCAATTTTTTTATTTAGTTTACAACTTCACGAATTGTATAATGTATTCCAATTACTTATTATATTTTTTATTATTTTTAATATAATATTATATTTACCGGTGTATATATTTCGTTTTAAACTTTTCTGCCGATCCAATATATTTGTGTACGTATCTATGAACGGACTGATCCAGGGTATATATGTCGCCGTCGCCGTCCTCATCTCTTCGGCAATGTTTCTATAGTTAACATTGACATGGCCCTTGCTTTCAGACATCAACGAATGTATCCTCGGTACATACGAATGCGGCAGCCACTCCGACTGTGCTGACACTGACGGCTCCTACAACTGCGTCTGCAAATCCGGCTATTCCGGAGACGGAAAGACGGGATGCACAAGTACGTGTATATTATCGACAACGTGTCGTATTCAGTAGGACTTTGTAGTATTGTAGTAAGTGCATCAAAATTTCCACCGACGAAATCCGGGTTCGGATCCACGTTCTACTGTTGTGAAACCTGAGGGTAAATTCGTTTTCCCCACTTTGCCGGATTATTTTTGAAGCTACACTAAAAATAGTCTTCGACATCGTATCCATGTCAGGGGAAGTAAAAGATTAGGCACAAGGAAATGTAATAAAATCCGGACTCACAGAGCAAATGGTTTATGTTGAAAACAACATTACACACGGAAGCTACATTAGCAGCTGCCAAATCTGATAATGGAGTAAACACCTTCAACGTTTTTTCCGCAAGTTAAGACTCTTTTACTATTACTATTATTATTCGAGAGAATTTAAATTCGACTAATAATAAGTAATAAGTTAAACGACATTCCACGCAATGTCATTATCTTATTTCGACCGTTTATTCCCTAATCATAACGCTTCGACACTCTTCCGTCACGACGCCCGTCCCCTATTCTGATACTTTGGCGTTCCCTGCTGCATCTACCTCCACGGCCTGCACTGCACGTACACCGTTTTTGTCGCTACATACCTCATGGTCGACCCACTGCAGTCTGCGGACGGTTTCACTGTAACGATGAACTCAAAATTAAAATCCTCAATCCTTAAACAGAATCATACGAGCGTTAAAGAAACGACGACCTGTTCCTTCTTAGCTGATCATCTCTTAAAGCGTATTTTAAAGGCGTTTTAAAGGTACACACGGTTTTACGGTGGAACATCACTATTGAGGTCACCTACGAGACTGTTAAAAAATGTCCTGAATGGCGAGGTGACTGTATTAGCTAATACGGTCCTACACGGTACTGTTAAAGAAAACATTTGGGAGTATATTAGGGTGACGTTAATTGCGAGGTGGCTGTATTACCGAGGTGACCGTGATGCGAGGTGGATGTATTACCGAGGTGACCGTGATGCGAGGTGGCTGTAGTACCGAGGTGACCGTGATGCGAGTTTTGACTGTATGTTTTTTATGCAGACGTCGATGAGTGCGCGCTGGATACGGACAACTGTGACTCGGTTAACGGCCAGTGCAGCGACACCGACGGAGGCTACACTTGTTCCTGCTTAACCGGTTTTGAAGGCGACGGACGTCAATGTTCTGGTAAGTAGCAAACGAGGTTTCGCCGTAATCGCGATGTCTGTGGTAGATTAAATTGCCAGTTTAAGATATAATGGCATTTGACAGGATACACTATTTACAATGCTAAATTAAGAAATCATCGGTACAATTGCTATTTGTAATGTGTGAAATAAAGATGTTATGATTGGAATTGCATTACTACAAATGCATATTGCCCAATATATACCATTTAGTACCAATAAATCATGATTTATTAATGCGCTTGATATTAGGAAATTTAGCATATTTTCTGGTAAGGACAATATTGCCAATAACGAAATTGTTATCTGATCTGAATTATTAATGTGCGTAATTAATAGTAGTAATATTAGTGCACTTGTATTGCGATTGTATAGCAAGTAGCCCTATAATTGAAACCATACACCAATTGTAGCCTTGCATAGCTATACGCCTTAAATATTAAAGGATCCCGTCGCGTTGATCATTAGAGATATTAGGTTACCATTTGAAAATCTTCGTTCCAACGCTAACTCGGTTTGCCAGACATTCGCCTGTAGGACGCTATTACCGAGACACATATCGTTTGATATATGTACACCACTGCCTGGTGTGTATATCAAAACGAATTAATTACACCAACGAGAGCTCAACTTCACAATTGATATCTCCAAACGCATGCAGAATAATAAAAGTTGTACTACGGCACGAGTGTCCATAGTACTGAAACATTAGCGGTACTATTAACTAATATCAACATTTTACAAAATGTATCAAGACAAAATAAAGTTAATGTTATTCAGCCAATTTATTAACACAAATTGTATTATTTAATATTATTTTATTGTTACTAGTCATGTCAAATTGAATATTTTATATATTATGTACCATTCTCTTTCTACACAGTAACTACATGATTTGGCTGCGATTAAAATCTGATATGAACTCAGAGTAATTATAGCATTTTCAGAAATTGCTTATATTTCGTAAACAGCTGTATACATATTTAGATAAAATTGCAAATCCATCCTAAATCTTCAGCGCTCCCTTGCTCTAATTATGAGCTTCACATCTCTCTGTTCATGATATATATATATATAATAATAATAATAATATTATACTGCCTCCAGGTTTTTGTTTGTTGCACGTTCGACCGCAGATTTCTGGAGATGAGGGCGCTATAGATGTTCATTATTGATATGATATGCTATGTGTTGCTTGTTCCAAGATGTCGACGAATGTCAAGCATTCCCGCGAAAGTGTGACAAGGACGCTGACTGTACGAACATTCCAGGCAGTTTCAGTTGCGCATGTAAGGATGGATACACTGGAAGCGGCATGCCAGGAGGCTGCATAGGTGAGGGAATTAACCTATCCATTGCCTAGCAATACCTCCGACAAGACGTGATAAAATACTTGGTGGGTTCGGACATTCCGTCGTATATTTTGCTGAAATTCTGGTAAAGAAAAAGTGTTTCTTAACATAAGGCAAAGTTTTTAAAGTGACAATTGTATGCGGGAATGTTTGATTTATGAGATGCCATGCAGCAATGCTAGTGTAATTCACCTGTATAATCGTTATCAACATTGTCGACCCTTCAAAGCGGCCACTTCTAGGAAAAGCCCACCCTTGAAAACGGCCACTCTATCTTTTTTCCATTGAAACGCATGTGAAATTAATTATCTAAAGCGGCTATACCGATTATTGGACGAGTTTAATATGTATAAAACTGCCATCAGACTCAACATCGGTCATGTTTACATAGAAATACATACGACCTACAATGAGAGACCACCGCGGAAAATTAATTCCTCTTCCTCTATTTATGTACATATACCATCGTGTACGAGATGAACGCGCCGTGACGTAAAGAATCGAGAAAGTGGGTGATAATTACATCGGACATATTCGGATATACTGTACATGGCGTATTGTATGCGTGTATAACTAAAGTTCATGTGGCTTTGTTTTGTGATGGCAGACATAAACGAATGCGATAGCAAACCGTGTGATCCGAACGCGTCGTGCGAGAACAAGCTAGGCGGCTACACGTGTGAATGTAACGAAGGATACGAAGGCAACGGTGAAACATGTGAAAGTAAGCAAAGTACAAGCGGACACAGTTACTAGAATGTTAGTTCAGTTAGCACACTCAGGAGTGAGCTTATCAGCAGTTGCCAAAAACCTTTTGGCAACTCGATAAGCTATTGTTGGGATTGGCATTAAGCATATACACGCAGACGCAAGCACCCACGTGCACACGCACGAACGCACGTACACAAACACACACACAGCGCATTGACCAAGAAGGTGTAAATTAAATCACAGCGGAGTAAATTGGTTACCCTTTTGGAAAAATAATATTACTGTTATATACGGTTATATACTCCAAACATTTTGTCATCCATGTCGGTTTCCATGGAAGCCTTATAACCAATTCACATTTGTCGCAATCGTCACATTCAAACAACGGTCGTAGGTATACATTCCAGTGCATTCAATGACGTTGACCCGATGCAATACTGGCCGAGACCTACAGCTCTTTGTTATGTTTCAGACATCAACGAGTGTCAGCGAAACACGGACGAATGTGACGACAACGCAGACTGTGCAGACAATGACGGTTCTTACTCCTGCTCATGCCTACAAGGATACACCGGAGACGGGTTCACTTGCACCGGTAAATGCCCAAACTATGATCCCTCTAGATGTACTGAATTGATTCCATTACCCACGTTGACGAATGTGTCATCATTATCCACTGCTCTCATCGTACGCATTCACGCACGTCAATTTTACACCGTGTGTTTCCATTGTATATTCACGAATGCATTGTGATTACTCCAGTTTTTCCATCATATGCGTTCACGATTGTGTCGCGATTAGCATGTATCATGTATCGTGATATCGTGACATAAAAAGTGTTACACACACACAATTTTACACACACATTTATTGCAAACTATGTATATACATGTTGCAATGTGTATTTCAGATATCAACGAATGTGCCACTTCTACACACGAGTGTGGAGCAAACGCGAATTGTGTCAATAATGCGGGAGGGTACGACTGCGAGTGCAAGACAGGATACTCTGAAGTCGCAGGAGTCTGCGTTGGTTAGCATACATTCCTTCCCATCTCAAGAGGACGGACACAGGGAGCGCTGTATTAGTAGATGATCTACGCTAATTCATTCCCACTACGCGACTTATACTGGTCCCTTAAACATAATGTTGAAAAAACTTGATAATTATGTTGTCTAATAATTGAAAATATAAATCTAACACATCATAGTTAAGAGGATTTGTTTCTAAATATAAAAAACCGCCGCACATTTGCTCACACGTTCGCATGCAAACACACACTCATACACGCACATATATATATATATGCATATATATATATATATGCACAAACACATTCATATGCGTACTCGCATACCTTCACGCACACACACACACACACACACACACACACACACACACACACACACACACACACACACACACACACACACACATACACACACACACACACATATTCATACACACACACTCGTGTACACACACACACACACACACACACACACACACACACACACACACACACACACACACACACACACACACACACATACACACACACACACATATTCATACACACACACTCGTGTACACACACACACACACACACACACACACACACACACACACACACACACACACACACACACACACACACACACACACACACACACACACACACACACACACACACACACACACACACACACACATATATATATATATATATGTATATGTATATATATATATATATATTTGTATATATGTATATACATATATATATATATAAACATACATAAATGTATCATATATATCTATATACTATATATATATATATATATACATATATGATAACCACGTGTCTTGCAGACGACGACGAGTGCACTGACCAGACGGACAACTGTGATGTCAACGCCAATTGCATTAACAACGACGGTGGATACACTTGCGAGTGCAAAGACGGATATGAATTATCGGGAGGCGCCTGTGTGGGTAAGGAAGGAAATCCAATCGTTTCATTGCAATAAAAACATTTTTTTCTATTTACATTACTTGGTATATTTTTTTGCGTACGGTATATTATTATTAGGCATTTGTAGTTGAAAATGATATATTGGGTTGTTTCGTTCATCATACTGGGCATTTTATATTAGCAGACGCCGTGGTTGGCATATCTCGCCTACTGAATAGTTGTAGGCGATAAATTAGACATAAATCGTGGCAAATGTCATAATGATCATTATGTTGTAGCAGACGTCACGCTGTGCATATGTTGTCGCTTTTTGGCCGTGTTGTTGCAATTGTTATATTTGGCATGTTTTGTTGCAGATATCGACGAATGTCAGGGAACAAACGACTGTGACGTGGACGCGTCGTGCGAGAACACTGGTGGCAGCTACAAGTGCAAATGCCTTGACGGATACGCAGGAGACGGATTCACCTGTGCAGGTATGCTATTGCTGTATGTCTCTGTTGCTCTTCAATGTAACTATATGTCTATAGTCATCGAGAGCTAATAATGCGAATGGCGGCGATAACACCTGCCAAGGAACTATTCAAATGGTTGGTATGTCAGAAGCGAACCGCTGTTCGACACGCACGTACGCACGCACGCACGTACGAATGCGCACATGCACACATATACTTGTATATATATGTACACATATATGTGTGTATGTGCGTGTATGTGTGTGTGTATAATATATATATATATATATTCAAATATATTCAATTTATATATTTGTAATGTAGAATATATATATATATATATATAAGGACGCACACGCTTGATAATTAATTTATCTATATCCTACGGTATGTGTATATTCATAATAATGTTATGGTTCGATTATATTCGCTTGCGTCTGCATTACTTGTGTTTGCTTGGACTAACAACACTCTCAACACTGGTATAAATTAGATGCAAGAAAAATCATATGAAATATGAGTATAGACGTAGACATTATCCTAATAATCAAAACATAATGTTCACTTTTTTTCTCTGTTCAGATGTAAATGAATGTGACGACCTTTCCCACAACTGTGATACCCACGCAAAATGCACGAATGTACCGGGCAGCTACACGTGCGCATGCAACAGCGGCTACAAAGGAGACGGATTCGCATGCGCCGGTGCGTATCTATCCATTTTCCTAATTATATACAAGACGCTTTCGAATAATGTAGTCCCAGTGAAAACGGATAGCAGGAATGACCAGTCACATTTGAACGACGTGACTATTGTTATGCGTGATGTTTTCGTCCGCATTTGAAAATGTTCAAATTCCACGCGGACAAGCCAGTTCGTTGTATATGCACATCCTAAATGTATACTGCCAATAGGACACTAACACTTGATGGGGCGCAGCGGTGAAATAGCTAGAGCTTTGGAATCTCGAACAAGAGAACCCGGGTTCGAGTCCCCATTTTTATCTAAGGCTAAATATAATCCTAGTGGTGCATTTTATTTGAGTGGTGCACGATAGTCGAGCGCTTAGAGTGCCGGACTGTCGATCGACGTAACCAAGGTTAGAATGGAGTACCGACTGCCGTTTCGAAACCCGGGCAATTTCAATCATCTCAAATTGCCTGCATGTGTCTTCCGGAAGAGATACGGTAAGCTGTTGGTCCCTTTTATCTGGTGCCTACGCCAGGTGAAGTACACGATCCCACTTAGGGGAAATGTGTAACCTGTAGTGGACTCACTAACTCTAGAAAAAAAGCAAAGGTAAGTTCTTATATTGCGCAGTATCCAGTCTCAGGACTGCTCAAAGCGGTTTACACTTTATTCCCTGGCAGACCTGTTCAATCGATCACCATCTCTACTTCTCTGGGAAGCATCCAACCACGCTGCAATTAATGCGCGAAGACTATTCGTATACAAATATCCACCGCTGTCTATAGCCAGGTAGTCGTTCATACAACTGAGTGAACTGGAGCAACGTAGAATGAACGAACTTGCACAAGGTTCTACATCGCAGCACAGGATTCGAACCCGAGAGTCCAAAACTCTATTCACTACACCAATGCGTTCCGCGCGGCCATGTGGACGTGATTTTAGTTTATATAAGATAAGATAATATAAAATCAGATAAGATTTTGTGTCAAAGGAATTTGGCATACACTTAATGGGCTTTTAAGAATTCGAGTGTCATCGTATTATAATCATATGGCAAAAAAAATCATAGATACAAAACATCGTATACACAAATTATACTTGTTTAACTATTGTCTCAGATGTTTGGTGAGCTGGAAGAAAAGTTCGTGGCTGCTATAGCCGGTGGTAGGATTTTGTTGCGTTATTTTCAGAGCTATCCGAAAATGTAACTTATTGTTCCATAGATATCAATGAGTGCGACAAAGATGAAGACAATGAATGCGATGTCAACGCTGACTGTACGAATAACGTCGGCAGTTACACGTGCAAATGCAAAGACGGATTCACTGGCACCGGGAAATCATGCTTGGGTACGTAGTCATACTGACTTCCGTTCATGAAGCAGTACGTCGTCCTAGTGAAGTATTCACATTTCGTCAGCGCTGAAGCAGTTGGACGTTCCGTCGTATGTGTCATTAATGTCCTAGCCCAAATGGTTGTTTTTTTTATAATAAAACACAGGATATAGTTGTTTGTGTGAAAAAGGTATTCGGGATATTCTTTTCTAGAAGATGTATGCCGCGCGGGCGCATGTGTTTGCGTGTATGTGTGTGTATGTGTGTGCGTGCGCGCGCGTGTGTGTGTTGTATGTGCGTGTGCGTGTGCATATGCGTGTGTATGTATGTGTGTGTGCGTGCATGTGTGTGCGTGTGCATGTGTGTGTGTTGTGTGTATGTGTTTGTTTGTAAGTGGTGTGTATGTGTGTGTGAGTGTGTGTATGCGTGCGTGTGCTTGAGTGTGTGTGTGTGTGTGTGTGTGTGTGTGTGTGTGTGTGTGTGTGTGTGTGTGTGTGTGTGTGTGTGTGTGTGTGTGTGTGTGTGTGTGTGTGTGTGTGTGTGTGTGTGTGTGTGTGTGTGTGTGTGTGTGTGTGTGTGTGTGTGTGTGTGTGTGTGTGTGTGTGTGTGTGTGTGTGTGTGTGTGTGTAATGACGAAGGTCTCTGTCATAATTTGCATATTAGCTTCAAACAGGATCCGTCAATTGGCGGAACACCGTTAATTTGTAAAACCACTAAAACGTTCCAGTGGACAATGTTTGATGTTCGTGGGCATGAAGATTTAGATTCTGTTGTGCTGCATTTCCTTGTTGTTTCTATCATTGTATGAAAAAAAAATAATACTGTGTTATTATCAATATCTGTCACTATCATCATAATTATTTGTACATTTATTATTTATTAGACCTACCATCGCGCCCAGTTTCATCGACGTGATTTTATTAACACGAAACACTAGAAATTTAAAAGAGAACACACTAAATATTTACAACGTACATGTGGTAATAACAGCCATTAGAATTAAATGAGATTACACCATGTCTACGTCGAATGTACGTTGTTTCCCACAGATGTCAACGAATGCACGCTTGGAACCTACCAGTGCCACCAGTATGGCTACTGCGTCAACGTACCGGGATCGTACGAATGTAATTGTAAGGACGGTTTCACTGGCGATGGAAAAACTCAATGTATTGGTACGTATGTCGGCTATTGCTACACGCACGTTTTGTACGTACTTGATTGACGTAACGTAAACCAGTGGTGCCGGCAAGCTTACACGCGTTCTCAAAAGACACAAACCGTTAGGAAAGGGCTAAGAAACGCAGTCATTCGGAATACATTGACTGTTAATATTTATAACGATGCTCAGAATGCCTGTGGATACTTTGATGTTGTACAGAGAATTCACGCTATTTGGGAAAATATCGTACTGATTACTTTCAATGTAAGCGAAGTTATCAGTAATGCAGGTAGCTGTGTGACGTTGTAGATGCATTCAGGTTAAATTTGCGGCAAACTCTTGCTCATAAACTGATATTATACAGTCTGTTGTTCTCAGGGCTCTGCGGTAAAAAGCTGCCTCCTCGGCAGGTGTAACCAATCGCAAATCCAACTCCTTGACGTAATGTGTGTTTAGCTTAGATAATATCTGCAGTCGGCTTAATAACATTCTGCGTACATTTGGTTTGTAATTAGTAGATATACTTAGCTTTACCTGATACATCGGGATGACTTGTAAAGCCATTTACCAGGCTGATATTTAGATCACAATCTACTTACATTGCCGATCACACGAGTTTTCAGTGAGCAAAGAATGTAGACAATATCATTACAGGAACACGCACATTCGTGTCACGCATTGACATGACGATCCAAATTTGGTGAACCAGTTGAAATGATTCTGGGTTCATACTTAAATTACTGTTTCCCTGGTGATTTCACGGAAACTGCACAAAAATAGCATAAACGATCCACGTGTCGTCCTGGATACCGTGGTGTCCTGGATACCATGTCGTTCTGGATACCATGTAGATGTTCTATTGTAGCAACATTAATTGAAATTAGACGAACTAAAAAATGAATTGAAAAGGCATGTTTAAAACAAAATTGAGGAGGGACGTTTAAAAAAAATTGAGGAGGCACTTTTAGAACAATACTGAGGAGGCACTTTTACAACATTTGTGGCCAATTACAACTTTGAACGACCTCGTAAGGGACGACTATACAATTTCCCTGTAATCCATGCTTGTGTGTTGACGCAGACAAGAACGAATGCACTGATGGCACCGAGCCCTGCGACATAAATGCCGAATGCTACAACGAACCAGGATATTACGAATGCTATTGCCTACCTGGTTTCCAAGGCACGGGAGATTATTGCGACGGTACGTACACCTACTCTACTATTTCCCCCAGTCTACAGTACCTGCCCCGATCTCCTTAGCGAGGGACACTTTCCATTGCACTACGTTGAGAAAGCGACGGTCTGGGGAAACACTATCGTCGACTCATACCATGATGGTCAATATTAGAAATGTCTAATTAAAGGTACGATTTCCGTTCGTCATTTATTAGTATTTACTCATATATTGTTCTTAAAACTCGAACGTACATGTTGTCAAATTGTGTTTAGTAAGCCAGTAACGATGATCGCAAATTTATGTTATTATTATTAGTAGTATTGTTATAATTATTATCATTATATTAATGTTTATTGTTATTATTATTATTAATAAATATTATTATTATCACTAATTGAAAGTAGCGTCTGCGACATGTTCCAACTGTAAATTAAAGATTCATATTCAATACAAGCTATAATGACAATACGTTTGAGGCTTACTGTGTTAACAGTAAGACTCTTTGGAGTTCAACGAGTTCACGTTTTTCAACATTAATTACAACCAATTCAGCGAACTTCCTGTAGATACTTACCCCATTGACTGATTGAGGGCAACGGGACAGAAAACCTCCATCCATGTTTATGAGGCGCTGCTTTGACTTCTTTACAGACATCGACGAGTGTTACAACCTAGACGATGACTGCGATTACAATGCTTTCTGTAACAATACATTCGGGAGCTACACGTGCGTATGTAAGCCTGGATTCTCTGGCAGCGGATACGATGGCGACTGCAAAGGCAAGTAATTAATTGAAAGAAGACCAACAATATTGAGATGACACCTTTAAAACAACATTGAGGAGACACCTTTAAAACACATTGAGATGGCACCTTTAAAACAACATTGAGGAGACACCTTTAAAACACATGAGATGACACCTTTAAAACAACATTGAGGAGACACCTTTAAAACACATTGAGATGGCACCTTTAAAACAACATTGAGGAGACACCTTTAAAACACATGAGATGACACCTTTAAAACAACATTGAGGAGACACCTTTAAAACACATTGAGATGGCACCTTTAAAACACATTGAGATGACACCTTTAAAACACATTGAGATGACACCTTTAAAACAACATTGAGGAGGCACCTTTAAAACAACATTGAGGAGGCACCTTTAAAACACATTGAGATGGCACCTTTAAAACACATTGAGATGACACCTTTAAAACACATTGAGATGACACCTTTAAAACAACATTGAGGAGGCACCTTTAAAACAACATTGAGGAGACACCTTTAAAACACATTGAGATGGCACCTTTAAAACACATTGAGATGACACCTTTAAAACACATTGAGATGACACCTTTAAAACAACATTGAGGAGGCACCTTTAAAACACATTGAGATGACACCTTTAAAACAACATTGAGGAGGCACCTTTAAAACAGTCAATCCCAATTACAATTTGGGGCGAGCTGACAAGGGATGACGAAACAATATTTTTTATTTACGCACCGTGACAGTCAACACTGTTTTTCTTCAAGTACCGTAAATAGATAGAAACATGTAGTTAGCAGCTCCAATAACATAGTTAACCGAATAGTTTTTCTAAGTGATGTACTCCCGAATTGCAACGGAAAACATACGCATATTAACATGCCTATCTGTGTTTATTGTATCTTATTTTTAGCGTGGGAATAATATATTAAGGTGCTTCAGCTGCAACTTGCATAATTCAGGAAACGCATGGTATATGTGTGTGACGTGCGCTGTTGACACCTCCGTTGTATGCCATATCATTCTACTCAGATATTTTCCATATTTATCCGCATTTCTGTCTCTGCAAATGCAGTATTATTTCTGATATTACCAAACCGTTTACCGTTGCGCATATGTATCCGTACCTAAATCTACATGTATAAAAATATTAAATAACCAATCGGGCTGTTGAGCTTACGAAACCTAATACACCAGTTGTAGATAATGGGCGAGCCAAAATTCGTGGTAACGTTAATCATTGTTTCCGTTACCCCGACCCCCTATCAAAGGTGCACACTGAAATTTATAATCGTGTAATGTGTTCATCCTTACCCGGCAGATGTGAACGAGTGCACCACAATCCAGCCGTGCGATGACAACGCTGTGTGCACAAACACTGACGGATCTTTCACGTGTACCTGCAAGCCTGGTTTCCGCGGAACAGGAATCACCTGCGAGGGTGAGTTACTCGACGTTGTTGTATACATAATTGCACTTACGTTTGCGTGAAAACGACCCTTGAACGGTAAAGTAGGAATAGCTACGTTGTGTCGTGATTCATTGTAGCGGTAATGCACGACTAGCTACGTCGTGTCATGACTCATAGTAGTAGCAAAGCAGGAATAGCTACGTCGTGTCGTGGTTCATTGTAGCGGTAATGCACAGATAGCTTCACCGTGTCGTGGTTCATTGTAGCGGTAATGCTCAAATAGCTACACCGTGTCGTGGTTCATTGTAGCGGTAATGAACAAATAGCTACACCGTGTCATGACTCATTGTAGTAGCAAAGCAGGAATAGCTACGTTGTGTCGTGGTTCATTGTAGCGGTAATGCACAAATAGCTACACCGTGTCGTGGCTCATTGTAGCGGTAATGCACAAATAGCTACACCGTGTCGTGGTTCATTGTAACGGTAATGCACAAATAACTACACCGTGTCGTGGTTCATTGTAGCGATAATGCACGAATAGCTACATCGTGTCGTGGCTCATTGTAGTGGTAATGCACGAATAGCTACGTCGTGTCGTGGCGTATTCTAAAAGTGCAGCACGCATATCTTCAGCGTATGTTCTGTCGCAGATATCAACGAGTGTAACGAATGTACCAGCGAATGTCACCGAGACGCCATGTGCACCAATACCATCGGCAGCTACGAATGTCAATGCTACCCGGGATACACGGGCAACGGAACGCATTGCGCCGGTCAGTATTACAACAATCTATACACGCACGCACTCGCACACGCGCACACGCGCACACGCGCACACGCGCACACGCGCATTTGGCGGGCCTTATACATTCAACGTAGTTATTTTAGTTATTTAGTTTAGCATTACGAACATTATTTCAGAAAACGAGGAACAAGCAGCCTCAGTTTAAAGGAACGCATTTGAAACCCCCGTTCTGTCCTGTTCTCCACACCCTTTCATCAATGAGGGGGACCTGGTGTTTGGCTCTTTGACAGGAGATCAGTCCTATTTGTGAAAGAAATAATTTGCCACGGTCGCTGCAGAAGATGGTAGTAGGTATACACGCAATCGTCAGGCAACACTGACAATAGTGGTCGTGTAGATACTTTTGTCTAACTTTAACTTCGTCTGTTGCAGATATTGACGAGTGCTCGCTTGGTGAGATCTATTGCTCGGAACACGCTTCTTGCACAAACAACGTCGGCTCTTACGTCTGCGACTGCAATGCAGGTTACGAGGGAGACGGCGTCGTTTGTTTGGGTGAGTGACGTCACTTCCGGCAGTTGTCTTCGTATAGACAAACAATATCAGCGAATGTACTAATGGAACCTACAGTGTAACCGTTTCAGTTCTTCTCTAAATGGGAACGTCAATTCAGTTTTATCTTTGTCGGAAACAATGCATTTATTGCCGGCGAAAGGTGTTCTTTTGGAAATGTTAATATAATGATATATCACAATGTGTATGCATATTGTCTTTAACCATCCGATGAATTACAAATACTAATACATTCAATATCACAATACCCATAAAACAGGCGTTCGGTTAACCGTAGCGAGAATTGTTGTGCATTCCTTTTTTAATTTCTTTTCTTCTTTCTGCTCATACCGATATTGTGTCTTTATTGTAATAAATAATATTAGTTTCGCCTTAAGATGTCTGGATTTAATTAACCGGCCCAGCCCACGCACGGATTTGCACACATAATATTACTGCGAATCGTGATCAATTTATGCACGTCCGTGCATATATTCTTCCGCCCAGCACTAGCTCTGGGAATACCATGTTAAACTTTTGTATATCATCGAGATAATGAACTAGCAAGTGTTGTGCTACAGACAAGAACGAGTGCCTCTCAGGATCTGCTGAGTGCGACCCGAACGCCGAATGCATCAACCACGAGGCACAGGCGTACACGTGTGTCTGTAACCCGGGCTACACCGGCGATGGCTACACTTGCTCGGGTAGGTACCCTCGTTGTTCTCCTCTGTTCTCCGCGTAAATGGATCCTTGAAGGGTTTGCGCCCGAGATGCAATGCGTCTAGGAAGATCCACCGACATTCTTTGGTCTTCTTTATCTCGTGTATTTTCCAGGGAAACGTAAAGTATTCCGCACACTGAAATGGGAAAAACATATCACGGATAAACGGTATCGGTCTATAGAAACGACGATTGTAATTAATTATTCAAACATTTATTTTAATTTACTTATTATTATAATTAATATATATTTATTATTTGAATAGCTTGTATACATGGATACATTTATTTCACTATTATTACGATTAAAAAAAAAAGTAACGTCATTAATTTTATTTAGTAGCAGTAATTGCACATTTTTGCTCATAACTATTGTTTAAACATGTACAGTTTTATATGTTATTAATTTACTTCTAATAAATACTGCACAGCGCCGCCGAACAATTATATGGATCGGCATATAAGAAAGGTATTATTATCATGTTGTTCTGACGGTGGCATTAGCGTCATAAATGCCATGTTTTATCTATTAATTTAATACATTATTCGTTTTCTTACTAAAGCATTCTAATTGTAGAATTCCTCGTTAACGAGTGCGAAACAGGCGCGGCAAACTGCGACGTGAATGCTGATTGCACCGACACACGATTCTCGTTCGAGTGCAACTGCAAAAACGGCTACGAAGGAACCGGCGCAGCGGGCCAATGTATTGGTGAGTGTGTGAAAATGGAAGAATGTGCTTAGGGTAGTTGTTTACGCAATTGGGACAAATAGTAACATTCTTAAGGAGGCGGTATAATTCTTGCACTGAAAGTGCAATTAAAAGATGTACAATGGGAATGTTTGTATTACCCGTAAAACAATTAAAAGCAGCAGGTAACCAATGTCACCCCAATAGTAATGTATCGCTACAACTATTACAATTCGAGAGTATTATTATTATATATTTATATTTGTGAGTGCGTGTATCGAACAGGTATTTGGAAGGCTGATATTAAATAAATCATTGTGATATTTAAAAGTAACCGATTTTGTTTGTATTTTATTTGTTACTAATTATATAAAATGGCACAAATGATAAGGGTTTGTAAATGAACGCGACGGTGGTGGAGTAACACACGTAATCGAATAAGGACGCACGCCGCGTTGGGTTACCCACGCCATTGTTTAGTACAAGTACAGAGGAATGCAGGTCGCAAAGGAACAATTTGCGATTTATTTCACATCGCTGATGGTTGGATTTGGCCATTTCAATCTCAATTTGGAAGCGTAATTTTATAGGCAGATATGTATGTATAATTACACTTTATAAGCTTATGTTTTGTAAATCTACGTAAATGTCATACATATGTGTGCGTATGGATAGTATGCCTATTTGTCACAAATCAAAATCGATGTAGCGCAGGGTAATTACGTATTTGGGGTGAACCAAATAAACGCGTTCTTCAGTGTGCCAATGTGCTAAATTGATTGTAACTGCAACACTCGTTGTGATGTCAACGTGAAGTTGTAGACTTTGTTTATTCTGATCCTGTACACGCGTGTCGTCTTACTTGTTGTCCGTGTGCCCGCAGATATCAACGAGTGCGCTCGAGCCAAGGACGATTGTGACGTGAACGCCGGCTGCACGAACACACCTGGTTCGTTCACCTGTGAGTGTAACGAGGGTTACACAGGAGACGGCAAATCGTGCGTCAGTGAGTATGAAGTTCTGATACAAATTTACATAAAATTCTAACCTAACCTTATCACTATTAGCAGAACGTTGGCTGAATCAGTTGCCTTGAACGTGGGAACACCGCGAGCCCGCCGAGCACCAAACGGCCTTGCGGATAACCCCAGCCAGAGACCGTAATATTGCGATGAAAGTGTAAACTATCGCTTTTACATAGTTGTCATGGTTACGGCGTCACCCTCAACGTGAACCTCTCCAAAACAAATCGTAAATGAAACGTATTACCAAAGTAGGTTGGTGTAAATAGGTTTATAAGAAAATAATAACTATTTCTAATAACATCAAATAATATATCGTATTATTATGTGCTAACTGTTTTGCGAACTGAAAGAACAATAAGACCATTATATTTTGTTGCATTGCAGAAATCCTCGTTGATGAATGCGCGTTAAACATCCATTCATGTGACACGAACGCCGTCTGCACGGACACCGATGATGCCTACATCTGTACTTGCAAAGTCGGCTTCACGGGAGATGGCTACTCGTGTACAGGTATAAACAATTGACATTTCATTTTTGCGTCGGTACGTTGTGTTGCTAACATTTTCTTATCGTTTGTTCGTGTTCGCTATGTGATAATACAATATGTTATAGTATAGTAGGTTTGCTTCTTATAGCCGACCCATCTTTCTTAGTGAGGCTGTTGTATTTGTAATGTTATTACTACTTGTTAGTATAAGTACATAATGTATAGTGTAATCATGTCCTAACTGTTGCTCACGCGCACACACACACGTTCCTTATCAATTATGATGCTTTCAGATGCCGATGAGTGCAATGAAAATAGTGCTTCTTGCGACATGAATGCCCTCTGCGAAAACACGATCGGTTCATTCACGTGCACCTGCAAAGCTGGCTACAGCGGCGACGGCATTCACTGCACACGTAAGCATTGCCGTTTGTTTACATCTTTGTCATGTTTTTCTCATGTACGTGTCATAGCAACTATTAAAAACCTCTGTTAATATATCACTTTCCACTTACCACAGTTCGGAACAAGCTACCGGATGTTCGTTTCCTTGTATAAATCGTGACTGTGTAAAGCTATGTAAATTTTCCGTATTGATAAAGCAACACGGCGTAGTATCACAATGCTAATACTTATATACTACTATTCATGCCAACACATACCTTAGATTTAGATTAACACGGCTTGTGGAGTTACAATGGAAAACTGTTTTTGCTCGTTACGACGTGACATTGTATATGTTCGTCATAAAGTGACATTAAATTGTTCTTTATAGAGTGACACTGTTCGTGTTCGTGTTCGTTACAACATGGTTCTCTATGTGTTCATTACACTCTGATACGGTGTTCGTTCAGGTACGAATGTGGACGAATGCGCAACAGATCAGGACAACTGTCACCCGGATGCCATTTGCGAAAACACGGTCGACTCGTTCACATGCAAGTGCAAAACTGGCTTCACAGGAGATGGAGTCTTCTGCTATGGTAGGTGACAGTTAAATCAACGCATCACGATAGCGTCAGCATAATATATATGTGTGTCCATTTACGTAGACTTCGACTTAGTTCCTCCTGCTCCTTTCGGGACATCGTGCGACGAGGCTCCTCCATCTGGTACGGGCATTTGCAACTTCTTTGGCCTCATTCCAGGTGATTTCCATTTCTGCAAAGTCTTCTATAAATGTCTTGCGCCAGGTCTTAATCGGCCTTCCTCTTTTCCTGTTGCCACCTTCCGGGACCAACTCCATCGCTACACGTGCAAGTCTCTCCCTCGGTAAACGTAGCACATGCGTCCATTTGCATGTTCTGAAATGTTCGTGACAGTAGGCTTGACAATCCTGTAATAGTTCCATTATACACTAGCCAATTTTAAGTTTATTTGTTTGTTTTTCTCTTCAGTGTTTTTATTTATGTTGTCCGGTAATTAGTTGCGTGAGTATTTTCTCAACGTTCGCCTAGTATATGCATTCTAGCAATTAGTGTTAAGCTTAAACGTATTACTTGTAATAACGCCTATTTCTGACACCGTCCCGGTAGGCGCCTACTCCTAGCACAGGGGCACTTACGGCCTGTGGTGTCTGAATGTTTAGTTTTAAAATATCACGTTAGCCCGTGTCTAACATGTGACTTATTGCTCGTGTCGGAAGGTAACACGACGAAGCGTGATTTGGTTATTTTCATAGTTGCACCCTCAACTGAGTAGCTGAATTCAAGTCCGATTTGTTTATGTCCAAAAAGGTAACATTATATTACATCAGCTGTTTGTTTAATAAAAAGTCGTTACATTTATTAAAATAGTCGAAATAACTAATGACAGTTCTTCGGTCAATCAAAAGTCCCGGAGGAGAATCCTCCTGCTGCCGTTTCGAACCTTGGACAATTTCTTTCACTCTACGCTCCAGTTCACTCAATTGTCTAAACGACTACCTGGCAAATAGTCTTCGCGCATCACTTGCAGCGGGGCTGAATATTATCCGTGGAGTCACGATAGTGTTCCAATGAACTGTTTCACTGGGGGGTGGTGACATGAGCAGTCTTACGAACTGTACACATGTAAAAACATGTGTATAAACGTATCGCGCAATTGCGTTCTGATTCCGGCTATATCTGAACCTACCTTTCGTCTGTTGCAGACGTGAACGAGTGTTCCGACAGTGCGATGAACGACTGCAACCCCGATAATGCCACGTGCAGCAACGTCCGCGGAAGCTATTTCTGCAGGTGCAACGAGGGATTCAAAGGAGACGGAAAGACTTGTCTTCGTAAGTAAACTCTTTATACATACAGTAGACTATTTCAGCGATGAGATTATCACTCCGTAATTTGCAGTGTATGTGATTTATATTTATACATTTATTTGTTTTTATTGCATTTGTATAATACAATCATGCCTATTCTGCCCCAAGACAGATTTGTCAGCTGAGACAATAAAGAGTACCGTATCTTATCTTATTCTATCGATCGGTCACATGTTCTACAAACGGGTCACACCGAGCTACGTTTATGTAAATACGGATATAATGCAACCCATTAGTGAATACGCTACTTATAAGTATGCCTAAGAACTTTACTTTTACAGGGGTGCACCAGTATCTTAGCATCTGTACGTTTAGGAACGAGGCAATATTGCTGGTGGTGAGAAACCACACAGATATAACATAGTTGAGCGCCACGAAATACGTTGGGCATCATGAGCAAATTCTCATCGCTTCTAACTTATAGCTGAAACATTATTATGGCTACGTATGATATACGTTAAACTCATAGGCTGTGCGTTAAATGTTGTGATATATCCGAAATTGTTTAACATCAGTGTCAAATACAGAATGAATTTCCCTGCGCGGATGTATAAAACCTTACGTATTACATTTAAAACTAAATTAAAACACTTCCTTGTCCAATGCATGTGTCCGGACAAACACTGTTTGTTTCTGGATAAAACAATCATTCAAATAACGGGTTATATTAGCATTGGGAAACCCTGTTATGGTGAAATTATGTTCGAGGGATGAGATTTCCGGATTATTTTGGTGAGATTACAGAAGTTCCAATATAGGCCTACATATTAAAACATATCGACAGTCCAAAGGTGTTTTAATGAACTTCTCCGCTGTTACAGCGTCTACTGATACCACGCGTACATTCTTTCGAATATTCTGTCATAATTCTGGCTCCAAATGGTTTTCTTTGCGACAAAATTACAGGTCAAAATTGTTTAAGCAATAACCGCATGCGGGAAAGATTGTTATAACAAAACGTCATGTCACCTCTGCAAGTTATTGCACTTACGTTACAAACATTGTTGGTAGGATTGATTCACGGAGCTATGTCGGTAATTATGATTGTGATGTAGGCAAAAGTATTCGTGTTATTCGATTGAAATGCCGCGACTTGTTCCACCAATGACTTGTCTCTTCTGAGTAGCGGAGTGTGCGACGTTGTACAATTCATATATGTCCTGTGTGTATAGAGAATCCACGGAAACACGTTATTGTAAATCAGTTTATTGGAACACCACATTCGCCTAAAGTCAACACATGTAAAAATCGAAGCGGAGCCGCGATGACTCACACGAATATTGCAGTTGACGACTTAATTTGAACTAGGATCATGCCTTCCTGATGTCGCTGGTGTACCTGCGAGAAGACAACACAACAATAACTGTACTGTTGTGTCGTAAATATGAACTTGTTAAATGTTATACGCTACGCTTTGAGTCACCTTTGATACGCTGTCGGACAATGAATTTGCTTTTGAAGTAACTGACACTGATGGTCCGTACATTAACTAATAACGTATTTTCTTTTACTTTCAGCTTGCCAGATATGCTGATGAATGCAACCGCTGACGATGCGAGCGATGCACCGTCGTGGAAGTAGATCGTATAAGTAGTTGATGTAGAACGGCAGTATAAAGCAATAATAAAAATGACCATTGTCAGACACGTTGTCTTTATTTTCCTTTATTCGTCTACAAATAAAACTCCGTCGATCTTGCGTAGTTCTCGCCAAAAACATAGTACTTACATTAGCTATGTGGATATACAGCCTTGTTGTAACCTGGCAAACGTATTTTAATCTACTTAGCTGTTTCTGGACATAAGTCTAGCAACTCTTTGCGAGTAAATTCATCTGGGGAGTTAGATTTTGACATTTACGACAAAATAATATAAGGCCGGTTGGAATACGCATAAACAGAAGTATTACAGCTACGACTTTTTCTATTTTTTGTTTAATGTGCTTGCAGTTATGTGCAATCCAAACAATTATGCACTATCCAAACAACATATGGAATCTAAACAATAATCCAAACAATATGTGCGATCTAAACAAAACGTGATATGCAATACAAGCATTATATGCAAGTTAAACACTAATGCTTAATTCACGCTACATATACTGATGATGTCTTAATCACCATGAACAAAGCTGTCTTACCAAAATTGCAGCAAAACTGTGCACTATAAATATTGGTGTGAGTATACATTTTATTAATTTTATTTAGGGGTAAACGTGACGGAAATGTAAACAAAAGAGCAATGCGTCTAACACATCGCTTAAATACCCCAAGTCTACATCGAATAAAAATAGTATTGCTATTGTGTTACTGTATTTTATTTGTGTACGCGTCTTATTGTATACTGCTAATGCTTTTTCCCAAACATGTTCTCACAGCTTACCCCTTCTTGTAAATATAAATTATTGTAATATTTACTCTATATTTTATTATTTATAGGTTATTATCGGATATCAGGACGACTCACCTTTCTTTCTCAAAGCCGTTGTTGTAACGATGATAACCTCTCTTACCGCGAGCTGTTTCATTCATAAACTGAAATATACTAGAACATATATCGTTATTGAGATCAGCACAACGCTACACCAATGTGCTTGCTTAAAAGGAATTTACGTGTATATAAACAAAGGCAATACATTCGAGATGCAGCAATCCAAGAAGATTACAAGTTATTCACAGACACGTAAACCGAACAGACACAACATCAGTTTATCTCAAGTGCAAACAAGAAGCACATTGTACATATAGAACATATTTGTTACACAAGAAACATGAAACTCCATGCACGAAACTTGCAAACTTCAAGTTTAAAACAAGAAATACGCAACACATTTTACATACATATCACTTGCTTACCTCAAGCGTAAAACAAGAGAGACGAAACAAATCGTACATAGGCAACACGTTTTTACATCAAGTGTAACTTGAGAAACACAGAATTCATTGTATATAATATTTATATAACACTTGCTTACATCAAGTGCAAAACAAAACACACATAGGACAGTGTACTACACTGATGTAGAAAAAAGAAACATGAACAAACGAAAGACAGTCAATCACAGTTAGTCATGCAATTTTGCTACAAAAGACGGACAACAATGTGAGTTTTTACAAAATGAAAATGTTACGGTTATTACCACGAGCAGTGCTGCTGCTATTACAACCGACATATAGAACTGCCATATACGCACCTCAAACACACGCACAACACGAGAGATAATGCAACTTCCTTCGTGTAATCTTCCCCGCCTTCTACTGCGCCATCGCCAAGAAAAGTCTTACCTCTGAGAGACGTCAACACGAACGTTACTCAGCGTGACTGCTGGTTAAATACATACACGTAGTGCCTTCTGAAAACATTGTAGGCGAACCAGTGAAGTCAGTAATGACGGTGTTTGATGCTTCTGTCGTTGTAGCTTCCTCTGTAAATAGCAAATACACGTTAAATAAACCCTGCGTCCTGTAAGAGAGCGCGACGGTGCAGTGATTAGCATACACGCCTGGCATGCCTGCGCTGTGATTTGAACAACAAGAACCGGGCAGCCATGGTATATTTGGTATAAAACCTGGTTCTCAACATAGCGGACTGTGTATATCTCGTGAGTCGGAGATCACGTTAATATTTGTCCAGTCTCCACTTGGGACGTAAAAGTACGACTAAATACGACTTGGCAAATGTTCACCAGTATAAACGTAGACATTCGAAAAGAAGTATTGCATTTTTGAAGAGTTTGAAGAGAAAAAACCTTGTAATATAACAAAACTAAAAACTAAAATAGCAATACCTACATGGCATTCATTCATTAAGCAGCACACAAAGGACATCAATAACACTAAATATTGTAACAGTAATTTTTATTTTAGATTTGTTGACATTAGCGTTTTAGCGCAAAAATACTGGGTATAAATTGAGGTATGTACATAGTACATTATGAAACCAAAACTGGGATGCCCAGTAGAACGTATATCTTGCGTCAGACAAATTGTCATCCTAACCCCCCCTTAAAATAACCGTACTTTTACACAGGCGCAGATCTATGTTTGATACAGAGTGTCCAAACATCGCCACATGTCAATTACTCGGCCATTATATATTTCGCTGATGTACACACATTATTGGAAACAAGAGGTACAGCTGGCAAAATATATAATTTAAGAAAGAAACAAACTTTTCACAGGGACATCCAAGACACGTGATAAAGGTTGCTGACAGTTGTGGCACCCAGTATCTCTCCAAGTACATCAACGAGTCCATTGTCCTAATCATATTTTATTCAAACATCACAAAATTCTTACAAGGGTACTAAAAACATTTCCGATGTTAAATATAGCTGCCTTGCCTTCTGCAAACTTCGGTATAATTCGGTTATATTACAGCCAGCTGAAAAATGCATGATTGTCAACAATGATAGCATGTCAGTCCACGTACACAATTTCAACATATGGCACTTCTGTTAGGTGACCAGTTTTAATTTGTATGGCTAAAATTCGGATCATTGCGTTCGCTGCATATTTGGAGTCACACACTGCTATGATATTCTGTGTCACGTTCGGGGTACATTTATGCAGATTCTCAATTGTTCTTGTTGTCTCAGTTAGTGTATGGGTGTTACTGTAAAAGAACAGGTGCTAGATGCCTGATTGGTAGAAGTGTGTGGTCAACCTGATTCCTATGGTGGCCAACTTTTCACTAAAATTAGGGCTGCTTTGGGGGGGGAGTGGAATCAAAATGTTGTCTGTTTGCACATTATTGCTTATTGTGCGATCCAAGTATGATATATGCAATTACCATATAATTAGGAAGGACAAGTTGGTACAGGAAAAACACTCACGTTAGTATTGGAGTTAAGAAGCACGCATTTATAGTTATCGCTTACAAAAACATAAATGATATAATTGAGGCGAAATTCATCTTACTGGAAATATGTCAATATTGTCGAACCTGATGCAGATTTAAAAGAAACTCCACGCCCTGACATATAGGCACTTTTTACACAAGCTTTCGTGGCACTCGGTATCATAGAACATGCTTGGAATGTAGTTTTTAACCTTCACATCACCTAAAATATCACTTTATGTTCTATTCATATCACCTAATAACTGGCTTATTAATGACTTTTAAAACCTCTTTTAGACGTAACACTAACAGTATCCAATAGCTGCACAGTATTCTGGTCTATACCAGCTTCGAAATGCAGCCGAATCACCCGTCGTTCAAATAAAATTTTGGCGGTGTTCGTGATAAAACGGGCTGTATTTCTAATTTGGGGTAAGACCACATTTACATTTTACATAGGCGGCCATTATAACGTTTCCTTCATTTCCTGCAAAATTTTTCTTACGATTTTCTGGAAAATGTCATAGCATATTTAACCTCCAGTGACACAAGTGCTGTGGAAAACTCGTGAAATTCTCATACCTCATTTTAAAGAAAAATCCACCCAAACCTGACACCCCTCAATTTCGCCCCAATATGGTGACGGATTTTGAAATATTGGTGCGTGCTGCAAAACAGCCACTGTGCGAATACGCGAGCGACTAGCGTATATTTATTGCTACCTCGTGAAAGATTTTTAACACGATTGAACAAGATTTAAAAGATTGCCACCCAGAGAATTAACTCAAGGTGGCAGGTGGACAAGGAAACCCTTTGGCTTATCGAGAGTCCGACCCTTTTATCTATGTGTATCCCGCCCTTTTGAGGTATGTGTCGATTTTATTTTTAAACATATTCACGCTACTAGCACCCACACAATCAGCAGATAATATGTTCCATTCATTTACAGTCCTTTGAGAAAATGAGAACTTTCTTATATCTAATCTACACGGCTCCTTAACTGATGTAACTTCAAGTCCTCTAGTCCTTCTATCTTTCTTAACTGAGAAAAAAATATTTCTATTAATATTTTCATAACCATTCATTATTTTTAACACTTCTATCTGATCTCTTCTCAATCTCTTGGTCTCTAGTGTTGTTAAGCCGCATTTTTGTAGGCGTATTTCGTAACTAAGATCCCTCAGTTTTTGTATCATTTTAATTGCTCTCCTCTGTACTCTTTCTAGCATATCTATGTCCTTCCTGCGATATAGCCTCCACGCTTGAATACAATATTCTAAATGAGGCCTAACTAATGTTTTGTACAGCGGTATTATTAGCTCTTTTTCCTTATACATTATATTTCGCCTAATTAATCCAAGGATTTGATTTCCCTTTGAAGCTACAATTCCGCATTCCTCTGAAACCTTCATATCAGCACTAATGTTTAACCCTAAGTCCTTTTCTTTTATAGTAGTACTTAGTACAGTACCCCCCATTGTATATTCTACCTCTTCGTTCCCATATCCTGCGTGGAGGTATTTACATTTCCCAAAATTGAACAGCATTTGCCACTTTTTAGCAATCAACGTGTCAAGATCATCTTGTAAATGTTGTCTTTCTCCATCACTTTTAATCCTTCTAAACACTTTTGCATCATCCGCAAATATCAACACCTTGCTTGTTATTTCATCATCCAAATTGTTGATATATATCAAGAATAATATAGGTCCTAGTACTGATCCCTGTGGTACCCCACTCAATACCAATTTCCAGTTTGAAGCCTCCCCATCAACTACTACACTGTCAATCAGCCATTTTTCTATCCAGTTTATTATACCATTTCCTATGCTATGGGCCTTTAGTTTAAGCATTAATCTTTGATGTGTTACTTTGTCGAAAGCTTTTTGAAAAACTAAGTAGACGATATGTAGTGGTGATCCCTCATCTACCCACTTAGTGATGTCTTCCAAAAACATAACATATTTGTTAAGCATGACCTCGCTTTAAAAAAAAACCATGTTGAGATGGTTTTATCAAGTTATGTTTAACAAGAAAATTCAGTATGTGATCTTTAATTATCTTTCTAATAATTTGCAAATCACTGATGTTAATCTCACTGGTCTATAGTTCTCTGGCTTGTTTCTCAAACCTTTTTTAAATAACGGTATAATGTTTGCCTCTTTCCATTCTAAAGGAACCACTCCCTCTTCTAATGACAACTTCAAAACTGTTGCAAGCGGTTCGATAATTTGTTCCTAATTTCCAGTAGTAGTTTGGGCGGAATCCCATCCACTCCAGGTGATTTATTATCCTTCATAGCCCTTATTTTCTTAGCTACCATTTCCGGGGTTACAATGAATTGTCGTAAATAGTCTGAATCTGCCCCCTTGAACTTAGCCTCTGGTACTAGCAGTGAACTAATATCTTCCTTGGTAAACACTGAACTAAAGTACTCATTCAGGTCTTCTGCCATTAAGAATCCCTCTGATATTATATTTCCAGCACTGTCTTCTAGAGGACCGACCTTATCTTGAACTTTCTGTTTGCTTCGAACATACGCATAACAACTCTTGCTGTACTGTTTTATATTACTAGCTAATTGTTGTTCATAGCTTCTCTTTGAATTTCCAATTTCAGCGGTAGCTTGGTTAAGTGCTTCTTTATAACTGTTGTAGTCTTCATCATTTCCAGTACATCTATATGACTTCCACATTATTTGTTTATACTAAATTTTTGTAATGGCTTCTTTCGATAAGTGTTTATTTTTTGACCGTTTCCCTTTTTTTGAAGGGTACAAATTGATCGACTATGCACTTAATTTCACTCTTTAATATATTCTGTTGTTGTCTTATTTTTCAATGTGTTAAACCAGTCTATCTTTGCTAGATATTTCCTCTTGTCATTATACCTTCCTTTGTGGAATTTCTCCTATACTGCCTTTTACTATTCCTTTCTGATTTTACTTTGATGGTAAACTGTATCTGGTTGTGATCACTACTCCCCAGTGGCTCACATATCTTGACATTGTCAACTAATTCATTCTGTGAGGACAAAACTATGTCTAACACATTCTCACCCCTGGTTGGTTCTAGCACATTTTGAGAAAGGAAAGTATCTTGAACTAAAACTAAAAACTTGTGGTCCTCAGTCCCCATACTCTGTAGAGATTTCCATTGTATATACCCGTGGTTAAAATCCCCCATAATAATACAGTCCCGTTTGCTAACTTCCCTTATAGCGTTTTGTATTTTTTCATTCTCTTCTATGCTTATGTTTGGACTTCGATAAATTAACCCAACTGTTAACGTTCAGTTTCCTCTAACTATGTTACATCAAACAGCTTCTTCGCAATCTGCTTCTCTTTCTAATTTTATTTCATAAGCCTGGATAGATTCTTTAATATATAAAATAACTCCACCTCCATTTCTTCCTATTCTATCTTTCCTAAACATTAAATATCCTGTCAGTCCCAATTCGGCATCTGATATATCAGTGGTGGTCCAGGATTCGGTTATACCTATTATGTGAGGGTTAATATCTTCTACCATAATGTTTAGTTCATTTCTTTTGTTTACTATACTCCTTGCGTTTAAACAAACACATTTATATCCAGCTTCAGAAGAGTTTTCTAGACTGCTCTTTGCTGATTTATTTGTGCGGTCTATATCTATGCCTCCAGTTTCAGGCTTTTCTGTGAGTCCCCCCTGCGAATCTAGTTTAAATAGATGCAACCTGTCCCACTGTCAACAGATCGCAGCAGGTTCTCTGGGAAAACTGCTGCCCCCTTTCCACTAAGATGGAAGCCATATCTCATGTACATGTCTTCCCTCCCAACAAAGTATCCCCATAAATCTGTGAATCCCACCCCCTCTTCTTCACACATCTGCTCAACTAGTGCGTTGATCGCCATCCTCTTGCAGTTTCTATACGTTGCCTCCCTTTCTCCCATTACTGGCAAAATTCCTGAAAGAATAATCTGTTCAACTCTTGTCTTCTTTAGCTTCCTCACTAACTGTCTATACTTCTGTACTATCCCAGTTGTTCCCTCCCTGTCAGCATTATTTGTACCTACATGTACCAGTATAGACCCCCACTTGCCATGTCCTAATACCTTCTCTACCCTGTCAGTCACATGTTCAATCCTAGCCCCCGGTAGACAAACAACAACGTCCTTCCCCTCACTCAGTGTCTTGTCCGTCTTTCTCTTAAATGAGTCGCCCATAAACACCCTCTCTTTCCTCATTGCCCCCTCAACCACTGCCATAGAGTAGCTCCTTCTTCGGTTTGCATTTGGCTGGTTGTTGTCTTTTCCCCGTTGTCGTCTTCTCTCCTGTTACATTCTCTTCCGATCCATTCTTATGAATTCAGTATTCGCTGGACTAACATGTGCCATGTCAAAGTGCTCAAAAACGTATCACACATTACACCAAAACGGTAATGTCAAGGGCACTCTTTCGGTAATGGTGGACAAATCTTTAATGTGGTCTTACCCCATATGCCTTTAGGAGGTAGCGTTGTCAATTGGGTAGATTCACTTGTGAAGATTCCGAGAGGTGGCGCCACTATATCTAGTCTTCGTCGCTGTCGCTATTTTCATCGGAAGTTGGTTATACACAACTCGTTGCGATTTGGTCAGTTTGTTCGTTTTATAGGTTTTTTTAGAGAGAGAGAGAGAGAGAGAGAGAGAGAGAGAGAGAGAGAGAGAGAGCGAGAGAGAGAGAGAGGGAGAGTGAGTGAGTGAGTGAGTGAGTGAGTGAGTGAGTGAGTGAGTGAGTGAGTGAGTGAGTGAGTGAGTGAGTGAGTGAGTGAGTGAGTGAGTGAGTGAGTGAGTGAGTGAGTGACTGACTGAGTGAGTGACTGACTGAGTGAGTGAGTGAGTGAGTGAGTGAGTGAGTGAGTGAGTGAGTGAGTGAGTGAGTGAGTGAGTGAGTGAGTGAGTGAGTGAGTGAGTGAGTGACTGACTGAGTGAGTGACTGACTGAGTGAGTGACTGAGTGAGTGAGTGAGTGAGTGAGTGAGTGAGTGAGTGAGTGAGTGAGTGAGTGAGTGAGTGAGTGAGTGAGTGAGTGAGTGAGTGAGTGAGTGAGTGAGTGAGTGAGTGAGTGAGTGAGTGAGTGAGTGAGTGAGTGAGTGAGTGAGTGAGTGAGTGAGTGAGTGAGTGAGTGAGTGAGTGAGTGAGTGAGTGAGTGAGTGAGTGAGTGAGTGAGTGAGTGAGTGAGTGAGTGAGTGAGTGAGTGAGTGAGTGAGTGAGTGAGTGAGTGAGTGAGTGAGTGAGTGAGTGAGTGAGTGAGTGAGTGAGTGAGTGAGTGAGTGAGTGAGTGAGTGAGTGAGTGAGTGAGTGAGTGAGTGAGTGAGTGAGTGAGTGAGTGAGTGAGTGAGTGAGGGAGAGAGAGAGAGAGAGTGAGAGGGAGAGGGAGAGAGAGAGAGAGAGAGAGAGAGAGAGAGAGAGAGAGAGAGAGAGAGAGAGAGAGAGAGAGAGAGAGAGAGAGAGAGAGAGAGAGAGAGAGAGAGAGAGAGAGACAGAGAGAGAGAGAGAGAGAGAGTGAGAGAGAGTGAGGGAGAGAGAGAGAGAGAGAGTGAAGGGGAGAGCGAGAGAGTGAATGGGAGAGATATACAAACTAGCAGTGTAGAACGTGCGATCTTTGGAGATTGAGTAGGGGAAGGTTGCGACCAATGATCGAACGGGAGCTTTTAGCCACCCCCTGTAATTGTGTTAATACTTATCATACGTTTAGCTTTCCGAGTTCTGTAGAAGCAGGTCATGCTATTTATAATTTCACTGTCATTTGAATAATTACGGACGACTGACGGCGCACACAATCACGATTGTATGCATTTTTAACGATAAAGTACTATTGAATAAATATATCTTGCTTTGTTGTTTTCTTTATACAACTACCATACGTAGTGCAACGTTGTTGGTACTGGCATGTTGATGATACGGGATACATGTTCTGGCAATAAGTGAAACACTTTTTGATATATGCTTTTCTAATTTTCGATATAAAACTCGTTTTGCATGTAATTTTATGACCAGGCACCCGTGAACCAGACAGGACGGGGTGCGATGAGCCGGTTCATGAATCCTAAAATTGACTGATCCAACCCGCACATTTGTTTGCGTTTAATGGGGCATGCTGGTAGTGTTAAGATATTTATCAATTATGGTCCGGTAAGGTTAGAATATCATAAATTAAACAGTTTTCTGTAAACTCGGACTACTACGATATTATGTGTGAAGAAATGTTAAATAAACAATGAAAAAGCTGTTGATCGATTGGTAATTAACATATAACATATAAGTTTTCCATAATTATTATTAATTTTAAATGAGATAAATTATGACTAAAAATTTTCGTTGCTGCGCGGCCGTAGCTTCAGCTCTTCTTCAGCTTCTCGGCCGGCTCGGCTGGCTCGGCTGGCTCGGCTGGCTCGGCTGGCTCGGCTGGCTCGGCTGGCTCGGCTGGCTCGGCTGGCTCGGCTGGCTCGGCTGGCTCGGCTGGCTCGGCTGTCACATCGGAAGACCGGGGAGGGAGAGCTGTTGAAAATGTTTCGCCGCCGTAACCTCAGCTTATTGTAACCAGAACGGGGGCATATTTCAAAAATTCCTCCACCTGGATCCGCCTGTTTCAGTTATGATGAATAACTCTTAGCACAGATACCATATGTTTATTGCAATACAAATCACACATTAAACTCGCTCATGTAAAAGTGTTGTTGTGGCTCAAGGGACCCCAGGTGGTTCTTCAAGGGACCCCACGATTGGGGTCTCTTGAGCCACTTCAAATGCCTCCGCTAATTTGCATATGCTAAGTAATTCACGAATCCCACCCTCACAAGTTTCACGACCCTCCTGGAGGACATACGTATTTACATAATAGTGTAATTTTGTAATATTAAAAATTGTACTATTTTTTGGTATATCGCTGAAAGCATGCAGCATGGCTTATGGGTCCCCACCTTCCCCTATCTCAGATGACGTCACGTACCTATCGTACTTTTCAGCCTCTATGGCTGCCAAAGAAAATAAACTTATTATAATTATTACGTATCTGCCCCCTTGGGCACTTTCGGAAAACAGACATTTCCAAGTTTGCACTATGACAGGTCACTTTAAGGTAAATGTTTTAGCAAATATGTCGTTTTGTGATGACATTGGAGAACGCATACGTACATATATTTGAATAGTTTTATGGAAGTAGAAATTGGTAAGATAATAATAATTGTGTATGGTCTTTAACATTGAGCCTCTATGAAAATCGTCCACTGTAATTGCATGTTTTCGTTGTCTTCTTGATTTTATTTCAAGACTTTGTGTAGGAGTAGGCGATCACAAACATACAATTAACGCGATCATGGATGTTTAATATCAGTTATGATGTGCTCTTGTATTACTGGTCTGCTAGAACATCCAAGCTTCTAATTATTTGCCGATCACTATTGTTACGCGATCACCTCCTCTCAATCCTTCGATCTATTATGCGTAGTCATATACAGGTAAAGTCACAATGGTATAAAGCAATCAATGTATGTTGCAAGTAAAGCATCACAGGAAATGCGAACATTTCGAGCGAGTGCAACCACTAATGCAAACATTGACAATATCAACCAACATGCCTGAATATATTACATAGTCGTCGGAATGGAGGTATTTGGGAGCCTGAGCTGAGCCCCCCTCCCCCCAATATGTTGTGAATTTTGTGATGTGAGCGTCAAGGGCGGTACAGTTGGAAGCTCCCGACAAATGTCCAACCTACCCCCTCGATCCGCGAAAAATCTCCAAAACTATCCCGTCGACCGCAAACATTTTTTAACACTACACCTCGGCCGCAGTGCCTAAAACTACCCTCGCTCGACTGCGAAACATATCTAACACAACCCCCGCTGGCCCGGTCAAATCCCCAATTCTACCACCGCCCGTAGTCTTTCTACGTCATGTCAGACAGCAGCAATGTTCTTATGCTCCATTGTAAACTGAACCTCGGCTCGCTTTATTTTACTATATGAAGTATTCTGACCGGGAGGTCGACATGGTATTGCAGTAATTTGACTCCCCTGTAGTAATTTGAGCGCCACTTATTCAATCACCCAACATGTGTTCTAATATCATGTTTTTACTTGTGCTTTAAAATTGCACAGTTTCCGTTGGTATCAAACGCTCCCTTTTGGCTCAACTTCGGAAACATGAGTTGTTCTAGTCATTCTCTCATTGCGTAACATCTAACACGTGTATCAGGAATTCAAGTCCGAGGAATTCAACCATTTCTTAAAATAACCTTGACGAACACATAAGCCTTTGTTTTTAATTAATTGAGCATATTCTGCAAACAAACTACAACTGGATTTGGAGAATCGTCAAAAACAAAACGTTGGACAGAAGATGAATGATCGACATGTGGAAATAGGTTGGGCTGGAATGCAGCCTAACCGGAAGACTGGAGAGAAGCCGGGTGAGATGGGCAAGCAATGATGGATGCAGGCAAACTTGCAAAAAGAACGTCGGCAGAACAACACGAGGAACGCGGGAGAAAGGAAAGACAACAACTAAAATGGACTGCCTGGGAAAGGACATGGGACGATCGGGTGATGATGGAAGATGGACAGACGGGGCTGCTGACTGGAAGTTATGGAAAGAAAGAACAAACGAGTGGTTCGACAATACAATACCTGACTTTCACGCTTGTACAGGGAACAGGAGGGGAGAACATATTGCATCTCCAACAATACTTCCCCCTCGATACCGCAACAAATCTCAGAAAACGATTCCCATCAAACATCACTAAGCTATAGGCCTATTACCAAACTGTGATACGAACCTCAGACGAGTAGCAAGTCGGCATAATTTAATGTTCTAACAATTTGACTCTGAGCTTGGTTTCCAAGGATTTAGGCGCAATAAAAGTTACCTTATTATTATTATTATTAAATTATCCTACTTTTTTATTTTTTTTACACAACAGTTATGTTGTGCGGGATACCCATTATTACAAACCTGGAGGCCCTGTCATTACAACTATTTAAGGCTTATCTTGGCAAGATTGCGTCAAGTAGACAAAATGCCCGTCACCTGACGGGATGCCTTGGTAGGTAGTAGCCGTGATAGTAATATTTACCAAATGTTAGAAAACACATAGCATCATTGCATAGATACCACAACGCGCTCGCAGATACTCGTTATTTATTTGAAATGTCGAAGGTTCGAGATAATATGAAGTTAACGTCCATCGCTAGGCCCTTGTCGTGACAGTGTAGAATTGTCATAAAGTATTGTTATGCTACTATTGGCATGAGTGTAGATATATGCATTATGGTGTCAGCGTCTACCCCATGTTGCCAAGTCTATGAAGCAGGTGCTGTTCCCGAAGTATTTGCGACGCGCGCGTGGTTCCTGCGATTGTTACTTTACGTTTTACGTATTACGCGCACATTACTTTTTATGTTACGAACAACTGACTTACTCCATAAAAGGTTAGAGTCTTGACATATATCGGCTATTTAAAAAAAAAATCATTTACGTCTGACGTCCTATTTTAAGGGTGGTAGATTCATCCATGAAAGTTCGGCCCTCGTGGTTCAACCCGTCTCAGAGGAAAACGCTAAACTATACCCGCATGCATGGGCAAGTTCGATTATAAGTAGACGCATTATTAAGATGCAATATGTCCCCACCCCCTGTTCCCTACACAAGGGTGAAAGTCATGTATTGTATTGTCGAACCCCTCGTTTTGTTCTTTCTTTCCATAACTTCCTGTCAGAAGCCCCGTCTGTCCATCTTCCATCCTCACCAGATCGTCCCATGTCCTTTCTCAGGCAGTCCATGTCAGTTGTGGCCTTCCCTTTCTCCCGCGTTCCTGGTTTTGTTCTGCATATGCTCTTTTTAGTGAGGGACGTTAATGTCAGCAAGGGCCGTAAATTTTCACATCAGGACGAAAGCCAGAAATTTTGCACATATGACCTTAATACCATACTATTTCAGAATTTTGATGGAAGCAACCTGACATTTTGATGCTTCTGCATTTTGTGCAAAATCTAAAATGTACGCCACCCGAAATCGAAAATAGCCAGATCTCTAGAACCTGTGCTCCGATTTGGATGTTCTTAGTATCGTTTCTAGGGATTTTGGGGGTGCTGAAGTGATTGGTGAAGTTTTATAATCGATTTAGAGTCAAGGTCACATGCTAGAGGTCAATGACAGGGTCAAATAGTCACCAACACACGAGTAAACTCCCAGCTGTGTGTCCTCACTACCAGTTCATAGTTAATCGGAGTCCACTGTGGGGTTTACATACACCCTGGGTGGATTTAGAAAGATTTGTTTTCAATTGGGGGTTATGGTCACACATTTTGAGGGTCAATATCAAGGCGCAATGTATCGACTGGCATGGCGATCGTGATCTCTAAGTGTACCATTGGGTTTTCTTGTACCCAAAGCTATTCATGAGTATTCGTCAATCAATTGGATCCAAAGTCATGTGTTGGTTTGAGCTCAAATCCAGTTATGGAGGCAATACATCGATGTATATAGTATGTGCTTACTGGCGTTAGTTAACATCGTAATCGCAAGAGCGCGCCTCAAGCGACAAGCGCAATGCATCCTGGTATTATGGCAGTTCAAGTATTTGTGTTTATGGTTTTGAAACAAATCGTTTTATCATATGAAGTATCACAGCATTACCTCCATGTGTTATATAGACTGACGTATAAATATTTCATAATCGGTACATGCAACATAGTAAGCAATATTACTGGATTAAGTGAATTAGAATAAAATAGTCGACCGATGGCGATGCAAATTACACGCCGGCATTTCGTTAGCGGCCCCGTTGATACAAACTGTTCATCGCGTACGCATGGTCCACAGTCCTGCAATTAGTAACACATAGAATGCTGGATTATAAACGTGGGTAGCATCTCATCAGAAACACGAATGATTGGTGTCCCAATACATATGGACAAAAATAATTCTATTTATTTACAAAGGTGTCCTAAAACATATAGGACAGAAAAAAAAGAAATTGCTAGATTTTTAGGGTGTCCCAAAACATAGGGTAAATAAGATAATATAACCTTTTTTGTTGCAGGAATTGCGTGTTGTGTTCGGAGTAGAGTGATGTGTCCACAGTAGGAGTCATAGTCAGAGTGACGTTCCTGTAGTCTGCATCACAAGGAACAACATGGATACAACAGATGACGATAAATTATTTCAATAATCTTTATGTTGCTTGTGCCAAAGCGACACAAAGGAAGGCCTGCGCTGCCCAGCCAGTTAGGCGCGATACCATTCAGCATATGACACTCTAGTGAAGGACATCACATATTTTCAGTCAATCAGTGCATTGCCAGATGGTATTAGACTTACATGGTAGAACGATGGAAGTGGTATTGCCAAAACTCTGCTTGCAAATAACACAGTGTATCACAAATCCTGTCGATCAAATTGCAATGGTAATATGTTCAAAAGAGAGAGTTGCAAGAGGGTATCTCAATCGCATACTCCACCTAGTCCGAAAAAAAAGACTCCAGCTCTAGTTTCAAAGCCAGCGTTGATCGTGAAGTGTCAGCATGTGCCAGCGTGTGAGGGAAGGGAGGAGCTTCATAAAGCAAAAACTGACAATATTGATAAAACATTGAGATAGTGTGCTCAAGAAGCCGCTGACTGAGAGTTATATGCTAAGCTGCAGACGTCATCAGATGCATGTGCATGTGATGTGTATTATCGTAGTTTATGCTTAAACTTTGAAACGCTGCTAGTTCTGCAGCTAGGGCAAAAGTGTCTTCTGGTGCTAAGGATTCACGTTACCGTGATTCTTTGATGAATTGGTGATGGCTCAGTTAGATGCATATGGTGTTGAATCAAAACGTGTTTCCTTAAATGACCTTGCGGGTATGTACCGTCAACAGAGGAAAGAACTGGATAAGGCAGTCACCACGGAGATCCATTTACAGAGATTCGCGGAACACTTGGTCACAATGGCTCCCGATGAGGTGAAGGTAGAAAGAGAAGTGCCAGGACGCGGACAGATGACATTCATTGCACACAAACGAACTGTCGGTAAAGCTCTGAAGTCGGATTATGAAGAGAATAGGCAAGATGCTCGCAGCATCGCCAAGGCAGCTCTTATTATCAGAGACAGTATTATTGCATCATATCAAGTACCATTCAATGGACATTTCTAGACACACTGCTTACAATCTCCAGTCCCTGAAGCGTTGTTGACGTTCATGAAACTTGTACTCCAAGACCGGCCTCCATGGGCGCCAGTCCTGAAGGTGTCAACAAACAGAGGTCGAACGTCGCATGCACAAGTTCCTGGCAAATTCAGAAAACAAGGTCCAGCTGTTGAGGTTCCTTTCAAAAGCTGTTATCGAGGCATCGTCTCAGCTCACCAATGTTATGTTTTTCCACATATGACGATATCGTCCGGGTGAATACCTCTCACAGCCAATCGGCAGCTGTCTTGAACGCGATCATGCCATGCAATCACCAGGAGGCCGATAGCAGGATATAGCTGCATCTCTCTAACGCCGCACAACAAAGTCACACAAAGGCATTCATCCGCAGCGATATTGTCAGCATTGCAGTTGGCCACTTTGGCAGCCTTGGTTTGATGGAGTTGTGGATAGGCTTTGGAACTGGAAAAGCCTTTCAGAATATCCCCGTTCATGCAATCACCAAAAGACTTGGTCTTGAGAAGTCGCTCACGCTTCCACTGTTCCATTCCTTGGAAGGGCCGGGCTTTGGTGTAGGTCCCTGTGTCACCATTCCAAAAATCCATATGGCACGCCTTGAACGTTGGACTGTTATCATGTACAGCAAGAGCAGTGGTGCTCAGGGGTTAATGATGCCAGACGTCAACTCTTCACGCATGGTACTCGGACGCTCGACCACATCCCCCCACACAGGAAGCCCTGCTCCAGCATTCAAGACCTCTGCACCAGGCTGGTTATATCTGGAGACAAGCAAGGCAACGACACCAAGATGTTCTAGATGCTTCTGCGTGGGGTTGTGTGCAAGACATGTAAACGAAAGTCTGGGCACCATTCTGTTCAGAGAGTAAAGCCGACGCAAACAACGCGTGTGTGCCCTCCTTCGCCAGTGTGGGTGTGGAAAAGCCCGCAGAGGAAACTACAAATGTGCCAGGGCAGGTATCAAATGCACTACGATGGACTGTAAATAATAAGAGATCTCATGTATGCGAGACGGATTTTGATACGTTACATATGCTAATACTGGCTTAATTGCAACGCAACGGGGAGTGCGCTTAATGTTTATTTGTGGCCGATCCGGCGCCGGAAGGTTGTAACCGAATCTGCACGAAATAGGAGTGTCTATATTGTTAGGTCCTACTGTTTGGCACCTTAAATACTGCATAGCAGACCTATCTGCTATGTTGTCAGGCGAAGGAGATTTAGTATGTGCAGCATGGCGGTTACACACCCAGAGTCTCTGGAGTGGAAATCTTGGGTGATGAGGCATGCTGCTCTGTTCTGTGCCCGCTCTAGGCGGTCAATGTCATTCTTATAGTGGGTGTCCTAGATTTCAGCACCGTACGTTAGAACTGTTCAGGTATGCCGGATGACGTCATTCCTGGGGGCAGTGTTTAAGGTTTCGCTGGAGGAAACCTAGCATAGACCTTGCTTTCTTAGTGATTTTGAAGATGTGAGTGTGCCACGTGAAGTCATCTGAACTTTGGAGTCCAAGGTATGGGTTGTTGGGGACTTGTTTCAGGATGTTGTTGCGAAGACAATACTTGGATTTTTTGTTTCTGACGCTGAGTGTGTAAAATGGTTTAATGTTGACTCGCATACCCCACTTGTGGGCCCAGTCTTTCTGTAGGATAAGGAGGTCCTGGAATGTCTGGACCTCCCTGTAAAGCAGACACTTATCTTCATGCAGTCGCACCTGTGATTTAATTGCCAAGGATAAGTAATTGATGTAACAGATGAAGAGAATCGCCGCGAGCACTGTCCGTTTGGGACTCCGCATTCAACAGTTACCTCATTAGATGGATCCCCTCCAGTACCACTCTCATGGTCCTGCTGGGGAGAAAATTGGTGTGCCAGGCACGTGTAGTGCCCTCGATACCGTACCTTTCAAGCTTATACAGGAACTTCGTGGGACAGTATCAAAGGCTTTATTGAAATTTTTTAAAGAATGGCAACGTCCACTTGCTAGTCCTTGTCGTATGAAGTGAGAAAATCGTTTAACGTAGTGAGTAGCTGGGTTTCAGGGGGAAAACCTGATGGGACTCCGTGGTTCAGTGATGAGAGGATCTGGTTCTTTTCTAGGTGATTCAGGAGATGTCGGCATACAATATGCTCGAGGGGCTTACAGCACACGGAGGTCAACGAAACAGGTCTATATTTGGATGCTTGGTGTTTATCACCTTTTTTGAAGACACTAGAAATGTTTGTTGATAGCCAATCCGTTGGTAGAATGCATGAGTCCAAGGACTTCCGGAAGATACCTGTCAAGGCTGGAGCTATGGCATCTGCACAGGTTTTTAGGACTACATTGGATATAGCATCAGGGCCACAGGCTTTTGCAGGGTTTCCACTTCGAAGAAGTTAGGCTACACCGGCCACAGTGACGACGATGCTGTCCATTGGCTGGTATGGGTGGTCGTCCATTGGTGGTAGTGGTGACCCACCTTCAGGTGTGAATACTGACTGGAACTGCTTCAGTAGTTTCTTGGCTTTGGACTTGCTGTCAATAAATAAGGTTGCCTTCTCTTTGAGTAGGGATACACCGATGTTGTCTTGCACCTTACTCTTGATATATTGCCAAAAGTGTTCGCTATTTTTCATTAGTAGGCCTTCTTCAATCACGCTGTTGGTGTGCTCGCATTCAGCTTGTGGTATGCTGCACTTACATTCTTTCTGAACGTATCTGTAGTTGTTCCAGTTCCGGTGTTTCTCGGCATGGGCCTAAAATCTTTGTTTCTTCTTCACAATACGTTAAATGTTCCTTGTTATCAATGATGCTCTTTGACGTCCGCCACGTATTCTGGATGGAATGTGCTTCTCTGCCTCTCTCATCAGGGGTGTTTTGAAGTGTAACTATAGGTCCTGGACTCCTACTTCCCTCCCGTACATGTCGTAGATGGTTTCGTTAATATTATTCACTCAACTGCGGTAGCTGGCCCAGTCTGCCATTGAGAAGATGAATCATTTCCTCTTCTTCTGGTTGATGTATTCCGGTTGAGAGTCTAGGTCCATAACGATCATGTCGTGGTCCGAAATGCGCGGAACTGAGACAGAGTTCTTCACTAGGGTAGAGTTGGTGTTAAATATTAGATCCGGTGTAGTGTCTAGTCGTGCCATTGAGAAGATGAAGCATTTCCTCTTCTTCTGGTTGATGTATTCCGGTTTAGAGGCTACGTCCGCAACGATCATGTCGTGGTCCGAAATGCGCGGAACTGAGACAGAGTTCTTCACTAGGGTAGAGTTGGTGGTAAATATTAGATCCGGTGTAGTGTCTAGTTGTATAGTGTCCCTATGCATTTGGGTGAAACTGGCGGCAGTCGTGATGTCAATAGCACCTTGCTGTATGGCTCTAACCTTAGCAGATGGGTGGATGGTAGCTGTGTCCCTGTCAACATCTGGGCAGTTGAAGTCCCCTGCTAGTATTGCGTGTTCCAATCCCGGTCTGTATGATAGCATAGTCAAGGTCTAGTTTAGTCCTTGTACATCCTTGTTGGTGCCAATAGTTAAGTCTTTATATTTGTGTAACTTTATCCTGGCCCATATCGTTTCGCAGTCAGACAACAAGTTTGGATCCACCACAAAGATGATGAAGTCGTTCCGGACGAGGAGAAAAACCCTCCTCCAAGGGTGTCTCGATCCATTATGTACGTTGTGTAATTCGTTGGGAAAACGTCGCTGAATTTCACATTATCACTAAGCCACGACTCAGTGCCGCAAACGACGTGAGGCTTAATGTAGTTCAGGGATTTTTCAAATTCAGTTTTCAAGTTCCTAATACTTCGACAGTTCACTGTAAACATTCTGAGAGTCTTCTGCTCTGGAAAGTTGTACACTGTTGAACTATTGGATGGATTCTGCCTCTCGACTGTTGCAGTGACGGGTAGCCTACGTAATTGCTCCTGTTGCCAGACGAGTGGGGGCTGCCTGCTTATTTTCAGTGAACTAAATGACAAAGTCACTGAGTCACTGGTTTTGTCAGGGTCGGCGAGAGGAGCATAGTAGTTGGAGCAGTTCAGCGAAAGGCGTCTGAATGTGAATGTGTCACAGTTAATACTATCGCATTTGTGGCATAACCACTGCACATTCGATCTTCCAAGCATTGCAAAGTCATTGGAGCACAGTTAGGTGCAAGATCTATGATACCATATACCACAGTCGTCGCATGCAGTGCCAGGTTACTGTATGTTCGCAGAGTCCACATGGGTACACAGAGGATGTGCTGGGACGTAGTAATTTTCCAGTTGTCAACAGATGGGTCAAGGCGCTAGGGAGCAAGGTTCTAAAGATAAAGCTGGTGATAATTAGCTAAATTTACGGGTGCATCCATATAAAAGGGTACTGATGTATGACCTCCAGCATCAATGTTTCAATGCCCCTATTGTCTTGTCACTGGATATGTACAGAAGCCCAGTCACCCATAGGGTCCACTGGAAATTAGGAGGTGACCGATTCATTGATTTCATATTACATGATCACAATTCAAAATTACTTAAAAAGTAGTTAACAGTACTTGAAATTTAAGTACTTTTGGAATTTACTTAAATACAAGTACAAATACTGTTAGTATTTCGCAAATGTACTTAAGTACAAGTACAAATACACAAAAAATGTACTTATGTACAAAAGTACTTAAGTACAAAGTACCTCGGCACAACCCTGATAGCAACACGCCCAATACATAACATAACTGCTTGAAAAATGCGGACACACTACTGAACTATCTATACCGTAGCTACATTTGGTAAAATAAATCAGCACTGCAACTTGTGCTACTGTAACAACAGCGTGTTCAATGACATGCGATGAAGCTCTCTATAATGTACGGTTTTTTTGTTTTTCGCTATTCCAGTATTATCATCCACGTGACGGTGTCGCACTAGTTATGACACTATCGCAATACTACTCCAATAACAGACCTATAGACCACAATACTAACGAAATAGTAAAACTACCCCCAATAGTCACCCTTTCTGCATAGCACATTGACCAGTGGGGTGAATTTACAACGAGGTCATGACTACGGTGTCCTTACCCCACCTGTACGAAGTTACTGAACCGCAAATTCACCAATGCACAACACTGTCAAAACACATTGACCATGTTTAGGTGAAGTTTAATTGTGTGGTCAGCCGCACGCACCAAACGGATAATTTCGACTCCTGCTTTGCTGGTGTAAATCATTGTCAACCACCCGTGAACGCTGTTGTGCCGCGCAAAGCTGGGTCTTTCTATCGTACTTCTGTAGAATCCAGGCGTCCGGGTACACCTCGAACACGTCTTTATAACCATAGTTGTGCCTCAGTTGCATATACAGATGCGTTTACTCCACCAATCTTCATATTTTCAGGCATATAATTCACGCCGGAGTTCTGATTGGGGAGGCTCTTGGACAGTGGATGACCAGTCATCCTAGCATAACAGTTCTCCCTCCTCCCTACCTTCTGCAACGTGAATTTCACAGCACAACGCCACTTTTTAAATTGAAAACCAACTCTGCACCATATAACAATTGTATTTCAGAATATACTCATTGCATAGTCACCCACTAGTTTGTCAGTTGTCAGGCTTTCACGTAGAGTCACAAAAGGCTTTATATCTTCTACATTTGTTTAATCCCAACATCTTGGAGGCCATGACCAACACAGTGTTGTGGAAGCCCCATAAAAATACATTGTGGGGGCCCCTGGGCAACTGCTCCATATGCCTTGCCCAAGATCCGGATCTGGGAGTATTCATGGGTACATTTGAGGATCAATTATTATTAGTATTATTGTAGTTAACTGGATAATGATCGATTATCAAATTGGATGTGGTACGCATCCGTCGTGGTACAAAGGTAACACTGATGCGAAACACAGTAAATATATTCTGCTGTAGCGCAGTTATTCCTCGATATTGTCAAGTAAAACTGACCTCTTGGCTCACATAACAATGAATGACCACAAATCAATTCAGACGACATACGAAGGGGTAGATGAACATAACTCACTTCTACGGCTGTTCGTGTGCGTCAACTTAGAATTCTCTCACGCGTGACGCAAATTTTGGTTTATGGCCTGAACTCATAAAAACATATTATATTACACACTTTACTATTTTTCTCTCTCGTGCGTGCGTGTGTGTGTGCGTGTGCGTGTGTCTGTGTATGTGCGCACGTGCGTGTAAATGCGTGCGTATGTTCGGTTGGTCTCCGTATGTTCTTGCATGTGTTCATTAGTGTGTTTTGGATGCACGTGCAAGTGTGTATGTGGCACTGTGTGCATGTTCAAATGCACGCGTGTATGTGTTTATGTAAACATGTATGCATAATATTATATGTTAACATTGCATTTATATATAAACATGTATTAATAAGATTATTACGTTCAAGTACATATATATATGTATATATATATATATATATATATATATATATATATATATACATATATATATATATATATAAACATGACCGCTCGCGTGAGTGCGTGCGTGCGTATGCCAAAAGGTGTATTTGCATGTGTCCGCATGTTCGTGTGTCCAGTGTCCTACCGTGAGAGTATTATACGTGTGGCGATACTTGTGCCCACGTGTGAGTTCCGGTCGTTAGTCCACTTATCATTAATCCTTTGTTCTTTTTTAAAAGACCGTACCCGGGTACTTAAAAAGCGTCATTTAGTAGATCGACAATTTACAGTCACTACTCTTCCGTAGGCAAAACCAAAACACACACAGTCGATCACACTTATGAGCGTTACAATTAGAAAGGTGCTTGCTGCATAAATCATCAAAACTCACAAGACGTTGAGAGGCTAAGTCCCACACTCTCAACATTGAACTCCACGTCCCCTGGTTACGACACATACGAAAATTATTTATGCAAGCAACTCGTACTAGCCAGAACTGTTTCCTATCCTAGTGAGATACGGTACGTGGCAGAGCTTTCACTGTCGTCGTCCATTTAATACCCAGAACCTATGACCTTTAAATGTCCGTCGTTGGTGTCCAGCGTGATGTCCTGGGCTGACTAGGACAGCGGTCATCCATTCCCATAATTGTAATCGACCGTGTGTTTATTGGTTCTACCGACGTAAGAATATTGACGGTAAATTGTCGATCTACTAAAGGACGCTTTTTAAAGGAATTCTTTGAGAATTGTAATCTCTTTGTAATACACGCAATTATTAGGTAATCTTTATTTCATTAGAATTATGTTTTATTAATCACTAATGACCCTAACAATATATCGAAAAAATAACTCTGCGAACGCGGAGTTTCTGCTTTGGGCCCACCTTCACGATCCGTGTAAGGCATGCTCATGAATATTCGGGACTGTCCGTCAGACTTCGATTAGCTACGCCGAGTTAATAGATGCAAGAAATACGTCATCAACACGGGTGTATAATAATTAGCCACCGCCATGCGAATGAGTCCTGACCGATAAAATTATCAAAATGAAACAAGATATTTAACAAGATTTAACAAGATTGACACCCAGAGAATTAACTCTAGGTAGCAGGTGGACAAGGAAGCCCTTGGCTTATCGAGAGTCCGACCCTTTTATCTATGTGTATCCCGCCCGTCTGAGGTATGTGTCGATTTTATTTTTAAACATATTCACGCTACTAGCACCCACACAATTAGCAGGTAATCTGTTCCATTCATTTACAGTCCTTTGTGAAAATGAAAACTTTCTTATATCCAATCTACTCTGCTCCTTTGCTAATGCAAGATCATGTCCCCTAGTTCTTTTATCTTTCTTAACTGAGAAAAACATATTTCTCTCAATATTTTCATAACCCTTCAATATTTTAAACACTTCTATCTGATCTCCTCTCAATCTCCTGGTCTCTAGTGTTGTTAAACCGCATTTTTTTAGGCGTATTTCGTAACTAAGATCCCTCATATTTGGTATCATTTTAGTTGCTCTCCTCTGCACTCTTTCTAGCATATCTATGTCCTTCCTGCGATATGGCCTCCACGCTTGAATACAATATTCTAAATGAGGCCTAACTATTGTTTTGTACAGCGGTATTATTAGCTCTTTTTCCTTATACATTATATTTCGCCTAATTAATCCAAGGATTTGATTTCCCTTTGAAGCTATGTGACATAATGACAGGATGATGTGCATTTGGATGCACAAATCAATCGATTGCACAAATCTATTTGAAACGTAGTGATGCACATATTCCCAGCAGAAGCCACACGGAACTAATGTGGCAGAACAAAGTCAGACATCTTCTTCACTACTGTGTCAGTTAACAAATTGTCCTATTAATAGCACTGCTATGCATTTTAATACGCAAAGCTATCAGATGCACACATCCATTTGAAACTCGATGTGAGATACAACTTCCCAATAGATGTCGCACAGAACAGAATGGGGCAGAACAAAGTCAAGCACCATCTTATGTCCGGTGACCCATTGTCCAATTAACGGCAGTGTTAAGTAGAGCTCTTCAATTTCCTCTTTCCATCAGCTCAGCTATTTCCGATGATCCTGCAAATAAACAAAATTGAATTTAGGAAACTGAGCCTAAATATGAGTTAACTAACTCAACACTGTGCAGATTAATTCAGTTTAGATATTGGATTATGGGACTTATCACCAAGTGTATAGCTGGCTAAATGGAAAAGAAATACAAGAGAACCTTGTTGTGTTGATTCAGTCAGACTAAAATCCCAATCCATTACTTTGGCCAACTTTTAATTTGCTTCTAAATAATTACCTGTATGCATTGGTCATATACAGAGCATTCCAGATAACTCGAACACACATAAATGAATTTTTGCTAAGTTAAGTCAATCTTGTCCTCGGTCCAGGGCAAAGGTCCCAATAAGGGGACCTTCTGATAACATTTTAGTTATGAGAAATTCCACTTATTAGTATTTTCATGGGTCCCTGGAAGTTCGACATTATCCAGAGTGCACTGTATATTTTCTTTTATTCTTGCTCTAATAATTAATGTTGTATATAATTACATATATGGGTCATTCTCGTGAAAAGTGTATAGTAACACGTCAAAAATTTATGTTTAGTTTGTTTTTAGCGAGTACTATTATTATCAAATGTGCTATTCATATGAAGCCGCACAAATTGATCTGATTTATTATTATATTTATAAAATATATTCATGGAAAAAACTTATTTATACTAGAGTGCAGATCTGCTGGTGTCCAAAATTCGTGCATCGCAAAATTCCGTGTCAATATGGTATTGTGTACTTTTCAACAAACCTAAAACGTTTATATTTTATGATTACATGCCAGCCAGGTTTACTAACAATCGTAGCTGTATCATTAAAACAGTCTGTGAACGTAAGAATCTCACGTTTTTATGTTTCGGTTCAAATAAGTGGGGAAACGGAGACTTTTCAAAAACGGCAGATTGGAATTTGGAAAGGCAAGACATACCCAAATCCCAGATTTAGGCAACAAAATTACATCCACGACCAGGTTAATCCTCTTGCTATGGTTGCATATACTGATATTTTAGTGTGCATTTCGTTCACTGCATGTCAACTACCGGACAATGCAGTTTTACTAACTAGAAAGGCGATATCCTTGCCTAAGGCTGTGTTATTCACTGTAGTAGAGGCAAGACAGACTTAGTGACAGTCCCAGCGGCAGCTGACACTGACAGCGACTGCAGCCGTCCGCGTCGGCGGACGTTATAATTCTATTTAATCGAAACGTTGTTAGGTTGACGGCATTTGGGAAGCAGGATAAATAAACAATGCATACGCTTCATACACTTATAAAAAATAGCTGTCAATATACATATGTCTACAAATTGCTTATTTACAATGCCATTGCTTGAAACAACTTACCTCGAAATCTGACATGTTGGCTGTGTGTGTGACGTCAACGGTCTATGCCTTGTTCACTGCGCGGACATGAATATTCATTATTCTTGGGATGCACAATTAATCATCCACGTGGCAACAAGCTCAAAATGATTCGCGTAAACACAACTGTTTATCGGCTTTTTCGTAGATAACACCCACATTATGCATAAACATACAAGACATAAGTAGCAGAGAAAGTACTTATGGGAAATTAATACGTTTTGATACGGTACATCTCGAATGTATATTAGCTTATAAAGAATCCCTTTAAGTACGGTCTTTTCAAAAAGAACCAAAGATTAATTGCCGATGAGATGTTCCAACTGACCGATTTCACACCGTATGTGGACTCACGACTGGAACTCACAAGTGGACACTTTTAGGATTCACTTTTTGACATACGCACGCACTCACGCAGGCGGTCATGTTTATATATATATATATATATATATATAATATATATAATTTATACGAACATACGCACACTAAACGAACAAACGCACGCATTTACACGCGCACACACACACATCCACACACACGTACACACATACACACGCACACATACACGCAGGCACACACGCACACATTCACACACACACCCACACACACACCCACACGCACACACGTACACACGCACACACACGCACGCACACTCGCACACACACACACACACACACACACACACACACACACACGCACACACATACACATTCGCATGAGTATAATATAAATATGGTTGTCATGGAGAGGTAAAATGGTAAAGTGTGTAATATAAACTGTTTTTTTATGAGTTGAGGTCATAAAACAAAATTTGCGTCACGCGTCAGTGAATTCATTGCGACCATTCGGAGTTTATGCAAACGAACAGCCGTAGTAGTGAGTTATGTTTCACGGCCCAAGTCCATCTACCCCTTCGTATGGCGTCTGAATTGGTTTGCGCTGACAAATGGGTTGCTTCCCATAAAATTCGTCTTAATGTTCTGAGAACGTTTGAAGTGGTCATGCATGGTTATGTGGGCCGAGAGGTCAGTTTTACTTGACAATATCAAGGAATAACATAGCGATATGCGCTACACCAGAATATATTTATTATGTTTTGCATCAGTGTTATCTTTGTTAGATTTACACCGGAAAAGCAGGAGTCGAAATCATCGTGCGTGCGGCTGACCACACACAAAAACTTCACCTAAACAGGGTCAATGTGTTTTGATATTGTTGCGCATTGGAGAATTTGCGGTTCAGTAACTTCGTACACGTGGGACAAGGACATCATTGTCATGACCCCGTAGCAAACTCGCCCCACGGGTTGACAAACTGTGCAGAAAGGGTGACTATTGGGGGTAGTTTTACTATTTCGTTAGTATTGTCGTCTATAGCTCTGTTGTTGGAGTACTATTGCGATAGTGTCATAAATAGTGCGACACCGTCACGTGGATAATACTATTGGAATAGCGAAAAAGAAGAAAAGCTGTACATTATAGAGAACGCCATCACATGACCTTTCAGGCAATTGATTCAATGTGGTAAATCCACGAATTAAGCGGTTGTTACAGTAGCACAAGTTGCAATGCTGTCTTATCTTACCAAATGTAGTTACGGTATAGATAGTGTGTCTGCATTTTTCAAGCAAATATGTTATGTATTGGGCGTGTTGCTATCAGGGTTGTGCTGAAGTACATTGTACTTAAGTACTTTTCTATATAAGTACATTTTTTTAGTATTTGTACTTGTACTTAAATACATTTGCAAAATAATAAAAGTACTTGTACTTAAGTAAATTCCAAAAGTCCTTAAATTTCATATACTCTTAACTACGTTTTAAGTACTTTTGAAATGTGATCACGTAATATCAAATCAAATCAATGATTCGGTCACCTCCCAATCCAAAGTGGCCCCTATGGGTGGATGGGCTTCTGTACAAATCCAGTGATAAGACAATAGGGGCATTGAAACATTGATGCTGGAGGTCAGACGTCAGCACTTTTCTAGAAGGGTACACCTGGTAATTTAGCTAATTATCACCAGCCGTGATTAATACCAGTACATGTGCACCTGTGAGGTATTACTAACAGTTTACTGATTTGGCTGTTATTGCCATTTTTTGTTGTATCAGTTGCCAATGTATGCACTCAAGTACTTTTTTATTAACTAAATATGTAACACGATCATGGATACATTATTTCTTTTTAAAAGTCTCAGTCCTTTACAACTTATTTTATTTTTAAATCTCCTCTCACAATACTCAGAGTCCTCCCCTCGCAAACAATAGTGTCCACATATAATTCTTTAAACAAATGGGTCCACAAAAATAGTTATATTTAAGTACTTTTGAAAAGTACTTGGTCTGTACTTAATTACTTTCCTTAAACCATGATAGACTTGTACATAAGTACCTTGTTAATGAAAAAACCTTGTACTTGTACTTATGTACATTTCAAAGTACTTCCACACAGCCTTTGTTGCTGTAGGTTCCAAATAATGCTCCAGTGATTACCATATTATCACACACGCACGCATGCAAACATGCACACACGCACGCATACGCACGCTAGTTCGATTATAGCTAGACGTTTATTTTATGTATTACAACAACAAGAATGGTAAACTTTAAAAAAGTATTATTAGCGCAAACGATATTAGAAGCACCGCCTACTTTTGGAATGGCGACGTAGGGACCTACACCAAATCCACGCTTTTTACTGCAGCATTTATTTATCTTCCTTTTCTCTTGGGAGTGCGCATGCGCCGACGGAAGACGTAGTTTCATGTGGAGGAACAGATAAGACCGGTGTTTTTGTGTGTTTTTTATGTAAATACCACATTTCCACAAACTGTGTGCGATATATTTAACCATGTATATTAAGTATGTTGGCACCAGAAAATAAGATGTTTCAGGAGGCACCCAGATTTAGGCCGCATGCCAGCCCCCAAAATACAACTTTGACAGTTGACTCGAACCAGACGCCATTTTTGTTTGCTGAGACACAGTGAGTACAACATGTTGAAAATTACTTTGTGCTTGCTAGTTGTGATTGCAACGTGCAACAGACTTATCACTTTTTATTGATTTAAACATGATTCAAAATTAATTTATTTTGCTTCACGAATGCCTTTTCTTAATATTCCATTATAAGTTTTGAGGCTAACGCTAATTGTTTTTATAGTTTGGTGAATTTGGATTAGTTAATTTTAATTGTTTATAAAGTTTATCTCGGTACCTAATTGAGTTGAACAAACCCTGGGTAATCCATGCAGATTATGTATGCTTATATTTATCAAATTGTATTAATTTATTTGGCTTCAACAAAAACGAGAGTGCATTTCGGTAATACTCGCACATAGTGATGATTTACGGGAGTGTTTACCCCAGAAAGTACGCTAAACACTAGCTGACAGACCACTGATCATAGCCGCCGTGTCAATCGGGGGTTGTCGTTCCAAGTATCGGGAAGCATGGACAATGTGTGGCTGGCAGCGAGATTTGTGTAAAGGTCAACACGAATGATTTATTTGTAGCACTTTGGTCTTGTAAGCGCGTGCGTGCATGAGTGCCGTCAAGCACGTGTATGCGCTATCAACAGCCAGTGTATGCACATATGAACGCGTTATTGTGTGTGCGCGAGAACGTATGCGAGATATTGTGTGCTCTTGCAGAATGGATTTCGTTCGAGAGCTTTCGTGTGTGTACGTGCGTGCGTGCGTGAGTGTGTTTGTGCGTGTGCGTGTGTGTGTCTGTGTGAGTCTGTGTATGTGTGTGAGGAGTGTGTGTGGGTGTGTGCGTGTGTGCGTGTGTGGGTGTGTGAGTGTGTGGGTATGTGGGTGTGTGGGTGTGTGGATGTATGGGTGTGTGGGTGTGTGGGTGTGTGTGTGGGTGGGTGGGTGGGTGGGTGTGTGGGTGTGTGGGTGGGTGGGTGGGTGGGTGGGTGGGTGGGTGGGTGGGTGTGTGGGTGTGCGTGTGCGTGTGCGTGTGCGTGTGCGTGTGCGTGTGCGTGTGCTTGTGCTTGTGCGTGCGCGTGCGCGTGCGCGTGCGCGTGCGCGTGCGCGTGTATGTGTGAGGAGTGTGTGTGGGTGTGTGGGTGTGTGGGTGTGTGGGTGTGTGGGTGTGTGGGTGTGCGGGTGTGCGGGTGTGCGGGTGTGCGGGTGTGCGGGTGTGCGGGTGTGCGGGTGTGCGGGTGTGCGGGTGCGCGGGGGCGCGGGTGCGCGGGGGCGTGTACGTGTGCGTGTGCGTGTGCGTGTGCGTGTGCGTGTGCGTGTGCGTGTGCGTGTGCGTGTGCGTGTGCGTGTGCGTGTGCGTGTGCGTGTGCGTGTGCGTGTGCGTGTGCGTGTGCGTGTGCGTGTGCGTGTGCGCGTGTTTGAGTGTTCGGGTGTGTTTGTGCGTGTGCGTTTGTGCGTGTGCGTGTGCGTGTGCGTGTATGTCCGTCGACACCGGCTTATGCATACTTGCTGTTCTAGGTAACATCCTCTACGTTTTATAATTGCATTTAAATTAAAAACAAATAAACGTTACAATTAGCGACCGTCATAAGAATTTATTTGTGACTGAAACCAATTTATTTCGAATGTAGTACTGAAGTTCGCATAAAATAATTTCAAAGAGAGTCCAGACTTTTCCCTCAATTATTCGAATCTCATAAAAACGGGTGTGTCTAGTTTTGAATGTCAAGCCCAATCCCAAGTGCACGACTTTGCAGGCGTTGTATGTAGTTACCGCCTTATAATTCATACATATATATATATATAGGCCGGTGCATTGACGAAACCCTAATATAAACACCATGGGGATTACACCTGAGATGTTTACAAATTGTAGTAAATTTTCCTAACAGTACAGATAGAAATTGACATTTAGGTTTTGGGAAACAAACTTGTGTTGAAGGAACATTAAACCAAGGATTTATATATATATCGTGCGTGTCAATTGATTTATTGCAGGTGCTTTGAGGTTATACTCGTGCGTCTCTGGCGTATTACCTGTCGACGATTCCGCATTTATGGTTTGTTTAGTGTTTGCGCAGTTAAAGGTAGTGTTTCAGTCTGTATGCATCGGCAACTGCGCCATTTATTTCAATGTTATGCTGTTTTAAACCTTTATTTCTATTTTAAGCTTTAAAATGATACCTCATTTGTTGAAATGTTTTCAGTAGTCCTTTTATTCATTGCTAACAATGAAGCAGACTCCTACAAAGTGTGGGAAACAATCGTCACCGCAATCACACAGTTACTACGTGATTATTGTTCAATTATTTCATTTCTCAAGGAAAATAAGTTGAAAAATAATTCTTTTAGGGTTACGATGCCGGAGGGGGGCGGGGCTGACATATATTTAAAACGAAGGAACCTCACTATTAAGTTCACGCTCGGGACGGCACCAAAGTAATCAGAATAGCTATGTGTAATTAGTGTAACGAACACATTGCCTATACTTTGCAGCTATGATCTAATATGGTACTGTCGTATGATAACAATTGCGAAATGACTATATTACCGAGATGACGGTAAAGCGAGGTTTGGCTGTACATCCATTCTTCATAGAATGGCCTAGAATCCTAGATATTCAACATGATTTGGTGATCGTCTAAAAGAGATGCATGTTTCTGATCAACGTCAGATTTTGCCTATCATTTACGTAAGGTGACATTGATCAGCGACACAATTGTATGGCATGTAGTGATGTCGAACGCCACCGGCCATCACACCTGCTGAAGCAGAAGGTACTTCACCTGGGCAATAGATTTTGTCGTAAGTATCCAAGTATTTTCTTTTCAAACTAGTCAACATGACTACACATAAATCTGCCGGACACCGGGTCGGTGCCGCCCTAACTGGCAGTTTAGTATCAACGTCTTCACTCATGGAAATTCAATAAATTAAAGCTCGGTTACATCGCAGGCAATAAACGGTTGCCAGTTGAAGACGTCACGACGCAGCAGAACCAGGGCAGTGGCTTAAGGGGTAATATATTGTGGTCATGGTTAATTGCCCGGGATGGTTGAAGTAGTGTCACGAATAAGTGACAGTAGTCCGGCAGTCAAACGCCCTTTTGAAGGTGGATCGTACATTAAGGTCTGCGCGATGTTTTATTGCATTGTTGTGATCATCTAACCTTCTAGGTCAATAATCGGACTTTTGCCACCTTAGCACCCTTGGGCGTTTTTGTAGAAACCCATTAATATGCAAATTAGGTATCACCATTAAAATACATACTATGTTTCTGAATATCTCGAATTGCAAACATCCAAACAATCAAAATGATGTGTCCATACGCATGTTTCCATGGTATCTGGTTCTGATTATGTCAGTGAACAAATCATGGTATGACAATTTTGTTATATGAATATGCAAATTATAAGGTCACCGTCAAATTATTTTCGAAATTGCGCGCTTCCGTCTTAAAATTACATTGGTTCCTTGTATACTTCATTTAAAAACAAAATGGGCATGTCATATATTTTTGGAAAGCTTATTGTCTACCCGACAAAATGAGATATGACACGGAGCTGTTACCCGGCATATTCGAACTTCTGCAATTTAGCAAAATTTTCTACTTCATTGTTATGGCCATGTTATACACAACGTGAAATAACAATTTCTTCCCGTCAAATTGTGACATGATGTGGAGGTGTCAGTTGATGGAATTTGGGTGGAACGACGATCAAACAATATCACCGTCAAGTAATACATGTTTGAAATTACGCCATCCAGGTAAACGTTACAAAAAAACAATGTTGGCTTATATACGTTACCTATCTACACATGGCCACATCATATTCTTTGGGAAGCCTACTACCTCCCCATAAATAAGGGATACCACGGGGAGCTATTAAATGATGCAGTAAGTGTGGGGTGAAGGTCAAGCAAGGACACCACTAAATAACGAATGTTCAAAACTGCGCTATTCCGCAGACGTTGTGCAATTACAATGTTTGCATATCTACTTTGTCTACTTATATTAGGCCACATTATCAAATCAAAAGGAGGCATGGCATGGAGTTGTAAAGCGGAGGTCTAACTGAGGTGTGAAGGTTGAAAGTGAAGGTTGAAGGTCACTGTCAAAAGATGCACCAATCAACATCACCGTCAAAAGAAGCGTCAACCAACATCACCGCGTCTGATAAATATGCAGACATTTATATTGTTCCGCACATCATGAAGCATTTAATTCACTCCAACAATATTGGCGTCGACCGAGACATGTACCTCGCAGGAGGATCAAATAATCCTCAAGAGAGAAGCGTGGTTACGGGATTCTGAGGAAACTAACGATGGACAACAAAGTGCCAATAAATTGGAAATACTTCCATCGCGATGTTACCAACATACAGGAGCTATTTGCATTTCTCTCCATTACGGTTGCAAAGCTCCATTATCTAAGTTGAAAGGAAATGTTTGGCACTTCGGACACTTCAGCTGTTGTGACTAGTTGTAGCTATGACGTGCTGCATCCAGTATGTCCATGAAGAACCTGGCATGCAACTGTTGATCGTTGTGTAAAATGCTTTGTAAAAAAGGGATCAAAGCCATGCATGATTCGCAATGTGTTTTCGATGGTTAGGAGTTATGAGCTTGTCAAATTTTTATCCAGTTGCATACATTTGGATATGCTTTGGGACAGGCAAGCACGGTATTCATCTTAATGGCAACGGCATCAATCATGGTCCGTGTATATACCGTCTTTTCCTTTTTCGTTTTTAAATTAGCGATTGAAAAAGGAAAAAAGCAAACGATGTTCGTTTCTCGTTTTTTTTCATATTTGAAGTACGAAAAACGAATGCAATCTACTATTCGCGGTATTTCTAATACATGTTAGAAAAACTAAATAACGATAAAACAAACCGGTTTTCGTTTTTACTGCATCGACAAAACGAAATACGACAGCAGCGCCACTCGTTTTTCGTTTTTCGTTTTTGTACTTAGGAAGCTTCGGCTGCCTTACCGCTTCTGCTAGGCGGTAAACGTTTGTGGCTTCGGCGGGACAATTCCGTCGTACTGGCGGCGTTTTGAAAATAAATTCGCTGAAATTGCATCGCCGACGAAGTGGTATCGTTACCGACGCAACAAGTACGGGCGAATATTGGTGGTTTCAACGCTGTTATTTTATGAAGCGTTTCGACTATTAAATTAATTATACTAAAATTTTCGTTATTAGTTATTATGTTTAGCAGAAATACATAATGTAAAACCAGTATTTGAGATAATACTGTTATATGAAAGTGTTTGAAAATGTAAATAAAATTCCAAAATGACAGGTAGTATTATTAAAAAAAGTTATCTACCGTTTCGGAAGTAATAGGTTACTTCTAATTTGTTAACGTTTTCTGTTGATGTGCTACCCGTTCATATTCGTATCCTAAAATAGCAAAATTACTGCCTCTCTACAAAACTAAGGAAACACATCAGCGTTCTAACTATTGGCTATTTTCGAAAGTACTTTTTCTCTAAAATGTTAGAAAGACTAAAATATAATTGGCTGTTATATATTGTTAATAAACATAATATTATCTACAAATACAAGGTCTTGTTTTCGATAAAAAATATTAATTGTCCTTTCGCGATGTATGTCCATAGATATGAAGTCGATACAGAGTTAATGTAACTTAATGACGTTCGCGGTATTGCAAAAGTTCGAATATTCATTATTTCATGTTTGACCTTAGCTCCACCTTTACTGTACAGTGCAACAGCTCCATATCGTATCCCGTTGTGACCGGGAGACAAGAAGCTTTCCAAAAATATATGGCATGTCTATTTTTTTATTAAACAAAGTAAATAGGCAACCATTGTAATACGTTTGTGGAAACGAGCAGTTTGGAAATGTTATCATTTGACGGTGACCTTGTTTGACCTTGAAGTCACGCTAGTTCTACAATAGGCCTCGTTGTGATGGGGAAATACAGCTGTATAAGTTTTTCATTTTCATATAAGGTTCTTTTACCGCGCGATCTCTAACTACTAGTTAATCAATGCGCACACAATATAGAAACATTATAAAAACAATTAAAATAATATATAAATTAGTTATAAATTAATTAATTTACAAAATAAAAAATAGATTAATAAATTAACAAGAGTCACTAAAACGTCCTGTAAATAAATCTTGCTATTGTCCACCATAAGTTTGTTTAAATAAATATGTCTTCAGGTGACGTTTAAATAAAAACACAGACGGAGCATCTCGTAGGGTCAGTAGCAGTTTGTTCCATTTGGCCGGACCAGTTATGCCAAACGCTCGCTTACCGATGGATTTTGATGCTCGTGGAACTACAAGCTGAAGATGGTCATGAAGCTGCCGAAGACGAGGGTTGCGAGTTCGTGGATGTAGTAGATGTGCAAGGTACTTCGGCGCCAAATCATGGAGCACCTTGTAAATATACACAAGTTCTTTAAACACAATGCGTTGTCTGACTGGCAACCAGTGCAGAAGTGCCAGTACTGGTGTGATGTGTGAAGATGTAGGTGTGAGGACAACTAGGCGGGCTATCCTACTGTGTGTCTTCTGGAGACGTGCTAAGTGAAATTCGTGTAGGTCCAGCAGCAGAGCGTTGCAGTAATCTAAGCTTGAAACAACCAGCGCAATGACCAATGAATGGCAGACAGGCTTCGTGATATAGGCCCTGGTGGAGCAAATACGTCTCAGATAGTAGTTACACTTCTTGCAAACAGCATCAACATGCTGCTTCATGCTCATGTGAGTGTCAAAGTGAGCTCCCAAATTCCTGACAGAGACAACAGGTTCTATGTTGACTCCACCAACAACGAGGTACTCTGGAAGTCCAAATTTCTTTAGATGATAGGGACTGAGGGCCACCATAAATTTAGTCTTATTGTCGTTTAGCTTGAGTTTATGCTTAACCATCCAACATTTGACCTCACTGATGCAGTCACTAAGTCTCTGAACAGCGCACTCCAAGTCACCAGATATGTGAGGACAGTAGGATGTGTATATCTGAAGATCATCAGCAAATTTATGATATTCCACAGAGTGCGTCGTTAGTATGTCCTGCATTGGTGCTGCGTACACAGTGAAGAACAACGGACCCAACACCGAGCCCTGTGGAACACCGTATCTCACAGGGCGTTCTTCAGATGCATCCACCCCAATCCGTAGAAGCTGGATACGATACGACATGTACGAACCGAACCATGCAAGTGCTGCGCCAGATATTCCCAGGTGGCTATGCATAGTCTAGCAGGATAGCAGCATCGATCGTATCGAATGCAGAAGGTTAATCCAGGAGAATCAGAAGGACACCCCTGGAGTCTGCCATGTAACTGATGATATCGTGCTGCACTCTCATTAAAGCAGTTTCAGTGCAGTGTCGGGGTTTGTATGCCGACTGTAGCTGCTCGTGAAGGCCATTGTCACTTAGATGTTGAATAAGTCATTTGGCTGCTACCTTTTCCAAGGCTTTAGGCACGAATGGCAAATTTGAAACTGGATGGTAATTTTTCAGCGTGTTTTGATCCAAGGTCGGTTTTTTTATGACAGCCTTGAGTTCCCGCGGAACAGTGGCCGACTCGAAAGACATATTGATAAGATGAGTCAGTATTTGAATATGAGCAGGAAGAGTGCTCTTTAGTAGCGATGTAGGTAGAGGGTCCAAGCATGATGACTTGGGTTTAGCATCCTGGATAACTTTCTGCACTTCACATATACTTGCAGCACACATTTCAGTCATAGGATGTTCAACTACTCTCTGTGTCACAGTTTCGATGTCGCTCATGTTTGTTTCCGAGGCATCCATTTCATTAATGATTTTCGCAATGTTTTCTTCAAAAAAGTTCAGAAACTGGCAGCATAATTTCTCCCTTGAATCAGTGTCAGGCAGTTTGGAAGGCTGTTCACGGCTTCGAACGCTGTATTCTGATCGGCAACTTGGAGTAGCAATATATGTATGTATTCGCTAAACATCGCGACATCTGTTAATATATTAATATATTTTAATATATGACATACGGCGCGGAAACATGGGCTATCACCATCCAGGCAAGGAATAAGCTAGCAGCCGCAGAAACAAAGTATGTTAAACATCACATATCGGGAGAGAAAAACAACCATCTGGGTTAGAGAGAAGACAAAGGTCATAGACGTAATAAAACAATTCAGAAGACAGAAGTGGACTTGGCACATCAGCAAACTACGAGATAACCGATGGACATCGCGTATCACAACACGGAGACCTTACGAAGGGAAACGATCTAGAGGAAGACCGGCGAGACGGTGGAGAGACGAACTAGACGAGTACTGGAAGGGCACCATCTGACAGAGGATAGCACAAGATAGGCAGATTTGGAAACGACATGCTGAGGTCTTCGCCCAACCACGGGAGACAACGGCTGCACAATGATGATGATGATGATGATGATATATGTATAAATATTTATATGTATATATATATATATATATATATATATATATGTGTGTGTAGCTGTGTGTATGAGTTAATTATACAAAAACATGGAGTTATTGAATTATCATTGTAACATTTCTGCCGTATTCACATATTGTATAATAACTATAAGTCTACAGTGTCTCGTATCTCTCGTCTGTCACGTCTCCCCCAATGTAAGATAATAATCTAGTCAAAGCAATTAATGTCATTACGTGCTTAATAAAATTGTTTAGTACGTGTTTTATGTATTTTAGGTTTTCTAGTCGGGCGTTTATACCTCCATCCACCACATCTGCAATTGCACCGTGGTCGTAGTACAAGCTTGGCTGCTCGACACGGGGCATCTACGAAGTGAGACCAATTATGTTTTTTATATAATAAGTGGTTCCTATGATAGCGACACATTAGCTTTGTATTATTATTAATCACTGACCCTTTTTCAATGTTCTTTGTTAGAAATGTATATTGTTTTTAATTACTCATTGTGTGTTTAATTATACTCGAAGTACGTAACATGGTAATATGTGTATTTGTGTACTGTGCACTGTGTACTTTAATGTGGGGTGAAAATAAACATCCTATTCTAGTTATTATTCAGCCTCCTATCATCCACACAGTATATACATCATAATATTATACAACATTATACGTGAATTTATTTTATGTGGGCACATATCAACATGAAACACTGTTAAAAACTCCCATTTAATCATAATAATACAGTTATTAAATGTGTTATTAAGATTAACTGGGAAGAGTTTTTGTGCTGCTTCAAAGATAAAAAATATAAAATGTAGCCAAACAGCGTCGTTCGGATATATGGCATGCACCATGCACAATTTCTGCATAATTTCGACCGCACCGCATCTCGTGGCCTTCTTCAGCAGACTAAATTTACGGTCGTGTCAAATGACCTACATCATGTGACACAAGCTGGAGCATGACTGGCGGGAGTTCCTGGCCGACGTCTCTGTTCAATGAAGGCTTCCCCCTGTAGATGTTAATCGCCTCATTGGTCTTTCTCCTCTGCCAGTTCTCCTCGTCTAAGTCTAACATTTTCACATATTTCATGTAACACTGGTGGCTTGTGTTCAACTTGTGTTCGCTTATCGCAGAAAGGGGTTGGCGACACGATAGATGTTCTTTAAATCGTGTGCCCAGTGCCCTCGCTGTTTCTCCAATGTAGTGTTGGTCGCATTCTGGGCGTTGGATGTCATATACCATCCCACACTTTGTAGCCTTGACTGTTTTGACTTTTGGGTGTACCAGCAGGGACCTCAGGGTTTGGGATACACTGGTACGTCATAGGACTTGACACTCCTTGCCAGTTGTTCAAACAGCTTACTGATATAAGGTACACCTAGGCATGTTGTCTTCTGTTGGTTTCTTTGGTGTTGACATTCTCCTTATTTCTCATTGGTTGTGTGGTTTTAAACATCCAAGGTTTTAACCGTTCGTTTTCAGAACTTTCTTGATGTGCTCCACCTCTTTGGTCTTATCCTCCTCTTCAGTTACCAAATTTTCTGCTGCCCTTTAGAAGATGGTTCTCACCGCTGATCGTTTCTGTTCTAATGGGTGGTTTGAATCCCAGTTCAAATACTGGTCTGTGTGTGTGTTGCCTTCCGATACGCCTTACCTGTGGTTGATCGATCGTCCTTCATACATATACATGTATCTAGAAAGGCTAAGTTATGGTCGTGTTCTGGTTCTACTCTGAACTTGATGTTATCGTCCATTGAATTCAGATGGAGTGTGAACTGTTTTACCTCACTCCCTTGTATCACGGTGGATGTGACATCCACGTATCTCAACCAGATGCCTGGAGGGTGAGGTGCTTCCCTGATGGCTCTTTCTACAAAATGGTCTATGTACAGTTTCGCCACTATTGATGACATCGGTGAACCTATGGCCGCTCCCTTATTCTGCTTGTAGAACACTCCATTATAAGTTAAATATGTGGTGTTTAGCCAGATTTCTAACAGAGTGGTGAACTGGTCTACTGATAGTTTACATATGTCTTTCAGTTTTGTGTCCTGGTTTAATTGGTCCTTGATCACTGATACTGCCTCTGTCACTGGAATAATAGTGAACAGGGCTGTCACATCGAATGATACCATTTTCCTCCCTGATGGAACTTCCAACCCTTCGATTTTCTTTACAAATTGTTCACTGTTTTTCACAAAATGTTCAGCATAACAATGTCATATAAAAAGTAAATACAGACGGAGTAATGTAATTATTATTAAGGCATGTGCACTTACACTGCATTTATTGGTCCACGGGATTATCAGTTTTGGTCTGCTAAAATAATTTTGATGCCATTGTTTCGACTAGTGCTGGTTCGATATTCGATATATCGAAGTATCGCGATACTTGTGAAAGTTCGATACCGATACTTCGTGGTATCGCGATACTTCGATATTTTGGTATCAAACGGCCACAGTTCGATACCTTCGATATTTCGATACCTTCGATATTTCGATACCTTCGATACTTTGTCGATACCTATACTTCGATATCGAGTCCATTCGACGTCGATGCGAAGACGTAACATCGTTTTCGAAGACGAAGTTACGGCCGGATGTACGGAAAGTACGGCTGCTCCGCTGTGGGCTTCGCTTCCTAACTTGACAGGGTTGACTATGTTGTATGTATCTGGCCGCTTAGGTGTGGTTCTTTTTCAAAAAACATAATAAAATGTAACATCTCAGTGGTTTTATAAAGCTTTATTGTGGAGTCAGTTTCCAAAAAAGTCTGTATATAAATAATTATTTGAGTGCGATCTCAGCTTAGCCTCGATTATTCAAGCCTCGTTACGACGTTGGGTGGCCCTACCGTTTGCTTCACCACTTTACCTTGCCCACTCTACAGCGTACCAAAAACACACAACATTCCAGTAATTTAAAGAGTGTTTATTGCACGCATTAGTATTCATGAATATAGTGTAATATAAAAATTATAATATAAATAATTATTCAAGCGCGACACACTAGACTCGTTTACCCTGGTTCCGTTTGGTGGCGCTATGTTTTGCTGTTTGATGGCGCCACCGTTTGCCGTACTCGCTCAACTAAGATGAACGACAAAATGTCAAAACGCACATCGCCAATTTGGCAGTTTTTTTTTACAAATACGGAAACACTGTAGAGTGTCTACTATGCCAGAAACGCTCCCCCCAAACTAGTGGAGGAAATACATCGAATTTGACGAAACATGTCACTGTCCATCATCCAAGAGACTACTAAAACATGATGATTTAAGGAAGTCGTGGTAACAGTAACACTAACAACATTGACATTGTCAACAGCGTCAACGAGAACGACGTGTTCCATCAAAATTTTCGTCAGAAACCAAGCAATGGACATTTAGTAGTAGTAACAGTCGAAGTGAATCGCCATCGGTTGCAGAGTCTACTGCGGCGACAGCGTCAAGAAGTGACGTACGCGATGTGACTACCAGTTTTATTTATTTATTATTACTAGGTCTAGGTATTCTATTGCTATTGTCTGTAATACTGTAACTATAAGTGTATTGTTTTAATGTTACATTACAATTACTTTTACAACATTAATAAATTAGAATTAAACAATTACAATTTACAACTGTTATTTGGTTAATGAAATAAAATGAAAATTGCATATTAATCGTTGTTTGCATAACTGTATCAATTAGTATGTATCAATGGTTAAGTTGAAAATTAAATAGGTGTACCGTATAGACTACTATAGTTCCCAATAGACGCTCAGAGCGTGTGCTAAGACTTTGGTGAACGATTATTTGTTTCTCAAAAGTGGTACCAGGCAACACTTTTTCAAACACACATAGTCAGCAGTGCACATCTATCAAACTGACTGATACAACATCGACACATGACAAGAATGCAACATGTTTAACAAGATTTAACAAGATTGCCATCCAGAGAATTAACTCTAGATGGCAGGTGGACAAGGAAGCCCTTTGGCTTATCGAGAGTCCAACCCTTTTATCTATATATATCCAGCCCTTCTGAGGTATGTGTCGATTTTATTTTTAAACATATTCACATTACTAGCACCCACACAATCAGGAGATAATCTGTTCCATTCAGCTAAAGGCACACATGCACACTATGAATGACCTATCAAGCATTTGCAAGGTGGCGCTAGCAACAGTATTGCCATCAGTTATGTCTAGCATGCATTCATTCATGAAAAATCTACTTTTATACATGTTTCCCTAATGAAAAACAGTGTGTGCTTCTATGCCACTAGTTTAGATGGATAGTGTGTTTCTATTGGGATATATACTGTATATGAATTAGACTTACAACGTAAGTATCGAGTATCGAGTATCGAACAAAATTCTGGTATCGATCGATATCGAAGAATTCTGGTATCGAACCAGCACTAGTTTCGACCCAAAGAACACCTCGACTCCAATACGGCTGCGCTCAAGAAGAGACAAATGTTGCGGGCGAATGTAGACGTTGCTGATAGGTGAGATTACATGAAATGTTCGGCCGATGGTTCAGTTGGTTGGGTTATGGCAGTGACGTGTTGTCTTTAACGACATAACAATTAATTGCAAGACATCAAATTACTCAAATTACTAGTCTGAAGCCGTAAAAAGTTAATTGCACAGGAGCCACCCCATAAATATAAACAACTACAACATTTACATGACAGAAATCAGAAAATCATATGACTTGTTTTTATAGTTGATTATTATTCAATATGTATACATAATACAAGGACTGATTATATGTACTCGTGTACACATTGACGTACTTATATATACACTTCAATACCTATTATAAATTGCAAATAAAGCAATTATGAATACGATAACTGGTTTCATAATTTAAAAAAAAAATGTGTTTGTGTATGTTGAAAAAACATATAGAATGTGGATGTAAATTGTATTAATGAAAATACTTGGTGTATTGTGAGTCTGTTTCATTCTCGAATACAATTTGTTTCTAAATTTGATTAACACAATAATGCCCTGGGTAATCCAAGGAATTGTCTTATGTTTATATTTATTAAATTTAATTACTTTAATAGATAGAAATGTATTTATACCTACAGTAACAATTTCATCGAGGATATTGTGGTTTTCATTCGGATCCGCATGGGTATCTGTGTTACGTTTATTATAAATATTTGAGTTTATTATTTCATTTTTAATGTATTGAGTGAGTCAGGATTTTGTTGTTTTATTCGAATAAACCTTTATGTCCCACTAATTGTTTCCACATAGTCCAGACGTAGAAAGTACGGAAAGTGATTAGAAATATTGCTCACTAAAATACCAGCTGAGGATTTGTTGCATAAACAATTATCAATGTGTGTTCCATGGTATTCTGAAAATCGTGCTGGCTTTGTAATTTTAGGGAAGAAGCCTTGTCTAACGATTGTGTCAAAATATTAACATATTATGTGTTTTTCATTAAGTTTAAGCAAATCAATATTGTAATCTCCGGCAATTATTATTTCACTTTTACATTTTTGTAAATCAACTAAATTTGATTCTTCATGGCACAACATGTTATTTCAATAAATTGACCTTCCCAAGTGCCTGTATTAAGAAGAAGAAGAAGAAGAAGAATAAGATAACTTCTATTACTTCTATATCCTTGGAAACCATGCTCAGAGGCGCATCAAAACAAAAGGATTGTTCAATCTAAAAATCCATCAGCACTATTCCAGTTGTCAACAGATGGGTCAAGGCACTCGGGAGCTACGGCGGATAAGCAAGGTTGTAAAGATAAGTTTTTAAATGACGACGGAATTTTGTAATATTTTCAAATCTAACAATAAGAGGGGGCATATTCCAAAGAGTTGGTGCAGCAACAAAAAAAGCCCCAGTTCCAATGTTAGTGTTGACTTTATGAACACAAAGTAGGTCAGAACTAGATGTTCGAAGCTGGATAGGTTTTCTTACAGGAGTAAGCAATAAATGCAAATAAGATGGTTGCTTGTTGGACAGTGCATGGTATGTAATGGTACAGATCTTAAATAGTATACGATATCGTACAGGAAGCCAATGCAAAGACTTCAACAGTGGTACAGAGCGAGAAAAATGAGGACATCTTGTAATTACTCTTGCTAGACAATCTTGGACACGCTGAAGTTTTGTGATATCCTTGCTAGCGATATTATAAAGGAGGGAATTGCAATAGTCAAGTTTGCTGCTAACAAGCGCTATTGCAATAGTTTTAGCAACATAAAATGACATATACCGGCGAATACGCCGAAGATCACGAATATGATAAAAACAGCAGCGACTTGTTTGATATATGTGTTGTCGGAAATTGAAGTTACTGTCAACGATCACTCCTAGATTCCGCACCGGGGTTGCTGGCGTGATATACTGATTCAAAATACGCGTAGGGAAAAAACCATCCAGTTTAGTACGCTGCATTGGAGTACCAATAATGACTGAGTGGAAAATATCTTGAAGGCAATCACTAAGTTGGTTAAGGGAGCGATTTGTATCTGGGGTAGCGAAAGAAATGTAGATCTAAGTATCATCAGCATAAAGATGATGATCCAAGTTATGTCTTCGTATAACAGAGCTTAGTGGCGTGGTGTAAAGAGTAAAAAGCAAAGGCCCAAGAACAGAACCCTGGGAACACCAAATAAAGCCGGCATTGCAGCTGAAAAGCAGTTCCCAATCTGTATAGATTGGTATCTACAGTTAGATATGAAGAAAACCAGCTCAGAGCTGTGCCAGATATGCCGTACCACTTTAATAGGCGTTCAATGAGAATGCTGTGATCAATCGTGTCAAAAGCGGCAGAGAGGTCTAGTAAGGTTAGTGCAGACACTTTACCATTATTAATGTTCAAGTTAATGTCATTATGAACCTTTAAGAGGACAGTCTCTGTTGAATGAAACTATTTATATGCTGACTGTGACACATTAATTAAGACATTTGTGCTAATGTGAGACCTTAGACGACTTGCTACAACCTTTTCTAGTATTTTGGAAATAAAGCTGAGGTAAGAAATAGGTCAATAACTGTTTATAATCTTGTTTAGACAGAGATGACTTCTTTAGAAGTGGTGTGACATGGGCGTTTTTGAAATCATCAGGAAAACAGCCAGAGCAAAGTTATGCATTTATAATATTTGTTATAGGTCCAATTAGTTTATCGAGACATGCTTTTGTATTAGCATGGATATTTACAGATTTGTAATTGTATTTGTTGCCGAGGTAGATTGCCAAGCCAGCATGTTCACTACAGATTTTGCATTGGCATATTAATGTATATCCATCTATTTGAAATAAAAAAGTGTCAGCCTCTTCATCGAGCCATGTTTCCTGTAAACATAGTATGTGTACGTGTGTGCGTGTGTGCGTGTGTGCGTGTGTGCGTGTGTGCGTGTGTGCGTGTGTGCGTGTGTGCGCGTGTGCGCGTGTGTGCGTGTGTGCGTGTGTGCGTGCGTGCGTGCGTGCGTGCGTGCGTGCGTACGTGTGTACGTATGTACGTATGTATGCGGGTACGTTAACGTTTTCCTCTCAGACGGCTTGAATCTCGAGCGCCAATCTTTCAGGAAACAACCTACGACGCCAGGGGATGGACGCATTATTAATCTTTCGTTCACGCTAAAATCCTATTTTTTATATTTGCTTTAATTCATTATAGGGGAAGAATTAAATAAGTTATTGGTTTGTGCAATGATTGTACCAAAACTTACAAAACGTTGCACAAACGAGCTAGAAGATATCAGACTATATACTAGCCCATAGGTACAGTTGCATCATTCGCAAAATCGATTTGAAATGAGATGAGCGCAAACGAATTGTACTGAACAGGCACCTTTAACTGCAAACCGTATAAACGAGCTGAAGTTGCAACGAAACCCGTTATTTTGTGATCGTTAACTCAGATTTTTTACATGTTGACGTCTGCTTCATTCATCGTCATGTCGTTACGTTTCATAGCCGAAAGCTGTTTTTGAATTATTCACCTATAAGTGCGTACGTTCACGTAATCTGACGCTAGTGCAAATGCCGACAGTAAAAGCAAGTGACGTAAAGACGTTGTCTGTCATACGTTTTATACTGACTGTCACACAGACTACTGAGTGCACCTGTCTGAGAGGTCATAGCCACAGCCCTGGGACGTGTTAGTCCAGTCCGCGAGTTACATAGGTCAGTGGTATGTGTACGCTAGACCTTACACATATCGTGAAACGTCTGTAGTGACGCGCGTCGTCTCTCGTGGCCTCATCCAATGCGACACACACAAAACTCACTGAAAATATTGGTGTAATTCCTATATAAGTGTAGCTTACATAGTTACAGTAAAACAAACAAGAAAAATGGTTTAAGTTATACGTTTTTAAAACATTGAATTAATATGAAAATACAGATAGACATATTTTTCTCAGTTATGAAAGATATAAGGAATACAAAGCATGACGTAATATCAGTGAAGGATCATTGAAGATTATATATAAGAAAGTACTCATTTTCACAGAGAACTATAAACGAAAGGAACATATTATCTGCGCATTGTGTGGGTGCAAACAGCATGCATATATTTAAAAGCAAAGTCGACACATATATCAAAATACACATGGATTAAAAAGGTTGGACTCCCCATAATATAAAGGCAGCATTGTTCACCTTGCAACCTAGAGTTAATTCTCTGGATGACAATCTTGTTAAATCTTGTTAGAGTTGAACAATTCGTATTTTTATTTGCAATTCCGTATTAATCCGTTTCACATATTGGTCATCCAGACTATAGCGTTACTGTTCCGAGTGCGTGTCACCATCTACCAGTTATGAAATCAACTTACATATAAATCAGCCAGATTTAGTAGAAATGTATCGAATTCCAACATTTGTCTGGCATACCTGAATACATCAAACCAACGCTGCTTCGGTTTTAAAGTAACCAGCCATACCATCAAAGGAATTCCTCTGCGACCGCTTTACGTTTGTAACTCGATGGCATGATTGTTTGACAAACATCTGAAGATATATACTTATTTATAACGATTTTTCTCATTCGATACAATTCCGTCAATTACCATGAACGTGCACAGAGAGAGAAAGAGAGAGGGGGAGGAGGGGAGGAGAGAGAAGGAGAGATGGGGGAGAGAGAGATAGAGGAGAGAGAGACGGAGGAATATATAGAAAGAGGGAGAGAGGGAGAGGTGATGCAACATAATGTTTTTAAATCTTCTTTACGTACTAGTAATAATAATAATCAGTTAATTTCCGCCTAAATAATCGGGAACCAAGCTCAGAGGCGTATCAAGAAAAGTGGGTTTGTCAATCCCCAAAATAAAATGGTAAGCATTTTTATGACGGCGGAAAAATATTCTGTTTTAAACCAATTTTACACTATTAAAAGACAGAACGAATTCCAGAGTTGACGCAGCAACCGAAAAAGCCATAGCTACCTGTTGGTATTTACTCTAGGAACAAGAAGGAAATCAGAACTGGTTAGTCGAAGCTGGATAGGCTTGCTTACAGGGGTAAGCAATGGCTTTATATATGATATATATAAATTATAAGACTTCCGAATATATATATAGTATTAATGCAATCGCCATGTGCAATGTGTACAAAATGCCTGTGTGACAACAGCTTTAGACCGTGTATGGTTAGTTTGCGCCGTTTTGTGACGCCATTTGTCTGCGTGTCACGCGGGCAATGGAGAGACAGACTTATGAACGTAAAATTTAACTTGGGGTAGGCTTACCACCTGCCCCAAATCCCAGACAAATCGTCTTCAGTCTGGACTTGTCATTAAGCGGCGGGCACTCAGATTGATGTCGTACGATCTGCGTCATCAAGCTTGACTACCTAGTGAAAAGAATTAAATTTTATTTCTTATTTACCGTTGCCATACTCGTCTGATAGTCGCAGTAAATCGACTCAGCCTTACCGCATTCTTGTGTCCCAGTTGGGAGTCTAGTGGCGTTGGTGATTATCTCTTATGTCTCTTTCCAGCTGACTTATCCAGCTGAAGAGATTTGCTGTAGTTTTAGTTACCCGCCGCCCCCCGCGTGGAATCGTCTCACCGACTTCGTCTGAAGTGATAATTTGCGTATTGTGGCACGACAATTTACGGGAAGCGTTAAAATTTAAGGTTGCACTTAACCGGTGATTAAAAGGGTAATTGGTATCGGCTATTTGGTATATAAGGAGATGTGTTCATGATGAACATCACTGGAAAGTCGGCACAGTACGTGTGGCACTTCGATTTTCGTTGAAGGTAAGCTGTTTCGTACGGACACATAGGCTCAACTATGATAGTCTAGTATATCTCAACACGTATACTGGAGCAGAGTTATAGACAAGGCAGTGCTGTTTAGCAATTTTAGTCACGTTTACAGATATTTGTGATAGTATAATAATTTCAGATTTAAAGTAGGCATATTGCCTTGAAATTGATATCGTCATTTCGCATTTAATGATTAAACACGTAACAATAGTTGGTCGCCCTATGAATGCATCAGTTGTTGTTGTATCATTGATTAGCGTTGATCGGATGGACATTGCTACGCGCGCCAAGCATTTCAAACGTTACTGTTTCGATGGTTAACTTGCGGGTTTTATTTATGTTATACCACCAGTGTTGTAGTACCACTAGACTCGTTGCCAAACATTGGCAGACGCGAGATAAATGAAACATTATACTTGAAGCACAGTGGACTCCTGCAATAAGAAACATGTCGTGACTTGGTTTATATGGTCCTTAAATACAATCTTTCTCGCATCTGCTACACGAAACCTAGCAAACCAGTATGGGGATTTCAAAGATGTGTCTTTTAAACTTACATTAGGAGTTTTTTTAGACTATTGCCTATTTTAGACTATTGCCTATACAAAAGTAACATATCGAGTGTGCGACAAAAAGTTACAGTTTCATAAAAAAAGTTAGAAAACATATTCCAATAATGTTCATAATATACGCAGTATTATACCAATGTGTACCATACAAGTTGTTTCTGCTGTACAGGTAGACAGACCGTTTCTTGAGAACGACCAACGGGACTGACAATGCGTGCGACAGGCCTTCTCGCAGGCCTCGTGCTGGCCATGTTGTGCATTCAACTGGGTGCGTAGTCTATATATATATATTGTGTGTGTGTGTGTGTGTGTGTGTGTGTGTGTGTGTGTGTGTGTGTGTGTGTGTGTGTGTGTGTGTGTGTGTGTGTGTGTGTGTGTGTGTGTGTGTGTGTGTGTGTGTGTGTGTGTGTGTGTGTGTGTGTGTGTGTGTGTGTGTGTGTGTGTGTGTGTGTGTGTGTGTGTGTGTGTGTGCGTTCGGGCATGTGTGTGTGTGTGCGTGTGTGCGTGTGTGTGTATGTGTGTGTGCGTGGGTGCGTGCTTGCGTGCGTGCGTGTGTGCATGTGTATGTTTGAGTGTGTGTGTGTGGGTGGGTGCGCGCGTGTGCGCGTGTGTGTGTGCGTATGCGTGTGCGAGTGTGTTTCTGTGTGTATTTGAGTGCGCGCTTGAGTGCGTCTGCGTCTGTGTTTGTGTGTTTTGGTATGGTTTATTGCTGTTACAGAAAACATTTAAACCGCAATTGGTTTAACCCATCGCAAATGTTCAAATTTGTAGTGCGTCAATTGTTTAACTAATACTCATAGTCGGTTTAATAATAGTGTTCGCACTGTTGTCAGTACTTTTGAAATCATTGATGTTGATCGTTAAATGCCATGCGATGCGACTATCTGAATAGGGTTTTGTGATAGCTTGTAAACATAATTACGTACTATAACAAAACAAATATGCACACGCGTTTGCGTGTTGTAATGGATATCAGACACATAATTATGTTTCGCGAAGTCAGCCTGAAAATCGCAATGATATGAACTTTTAATCAATGACGTTCGCGCAACTATCACTTCCAGTGGAAATGATAGTTGCGCGACAAATTTTGATTAAAAGTACAGTGTCTGTAGAACATTGTACGATATACGCACACTCACATTGTATCACTGAATATGTACGTCGTTGCTTCAGATGGCCACTACATCCACAAGAGACACACCTCGATTTCGAAATCCTACAAGATCGGTAAGTTCTTGATACACATTTATATCTGCCAACATTATGAATCTCGAAATCCCGGAGTTTGTTTGGGTCTGTAGAGTTCGGTTCTGTTGGAGTGGACACTGGAAGAAGGGTGGGGGTACTGTTAGGAGTATGATGTTTTTCTCCGGGAGTCCGGGTGATTCACAATACATCCGGGTGATTTTTACAGGAGGGTTGGCAGGTATACTCATTGGTATTCGTAGTTGAGAACTCGGCTTACGGTAATAATTGGCACCGCAATGCAGATGTTCAAATTAACGAATGTTGATATTATATACTCGACTCAGACAAAAAACATATTATCGCCACGTTGTTGCGTTTATTTGAGCAAGGTTACAGCTTAAGTGTGACTGTTACTGCTGTCGACATGAACAATTATGGAGTTTCCATGAGTTGAAATATTTTCATTGCTATGCCATTCCATATTTGTGTCAACCCGCATTTGACCTAGTCCAAACTATAATCATTCCATATCCATCGTTACCTCTAAACCATATTTGAGTTATTCCACATCGGAGTTAAAGTTCTTTGTTGAGGGTTAATTAGTCGGGAGAGTTTTACTATTGCCGCAGCTGTATTACTATTGCATTACTACTGCTACAGTGTCTAAATATTGTGACAATAACGCAATAGTATTACGGAGAATCTAATAAACAGAGAAGCAATCACAAACAATAATTTATGGACGAATGCCTTGGAGGCAGTACTTTAAAAGTACTTACCGTATTTGCGTGGACGACGCCGCCCTTATCTCCGAAAATAACTGTTCATATTAATTCGACAATAAGTAAAATAACACAATAAAGTTGTAAAAACATGTTTTCGAACAAATGAGAAACTTTCATTTTCCATATCCAAAATAAATTTGATTTACCTGGTAGAGCCTTTCGTCAACGTTATCACGTCGACTTGCATCAGTTCCGATGACGTTGAATGACGTCATCTACAAGGTAGTAGTAACAGGCATCCTGCAGTCTCGTAAGACTATGGATATGTGCCCTGGTGTCGAAGATCAGTTGATGGCTGGGCAGCGTCTGTTGTGGCTATGAAAAATGAAAGTTTCTGATTTGAAAACGAACTATCCTGAAGAATGTCCACTAATGTTTTCGAACATTATTGGTGTTTCTTGAACTGCGTTGCCTGTGTGTTTGTCCAGGTATTGGTAAACTAATAAGTCATCAACGACAAACGTACTTATGTAAATATATTATTTATGGTACTGCATCTTCACGTTGTCCATCGTTATGTATTGGTAGTACGATATATTGTCACATATTACCTACATTTTCTTGTGTGAGTGAGAAGCTGACAATGCCATATTTTGTTCTGCAGGTTACCAGGCTTCGTTATTACTTGCGAAGAGTAAACAATCTGACAAATATACAAAAAAAGGTACGATTGTATAATTGTTACTAACTATATGGCCAATGTGTACTAACTACATCGTCGGCGTTGTTTTATTTACTTAAGTTACATTATTATCTTGTTTTGGCAATTGTTGACATATAGTTTTCTTAAAGTGAATTATTGGTCACGGGCAAAGTGTATTGTTTATCGTCAAAAAATCGACCGAAATCGAGTGTTCCTCTGTACATAAAATAGTATGGTGACTTAACAATGAACTGACACTCAGATTTGACCATGGAGCGGTATAGTTATATATTTTCTCTAAGCAAGTTGTATAAACAATTTTAGTAACATACATTGTTCAGATCATAGAGTTTTTGTGTTCTCCCTCCCCCTCTCTCTCCTATCTCCATCTCCCTGTGTCTCTCTCTCCCTCCCTATCTATCTCCCTCCCTATCTCTCTCCCTTCCTCTCTCTCTCCATCTCTCGCACCTCCCTCTCTCTCACCCCTCTCACTCTTTCTCTCCCCAGCTCTCTCTCTCACTCCTCTGTCTCTATAACGTCTTTCTCTCTCTCTCTCCCTCTCTCTCTCTCTCTCTCTCTCTCTCTCTCTCTCTCTCTCTCTCTCTCTCTCTCTACCTCTCTCTCTCTCTTCTCGCGTCTCCCTCTCTTCCGCTTTCTCTTCTCTCTCCATCTCTCTCTTTATCCCCCCTCTCTCTTCTCGCTTCTCCCTCTCCCTCTACCTCTTCTCGCTTCTCTCTCTCTCCCTCTATCTCTTCTATATCTGTCTCTTCTCACTTCTCTCTCTCCCTCTATCTCTTCTCTCTTTCCCCCTCTCTCTCTTTCCCTCTCTCTTTCCCTCTCTCTCTCTCCTCGCTTCTCTCTCTCCCTCTATCTCTACTCTCTCTCTCTCTCTTCTATCTTTCCCCCCCCCCCTCTCTCTCTCTCTCTCCCTCTCTCTTTCCGTCTCTCTCTCTTCTCGCTTCTCTCTCTCCCTCTATCTCTACTCTCTCTCTCTCTCTTCTCGCTTCTCTCTCTCCCTCTATCTCTACTCTCTCTCTCTCTCTTCTCGCTTTTCTCTCTCCCTCTATCTCTTCTCTCTTTCCCTCTCTCTCTCTCTCCCTCTCTCTCCCTCCCTCTCTCCCTCTCTTCTCGCTTATCTCTCTCCCTCTGTCTCTTCTCTGTCTCCCTTCTCGCTTCTCTGTCTCCCTCTATCTTTTCTCTCTCTCTTCTCGCTTCTCTCTCTCCCTCTATCTCTTATATATATATATATATATATATATATATATATATATATATATATCTTCTCTCTCTCTCTTTCTTCTCGCTTCTCTCTCCCACTCTATATCTTCTCCCCTCTCCCCCCCCCCTCTTTCTCTCTCTCTCTCTCTCTCTGCATGATTTCACACACACACACACACACACACACACACACACACACACACACACACACACACACACACACACACACACACACACACACACACACACACACACACACACACACACACACACACACACACACACACACACTTGTGATCTTTAATTCCAGCAAAATCCGGCAAGATCTGCTCTACGTCCGGCACCCTCACGTACCAGTCGTTCGACGGGGCTCTCCTGAGCTACACGGGCGCCTGCAGGTACCAGGTCGCCGGCGTCTGCGGCAGCGGTCCGCCTCCTTTCCGCGTCTACATCCAAAACAGACGCGTCAGCAAGGTGTCAAAGGGCCAGCCCGTACAGGTCAAACATGTCGAGGTGGAGTACAAGAACAAGAAGATTCGTCTGCACTCGAACATGCGTGTGCTGGTATGTCACTGTGCACATTTTGGTAGTCGATCTTATTTCACCAACATGTTCTGGACTGGGGGATTTCTGAGGTTTGTATCTAAATAAATTCATGTGGCAGCACATTTATGATCAGATGACCTTCATTAGTTAGGCAAGTCCACATGTTTGTTTATTTTATATTTCGTTGGCTGGCAGGCAAAATTATAATGTATTTTTTATAAAGTCAAATATTATTAGAATTTTAATGTCTTTGTACAGGAATAAAATTATGTGAGTTCATTTTCTTGAGACTCCAAGGCACATAAATGCATTATACACATATCACATACCAGGCAGGGTTAATTTCAATTATTACGTGTTAATTTATTAATTCAATTAAGTCAATTTTATTTAATTAATTATTATTAATTAAAACATAAATGTTATTTAATTAATTAACTTTTTCTAAAAGAGGTTAATTTAATGTAATTGAATGAACAAATCTCAATTACCTTTCAATTAACTTTATTTTATTTGACATTATTTTATGCATTCCTCTGGTTATAGGCACTGACCCGCTGTCGGTGGTTAAAGCTATACAAATAATTTTGCGTAGTGACCATAGTGATCACTCAATTGATATCAAAGACAATTACAAGCGCATGCTATTGCTTCAATAGTATCCCCGCCCAGCTAGTGTCAATGAGTGAATACTGGGAGTGTACTATGTTATGTAAGAATACTCACCTGTATCACCCATCCAAGTGCATGCAATACAAAGAGTAGCTGGAGTCTGGAGCTGCTTAATGTAGCTAAAAAGTTTCTGAGTGCTGGTCGATGCTGGTCAAGTGACAACATTGACGTTTGAACTGTTGATGTTCTTAAAATTATATAACCCTTTTATTTGTCCCAACAGGTAAACATATAAATATATGATATAACAAGCTATAAAACATTTCACATACATACATCAATTATGTAAAACATGCAACAATTAATATGCCGACACAACATGATACATTTAGCAACAAAAAGAAAGAAAACAGTTGGAGTCTCCTACCAAAGCCAAAATCCAAACCGATCGCTATCGTAGGAGTCACCAGTAGGACGATGTACATAATTAATATCAATGTATATGTGTGACGATGTATTGTGTTGATGTGTATGATGTATGCGTGAATACCTGACTTTAAAAAGTGGTGGATAGTTGTGTACGAATAGTCTTCGGGCATTAATTGCAGCGTGGATGGATGCTTCAAAGAGAAGTCGAGATGGTTTTCGATTAAACAGTTGTGCCAGGGAGTAAAGTGTAAAGCACTTTGAGCAGTCCTGAAGACTGGATACTGCGCTATATAAAATTTATCTTTTTACCTTTGTGTTTATCGGTAATAACTGCAACTATGCTGGGTATGTGACAGGTGGACGGCCGTTCTCGCAATCTCCCCATCCTCAATGTCCCGGGCGTCAAAGTGGAGCTAGAGAATGGAGGTTGCAGCGTCGTGACTCTCGAGTGTGGAGCCATCATTAAGTTCACCAGCAAGGGCAAACTGTCCGTCCAAGTCTCTGATGATTACAAGTAAGACACTTACTAATTCTATAAAAAAAATATTTAATTCGAGTATGAAAAAGGAAATCGATGATTAGAATCAAGGCCAGGCTCACTCCTGACAGAAAGAGAAACAAAAGGAGAACAAGAAAATTGCCACTCCATGGTGTAATCTATGTTGCTCAAATCAAAATATGTTTGCCTAGACGCATATTAACACCAAGCAGTGTGTTGTTGGAATACTCCAGTGTTATGTTAGCACACTCCAGTATTCTGTTAGAACACCCCATTTTATGCTTAGATAGTCAGTCATTTACTGTTTCGATACTCTCATTTGCTGCTAATTTTACACATAGTTTTGTTTAAATAGAGTCACTTTCTCTTTAGGCATTCACCCATTTACCTTTGCAGTACTACCGTTTTCTATTTAGATATGCATTCAGCCATTTTACATTTACACAGTCAGTCTGACACTGTTACAATACTAATATTTGTTACTCAAGTATTTACACATTTATTATTTTACATAGTCATTTACCGCATAGGCAATTACGACTACAGCACCTTGAGCCAATTAGCCAATTTGTTTCGTAATCATACGACAATAGGTGCACACAGTTTCACTAAATGGTCTGCGTGAGAATAAAAAATATACCAAATACAATCAAATTTAAATATTAGTATTAAAAAACAAAAAAAACAGTAATTGTGTTAGCTACAAGATGCATGCCTCTTGATACATAGATTTGTTTTTTGTTGGGAAACTATAGTTTGTTTCCGTCTACACGACTTTACTTATTCGCGCAGGGGCAAGATGTGCGGTATTTGCGGGAACTGCAATGGCAACGAGAAAGACGACATCAAAGACCGAAGCCCAGCCAAGACGTGCAAGAAGTGGAGGGCACGCTCTGATGACGAGGACAGGTACGCAGTGGCTGGCGTTTGACTCGTGAGAGAGTGATTGTTTTAAGCAGGGTAGTGTAGGGAGGGCACAACTTTCCACTGGCGGCCGAACCAAATGGTATTGAACATGTTTCGCTCCCCGCGCCACCATAACGAGCTTTCGCTGTCTCGGCTCGACTGGTGAAATCTGAAGACTGGGGGTGCTGTTGAATTTGTTTTGTACACTACCTCGACTATGACATCGGAAAACGGGGGGTGGGGATACTGTTGAAAACAGTGTTCAGCTTATTGTAACCTGAACGGGGGCACATGTTCAATGATCTAGGGGGCACAGTCAAATTGACCCATTCAAAAAGATTCACGGCCACGCAAAACTCCAAAGTGTTAGGGGTCACGTGTCCCTAGACCCCCTATATACGCCTGGGTGTGGTAACTGCATTAGCAGGAAGTTCATTGAATCAATTGCTTCACCCAGAGATCCTGGACGGTCATGATAAAAGGAAATGAACTTGCGATTAGCCCCACCTGCCTCCGTTGTAGCCAATCGCGAACAGTATTTTGGGCGAATAAAACGCAACGTGGCGGCAGTAAGATTTCGACACTATTTAGTCAAGTATTACGAACTTTGTACTAATAAATGTTAATGTACATAAATTAACAGGTAAAGTCGTTTTAGTTCTTCCACGTCGTTAACTTATTGTAAGCGTGACATCTTGAATCCATGGTTAGACCGTACGCTTCATTGTAGGTACCATAATCGCCAATAAGACAGGCTCACCAGATTAGTCCGTTTTCAACAGTTGTTTGCCAGTGCAAAGACTAAAGACAACGCAGCAAGTGTAACTTTAAACTAAAAAAAAAACATAAATTATCTTGTTGTCCTATTTTATTTTATATCGCCACCCTTTTTACTGGTTATTATTGTTTATTTGAACATGAACTTATTAATCGTGGCAAAAGCCTGCAGTAACTGTGTTTAGTCCAGGGGATGCAGTCATGATTTTTGTATTAGAAGTGTGCGTTTAAGTCGAAACAAAATGTTGTCGTTGAAATTATTGAAAAGGACTTGGTTATTTATTTAGCATCGGAAACTTAGAAATTTACTAATTGTAGAAAAAAAAAATATATTACTCGAGTACAAAAAAGGAAATCGACGGTTAGAATCGAGGCCAGGCTCACTCCTGACAGAAAGAGAAACAAGACGAGAACAACAAAATTGCCACTCCATGGTGTAATCTATGTTGCTCAAATCAACACATATATGCCTTGACGCATATAAACACCAAGCAGTGTTCTGTTAGAACACCCCAGTGTTCTGTTAGAACACTCCAGTGTTGTGTTAGAACACCCCATTCCATGCTTACTAATAAATGTCATTGCACATAAATCAACAGGTAAGGTCGTTTGGCTCTTTCACGTCGTTAACTTATTGTAAGCGTGACATCTCGTTCACTTGAATCCAATCCACGCTTCGTTGTAGGTACCATAAACGCCAGTAAGACAGGCTCACCAGATTAGTCCGTTTTCAGCAATTGTTTCCCAGTGCAAAGGCTAAAGACAACACAGCAAGTGTAACTTTAAACTAAACAAAATTATCTTCTTGTCCTATTTTATTTTTTATCGCCACCCTTTTTATTGGTTATTATTGTTTACTTGAACATGGACTTATTAATCGTGGCAAAAGCCTGCAGTAACTGTGTTCAGTCCAGGGGATGCAGTCATGATTTTGTTATTAGAAGTGTGCGTTTACGTGGAAACAAAATTTTTTCATTGAAATTATTGAAAAGGTCTTGGTTATTTATTTAGCATCAGAAACTTATAAATTTACTAATTGTAGAAGAAAAAAACAAATATTACTCGAGTACAAAATAGGAAATCGACGGTTAGAATCGAGGACAGGCTCACTCCTGACAGAAAGAGAAACAAGACGAGAACAACAAAATTGCCACTCCATGGTGTAATCTATGTTGCTCAAATCAACACATATATGCCTTGACGCATATAAACACCCAGCAGGTTCTGTTAAGACACTCCAGTGTTCTGTTAGAACACCCGATTTCATGCTTAGATATTCAGGCATTTACTGTTTCGATACTCTCATTTGCTGCTAAGGCATTTTATTCATTATTTTGTTTAAATTGAGTCATCGAAAACGTCAATTCTTGGACTTTTACTGTTTAATATATACATAAATAATTTCTTACAATCTAGTGACATTAGTTCGTAAAGTATGTCGATTATATAGCATGATCCAGCACTATGAAATATTTTAGTGATAATGCACACAATAAAAACAAAAAATCCTTAATTAGTGAATAATTATCTTGAATGGCTAAATAGTAATAACTTACCGCTAAACAAAACCAAATCCAAATTTACGTTTTTTCATATTCCCAATAAATGCATAGAGACTCTTACCTTTAAAATAGATGATATAAATATTGATAAAGTATAAGAATTTAACTACTTAGTATTAACCTTGGACACAAATCTAAATTGGAAGAGCATACTGAAAAAGTGTGAAATAAATGTTCAAAAATAATTAGCGTATTAAATAGAATAAAACACACGCACTACCCTTACAACTAAAAGCTTAGTTATATAACTCAATGCTATTATCACACATTAATTATTGTATTTTGGCATTGGGATACCAAGTATATGGAATCAAGAGAATTCAAAAAAATATGCGGATAATAAACCTAAGATATAATGCACATCCTGAACCATTTAAAAAACTTTACCTATAAATTTAATGTTATATATATTCCTAACAATCTACAGGTTTATTTACTAAATCAATCAAAGAAAAATATACTTTCACGATTTCTATGTGACAAAAATATTTCTTACACAGATGTGCTGATAAAAGCAGAATATCAAATTGTTATACATGCCAGCAAAACAAATACCGGTAAATATGATCGGATGCAAATGTACAAACCATTACACTGTAGCAATTACATACACATATACAAGCAACACAATCAAACACATAACACACACGCAGTGATTCTCACGCATGTACACGCACGTGAACACGTTCACACACGTACAAACGTACACACATGAGTTGGACATTATTGTTGTTAAGAAGAATTATATAATTATTAATGTAAATTATTTACTTATTATTTGTAAATTTTCTATATGCACAGGTATGATGTATTAGACCCTGTAAGTGTGTCTATGTTTTACATGCATATTACATGTATACAAGCAAGAAAATTGATATTATGTATATGTGGTGAAATACATTTTTCTTCTTCTTCATCATCTTCTTATTATTGTTATTATTCACTAGATGTCATCACATTATTTACCCGCAGGCACCATGTAACATTAAAACAATTTCATTTTGAAGTTTACTGTGTGAACAGAACGGAAACTACAAGACACAACAAGTTGTATTTCGAATGCGCGAACTCGATGCGCGCTGACAAGGGGACCAGTTGTCTTTAAATGGCTGTCCTACTATCGCACATTGGTGTTTTTAGGTCACACCTTAATTTTAAGTCGTCGACTTTCAGTTGTGACGACAACGATGAGGAGGACGACAAAGGAGTCGATAACGGAAAGAAGTCGAAAGCACGAAGCAGCAGACTCGGGTTCTTGTGTCGATTCTACAACGGAACCGTGAGGAGTCTGTTCGGAGGATGTGTACGCAAGCTGGGCTTTGGCGTCGTCGCCAGGATGATGCGCCGATGCTACATGGACATCAACCACATGATGAACAACCGACGATACGTCAACCAAAGCCGTTGTAACGCCATCGAAGGCCTTTACGATGAGTGCGGACGACGGACTGATGTACATGTTAAACCCTGGCGCAACCGATGCCGATGCAGTGAGTATCACTCTACCCGATAAATCAATATACCTCTAAGGTCTATTTATTCAGGCAGTTCTACCGGTACATGTGTTACTACTGAAACTTGCTCCGGTACAAATCATTGTACTTCCACAGCCGGAAACCTGTACCGGAAGGACATTCCAAAAAAACACTCCTCATGCACATGACAGGAAAGAGCGGAGAACTATACCCAACACATTGTGATCTTCTTAAATTACCAGTTTACCTTCTAGTTTTGATCATATCATTTTATTTACATACATATCAGTGATCAGCGAAAACCGACGAACAAATCGCTAAAGAAACGATTATAGTTCCCGCAATATGCACGTGTTGCTCCTAAGTACATATCTCTTTAACCGAATATAAATGGAAAAATCTTCAGTGCACAAGCAGTAACTCGCTAGTTGTACTCGTACTAGAAACCTCCCGAACAGCGAATTAACAGTATTAGTCGGATTAATTTCCTAAACTTTGTTGTTTCACAACTAATTTGAAACTGTCTTAGGGCGACCATAATTGCGAGGTGGCTGTATTACTGAGCTGTCCACTGGAGAGCTTCGATTGTACTCAAATGCCTCCCTACCTTCGTAACCTCAGGAAATTAACAAACAAAGCATACATGCTCTATTATCTACCTACCATAACCTTCCAGGGGCTGGTTTCATGAAACGTTCTTAAATTTACGCAAATACATAGCGTCACGTGTTTGCGTAAATTCCTATGCTCGCCTATATTAAAAAATCACGTAATTTACTAAGTCTAAGACAATCATCTTAGCATTAAGAACGTTCTTAGCCGCTTCATGAAACCGACCCCAGGGCAAGTAACCGGACAAAAAGGTAATAATTTTTGTTCTGAAATAGGTATGTGGCAAACATATTGGCTCGTCTATGTCACAATCAAAATAATACGCGCGACCTCCGTCAAGATTACCTTTGTCAACAATGTTGATAACGGTTATATATATATGAGTTACGACACGACATCTCATGTATCATACATTTCCGCATACAGTTGTCATATTATAAACTTTGCCATATGTATTTGTTATAAAGAAACCATTCGGGGCCTGAATTAAACAAATATATACAACGGAATGCACACGAACAAACCACGTGTTCTGTATCCATTTTGATGGCTTGACAGACCTTTTACTAGACAAAAGGTCGCATGGTGGATAGTTTAATTGGCACTGTATAACGACATTCCGTGTTTGCACGCAGAGCCGCAGTGCAGCAACGGCATGGTCTACAGAGAGGATCTGACCAGTTGCCAACCGACCTGCTCTGACCCCGAGGGAGTGCGGGACTGCATCGATAGGAAAGCTCGGGAGGGCTGCGCGTGCCCCGCTGGCCAGGTTCTCAGTGGACGTAACTGCATCTCCGTCAGCGAGTGCGGCTGTACGACCGATGACGGAGACTACAGAAAGGTAAGAACGAGGTTTGTGTTGACGTCATTGACCGGATATTTTCGCGACTGCGCATGCGCGAACATGGAATTGTGGGGAGAACTGCGTTGAAGGTGTAAACAGAGGAATGTACAGCAAACAGTGTTTATTTGCATTGTAATTGGACTGCCGAATTAGTTTAAGTAATTGTGCCTTGCCTGTGTAATATCAAACTCACTCTGACCGCAGTCGACAGAGTTGTCACTGTTTGATTAAATTGTACTTGGCGCTATGCGGATGTACGCAATTTTACTCGTGATAGTTTGCGTAGAGCCGGAATGCCCCGATCTCCGAACAGGTTAATGTAAGTTACAGTAGCGACCAGCGCCGGATTTAGTACTGCGGGGACCCGTGAGCAGTGACTGACCGGGTATAGCATAGTAATAGTTCTCACTCCTTCATGCCCTCTACAGAAGGGACGTCAGAGCAAATTACGATTTGTGCCCATTTCGAACACCAAGTTCTATCAAATTGAAACACTTCTTCTGGAATATACACTAATATGTAATCCTAAAGAAATGTGTCTTTAGTCGACATTTGAAGCTGGCGAAGGTGTCACTAGTATCATTTGTCATTTATTCGCTTTGCACGCATCACATTCTACTTGCGTTCCGTGCAGCGCGGAGAGCGATGGGTGTCGAGCGACTGCGAGATGCAGTACGTGTGTTCTACGAAGTGCCGCGGATACGTCTACGGCCCCCACGGCCGAACTCTCCGAATGGTTCCTTATATTGCGGAGCGGCGTACCGGAGGATGTCGCTCTGGCTATGCCTGCAGATTGCTCAACGATGACTACACTTGTGTCCCGGGTAAGTACCCTACCATAGAAGGATCTAGAGAGGGTATTCTGTTGAGGGGGCAAAAACCTGCAATTGTACCCATTCAGGCTCGCCAAAAACCCTCCACTGGCGTCCAAACCAAATTCATATTCGGTGGTCTAAGCTGGAGCTTCAGCACGACTCCGCTATCGCGCCATCGCGCTAACGCATCATGAAGACGGATGCGTTATTTCTGACCTAAACGGGGGCACATTGCAAAGGTCTAGTGGGCACTAACGGGGATACATTCAGAGAGCGTCTATGGGGGTCGACTTCTTGAATTTGTCTAGTCCAAATGATCTATAGTTAGGGCGTCCAAAGCGACAACCAGAAGCCGCTGATTCATCTGACACGGCATCGCTGCCAAGATTTTAGACGCCACGCAGTCCGATTATACTGTCAACAGTAGCGTCAAAGTTCACTAATATATGCTCTGCTCGATAGGTGGCTCCACTGTGTATGTTTGTATATATTTCCCCAACGGTACATGGTGACGATAGGACCACCATAATGTTATAGTCGATAGCAGATAGATATGTTTTTTGTACACTGATTATAATAATGGACTAGCAATATCTCCTCCCATATGTTAATGTGCACCCTCCCTTTCCTACGTTCATTCACTTCATTGGATCACTATAGTCCTCTGACGATTAGCCATGTATTAAACAAATTATATTTACTTTGAGTTATTGACGTACTACGTGAGCCACTTTAGGATGACTAATATGTAATGATGACAACTGGTGCTGTGTTTCTGTTCTATTGTTCCGTAAATAGGTGTAAACTATACTTGTGTGGGGCGCGGTGGTCAAGTGTTAGAGTGCCGGACTGTCGGTCGAGGGGACCGTGGTTCACATCCCACCACCGACCGCAGTTTCGAAACTTGGGCAATTTCGTAAAAAAACGCACAGTAAATGTATAATCTGTAGTGGACTCACTAATTCTAAAGTCGGAAAACTTTGAAAATAAAACAGGACCACGAATAAAATAAAATCAGTTTATTTTGCAACAACAACATAACAGTATTCATACACAAAACAACCGTTTAAAAATAAAGTTGTGTTGCATGGTGGTCACATGGCATGTAATATGCCGTCTTCCTGTGACCCCATAAACATATATTTCGAATTATATTTACGCATACGTATAAGATGATTATCACGAGTGTATGATATCTTTTGTATGACAACGGACCACAATGGAAACAAGTGCTTGCACTTTCTTGTGTCATCCTCGTTTACCGACTGTATAATGTGAATCCAACTCGCATGAGTTGCTAATAAAACATGTTTCATCGTATCACAGTATACATATTAGATATATGCTTTATCGTGTGCCTTCTTTGATGCAGTGTGTGAGGACGGCATGGTCTACATGAAGCGCGCACCGAAGTGTTCTCGCACGTGCGCAAACCCGCATCCGAAGTGTGGCTCGCAGACAGAGGCGAAGTGCGTGTGCCCCCGGCACAGGCCCATCCTTCAAGAGGGTCGATGTATCAAGGAGTGCGTCTGCCCCAGCGTTAAGCGTAAGAATTTTTTTTGGTAATTACGCAAGCATTATGTGTTAAAGATAACTTGTCGTTTCCAGGGGTGCTAATTGTTAGCGGGAAATTCAACGAATGAGTTGTACGTCGTCACAGTTGTAGTTTTTTTTTGGGTAAACCAGGTCCAGACGCGCCCAAATCCACGAAGCAGGCACGCACGGACGCGCACAAGCACGCTCGCCGCAAGCATCTAGGCACGCACATACATACAGACACAAAAAAAAACTACAACTGTGACGACGCTACAACTCACTTCGCTTGCAATCTTCACGCTAACAATTAGCACCCACATACTCACCCACACACACACACACACACACACACACAAACACACACACACACACACACACACACACACACACACACACACACACACACACACACACACACACACACTCACATGATACTCAACATCACATTTATTGACATTTTATAAAACCATTGCAGTGGACTCCGCCAAGCAGTGTTGGGCCACTGGATACATCACGTACAGAACGTTCGACGGCGCCTTTTTCAAGTTCTCCGGTACGTGCAAGTATGTGTTCGCTGCCAGCACGGGAGCCTTCCGTGTGCTCGTGCAGAACGCCGTCAAGATGCCCATCCGCAAGAAGCAGCTCGCCTACACAGAAGCGGTCGAGGTCGAAGTGGGCAACAGCGTCATCCGTCTGCAGGCGGACAACGTCGTCCTGGTAGGTTAATCTACACACCGTCCATTCATGTTTATAAATAAAAATAGAACACCGAATTCTTTAGTTTTTCGTTTATTAATTATTATTATAAAGGAGTCTAATTTTCTCAAGAGTATACTAATTATGATGAAGGTACTATGCCCTCCAAATTGTGTTTAGTAAGTCCGTAACAACGTTCGCAAAATGGAAGATACAACCCCGGATAACATACTTCATGTTACAAATTACAACGCCCGGTAATTGCGGGTAGAGGAACTGACTGATTCCCTTTAACTGATATAAAATAAAGTACCGTGGAACCTCTCTATTAAGGTCACTCTTGGAACTGTCCCAATGTGACCTTTATAACGAGATGGTCGTATTGGCGGGCCTGACTTCCAAACCTCTCTATTAAGGTCATACTCGGAACTGGACCAATGTGACCTTAATAGTGAGATAATCGTATTGGAGAGCCTGACTTCCAAACCTCTTTACTCAGGTCACTCTCGGAACTGGCCCAATGTGACCGTAATAGCGAGATGACCGTTTTGGCGGGCCTGACTTCCAAACCTTTCCTGCTACGAAATAATTTGGGACTGTCTCAGGGTGACCTTAATTGTAAGGCGGCTGTACTACCGAGGTGGCCGTAATGCAATGTTCGACTATAACGGGTTATGCAGGGGAAATGACGGAATCCTGAATGTTGATATTCGATTCATGCCCTGCTGCCGTCGCAGGTGAACGGAGTCGAGGTGAACCTTCCGGTGACCAACCTCCCAGGCGTGACCGTCCAGCTCGAACGAGGATGCACTGTTTCCGTCGTCCTTGAAATCGGCGTGAAGGTCATCTATGACGGAAAGTCGCGATTAGTGGTGAAAGTGTCGGATTCGTTCAGGTAAGAAGTTCAGTTGACCTATCAGTCACGTGACCTGTTGCTAGGCAAAATATCCGCAAAGCCACCAACAACTATCGATGCCGAACATGTGGAGCCTTCAGACCTTCAGTCGTATATATTGTTGAAAGTCTGATCAACATCGTGGGTGTTGATATTTTTCTTAATTAACTAATTTATTTATTTTAACATTTAGACTAACTTGTGCTAATCTACTAATGTTCGTTTAGTTATATTATTATCTGAATTTATTTATTTTTTTATTATTTTTATTACATATGCATTAGATTTTGTCTAGTGCGCCGTGAAAATTTACGGACATACTTTTCTTAGATAATAATAATAGTAATCATCATCATCATCACCATTGTTATTATTATTATTATTGTCGTTGTTATTGTTGTTGTTATTATCCTTATTATCAACATCATTATTATTCCAGCGACAAGACGTACGGTATGTGTGGCAACATGAATGACGACGCTGGCGATGACTTCACTACAAAGGGCGGTGAGGACGTGAGCGGAGACAAGACGAATCGGGTCAACCGAGTCTGCAACAGCTACATTGAGAGCACGTCAGACGTCGACAAGTGAGCACTCCTTCTTCCTCCATTACATGCCTTGCGGGTTGGTGCAACATCACTTGAGCTCCCCTCCCTCTTTACAAGTAAACTCGTGCTCTCACGATCGTATGTCGTGATCTCCGACGTTCTGCTATTGACGGTCAGCTCGGCCTCTGATGTCTCCCTTAACTCACGCCCAACGTCCAAGGGTCATTCCTTTTCTTCTTGTACCAACCCTTTTCTCTTTTTTTAATCGCTCCTCACCCGTTCTCATCGTATCTTATACATTTCAGTCTGCTCCCAACTACCTTTGACGTGTTGTCAATGTTAATAAAGCACTCTAAATCGTCATCATTAAGTACTATGCCAAAAGGACGTGGGCACGTGGTTGCTTTATTGTCACATCTCGTTCTGTTCGAGATTTGAACGCGATCGGATTATATATAGCCGAAAAACAATACTGAAAAGCAAAGCAGCAGTTGATGTTCGTTATCAGGCAAAACGGGATTTCACATGGGCAATTTGACTGTACGAAAGAACTCTTTTATAACGTTATTGATACGTACATTATGCGTACATTATCTGTACATCATGTGTACGTCAAGTGTATGTTATACAAGATTTAACAAGATTTAACAAGATTGCCACCCAGAGAATTAACTCTAGATGGCAGGTGGACAAGGAAGCCCTTTGGCTTATCGAGAGTCCGACCCTTTTATCTATGTGTATCCCGCCCGTCTGAGGTATGTGTCGATTCTATTTTTAAACATATTCACGCTACTAGCACCCACACAATGAGCAGGTAATCTGTTCCATTCATTTAGAGTCCTTTGTGAAAATGAAAACTTTCTTATATCCAATCTACTCTGCTCCTTTGCTAATGTAAGTTCATGTCCTCTAGTCCTTCTATCTTTCTTAACTGAGAAAAAAAAATTTCTATAAATATTTTCATAACCCTTCAATATTTTAAACACTTCTATCTGATCTCCTCTCAATCTCCTGGTCTCTAGTGTTGTTAAGCCGCATTTTTTTTTAGGCGTATTTCGTAACTAAGATCCCTCAGTTTTGGTATCATTTTAGTTGCTCTCCTCTGCACTCTTTCTAGCATATCTATGTCCTTCCTGCGATATGGCCTCCACGCTTGAATACAATATTCTAAATGAGGCCTAACTATTGTTTTGTACAGCGGTATTATTAGCTCTTTTTCCTTATACGTTATGTTTCGCCTAATTAATCCAAGGATTTGATTTCCTTTTGAAGCTGCAATTCCGCACTGCTCTGAAACCTTCATATCAGCACTAATGATTAACCCTAAGTCCTTTTCTTTTACAGTAGTACTTAGTACAGTACCCCCCATTGTATATTCTACCTCTTCGTTCCCATGTCCTGTGTGGAGGCATTTACATTTCCCAAAATTGAACAGCATTTGCCACTTTTCAGACCATTTGATCAACCTGTCAAGATCATCTTGTAAATGCTGTCTATTTCCATCACTTTTAATCCTTCTAAACACTTTTGTATCATCTGCAAATTTCAACACCTTGCTTGTTATTTCATCATCCAAATCGTTGATATATATTAAGAATAATATAGGTCCTAATACTGATCCCTGTGGTACCCCACTCAATACCGATTTCCAGTTTGAAGCCTCCCCATTAACTACTACACGCTGTCTTCTGTCACTCAGCCATTGTTCTATCCAGTTTATTATACCATTTCCTATGCCATGGGCCTTTAGTTTAAGCAATAATCTTTGGTGTGGTACTTTATCGAAAGCTTTTTGAAAATCTAAGTAGACGATATGTACTGGTGATCCCTCATCTACCCACTTAGTGATGTCTTCCAAAAACATAACATATTTGTTAAGCATGACCTTGCTTAAAAAAAAACCATGTTGAGATGGGTTTATCAAGTTTTGTTTAACAAGAAAATCCACCATGTGATCTTTAATTAGTCTTTCTAATAATTTACAAATCACTGATGTTAAACTCACTGGTCTATAGTTCTCTGACTTGTTTCTCGAACCTTTTTTGAATAACGATATAATGTTTGCTTCTTTCCATTCTAAAGGAACCACTCCCTCTTCTAATGACAAGTTGAAAACTGTTGCAAGCGGTATGCTAATTTTTTCTACAATTTTCAATAGTAGTTTGGGTGGAATACCATCCACTCCAGGTGATTTAATATCCTTCATAGCCCTTATTTTTTTAGCTACCATTTCCGGGGTTACAATTAATTGTCCTAAATAGTCTCAATCTGCCCCCTTAAACTTAGCCTCTGGTACTGGCAGTGAACTAATATCTTCCATGGTAAACACTGAACTAAAGTACTCATTCAGGTCATCTGCCATTAAGATTCCCTCTGGTATTATATTTCCAGCACTATCTTCTAGAGGACCGACCTTATCTTGAACTTTCTGTTTGCTTCGAACATACGCATAAAAACTCTTGCTGTCATGTTTTATATTACTAGGTAATTGTTGTTCATAGCTTCTCTTTGAATTTCTAATTTCAGCTGTAGCTTGGTTAAGTGCTTCTTTATAACTGTTGTAGTCTTCATCATTTCCACTACATCTATATGACTTCCACATCATTTGTTTATACTAAATTTTTCTAATGGCTTCTTTCGATAAGTGTTTCTTTTTGGACCGTTTTCCTTGTTTTTTGAAGGGTACAAATTTATCGACTATGCACTTAATTTCACTCTTTAATATATTCCAGCATTCTGTTGCCGTCTTATTTTTCAGTGTGTTGTTCCAGTCTATCTTTGCTAAACGTTTCCTCATGTCCTTATACCTTCCTTTGTGGAAATTACTCCTATACTGCATTTTACTATTCCTTTCTGATTTTACTTTGATGGTAAAATGTATCTGGTAGTGATCGCTACTCCCCAGTGGCTCACATATCTTGACATTGTCAACTAATTCATTCTGTGAGGACAAAACTATGTCTAACACATTCTCACCCCTGGTTGGTTCTAGCACATGTTGAGAAAGGAATGTATCTTGAACTAAAACTAAAAACTTGTGGTCCTCACTCCCCATACTCTGTAGAGATTTCCATTGTATATGCCCGTGGTTAAAATCCCCCATAATAATACAGTCCCGTTTGTTTACTTCCCTTATAGCATTTTGTATTTTTTAATTCTCTTCTGTGCTTATGTTTGGACTTCGATAAACTAACCCAACTGTTAACGTTGAGTTTCCTGTAACTATGTTACACCAAACAGCTTCTTCGCAATCTGCTTCTCTTTCTAATTTTATTTCATAAGCCTGAATAGATTCTTTAATATATAAAATAACTCCACCACCCTTTCTTCCTATTCTATCTTTTCTAAACATTACATATCCTGTCAGTCCCAATTCAGCATCTGATATATCGGTGGTGGTCCAGGATTCGGTTATACCTATCATATGAGGGTCAATATCTTCTACCATAATGTTTAGTTCATTTCTTTTGTTTACTATACTCCTTGCATTTAAACAAACAAATTTATATCCAGCTTCAGAACAGTTTTCCAGGCTGTTCTTTGCTGATTTATTCCTGCTGTCTTTGTCTATGCCTCCATTTTCAGGCTTTTCTGTGATTCCCCCCTGCGAATCTAGTTTAAATAGATGCAACCTGTCCCACTGTCAACAGATCGCAGCAGGTTCTCTGAGAACACTTCTGCCCCCTTTCCACTAAGATGGAGGCCATCTCTCATGTATATATCTTCCCTCCCAACAAAGTATCCCCATCAATCTGTGAATCCCACCCCCTCTTCTTCACACATCTGCTCAACTAGTGCGTTGATCGCCATCCTCTTGCAGTTTCTATACTATATATTCATTACTGGCAACATTCCTGACAGAATAACCTGTTCAACTCTCGTCTTCTTTAGCTTCCTCACTAACTGTCTATACTTCTGTACTATCGCAGTTGTTCCCTCCCTGTCTGCATTATTTGTTCCTACATGTACCAGTATAGACCCCCCCTTGCCTTGTCCCAATACCTTCTCTACCCTGTCAGTTACATGTTCAATCCTAGCCCCTGGTAAACAAACAACGACGTCCTTCCCCTCGCTCAGTGTCTTGTCCGTCTTTCTCATAATGGAGTCGCCCATAAACACCCTCTCTTTCCTCATTGCCCCCTCAATCACTGCCTTAGAATAGCTAAAATGCATCTGTCTGGTTGTTGTCTTTCCCCCTGTCGTCTTCTCTCCTGTCACATTCTCTTCCGATCCATTCTTTCCTGTCGCTTTTTCTCTTGTCACGTTTCCTCCTGTCAGCGTCCCTTTTATCGACTTCTCTTCTATCACATTTGCTCTCACTTCCTTACGTCCCTTCTTCTTTCGTCCCATCTCATTTTCCTCTCTCCTCTCCCGTCCCATCTTCCCTCCCTCCTTCTCTACGGTCACTTTCTTCCCTGTCTCCTTCACGCTTGTCACGTTTTCTGTTGTCGATTTTCCAATTTCTTCCCCTCCAATCACCTTCCCTCCTCTCAATCTCCTTTCCTCAGTTTTCTTGCCACTGCTATTCTCCTTCAGTCTTGCAGTATTCTCACCTCTCTCCCTGTCGTCTCTCTCCATTCGACCTATGGACACACGCAATATTATAATCGTTACGTTTACGTAACGTATACTGTACGTAGGTGCAATGCTCCGGACAAAGATGACGAAGTGGAAGAGGAAAACATGGCGGCCGACAAATACTGCCACTACTTCAAGGATATGAGGAACAAGAACATGTTCCACCATTGTCTCGGGCGTCTAAACGCCATCACTCGCAAGTACTTCTACGGCCAATGCGTGTGCAATGTGCAGAGTATGGCCAACTACGACGAGATTAGAGAGTCGGTTTGCGAGCTCATGTCTGCTCTCGTGGATGAATGCGAGTACTTCAAACTGATCGTGCGCAACTGGCGCGCTATAGTTAATTGTGGTACGTATCGCTGCACCTGTTATTAATTCTTAGTATCTTATACGATAACTTATTTAGACAAAGTGATTCGTCGCCGTATTAAAATTCAAGATTTACGTCATTGTGTATGATGAAACTACCGGCGAACGTCGTAATGCGGGCGCCTCGCAATTCGGGTCACTTTGGCGTAGTCCCGAGGGTATGGATGACAAAATGACGGACTATACTTACCACTGCATACAACATTCTACTAGAGTAATATATCCAAAGCTATGATTCCATATGACGGAAAACATTCGATTCATTGTACTGAACAATTCAATTTTCCGCATCCGCCTATGCACATAGGGAAGTATTTCCATTCATTTCCACTGGGCACTATATTCGTAGTTTCGCCGCTTACCGCCTCCGCATGCCGTTGTCTTATATATGGAATCCTAGCTTTAGCTATCACTGTACACCGCCGTTGCCTCCTTACATTTAACAGCCACCTTATGCTGGCTTCGCTTCAGGCGTTCAGTGTTCAGGCGGAATGGTATACGACAAGGAAGTGAGCGCGTGCCCTGCCACCTGCAAAAACCCTGAAGCTCCTGTCGACTGCCCAGACCAGAGAATGAAGCCCGGCTGTCGTTGTCCCGATGGACAAGTCCTGAGCGGCGGACAGTGCGTGCCTTTGTCATCCTGCGGGTGCACAGATGCGGAAGAAAACTACAGGAAGGTAGACTTCGCTTAATCAACAACAACTGAAGTTACCTCCTTTGCTTGCTGCCTTGGCATAGATATGTATCAATACGCTAACACGTGCATTTAGAAACACAACGATTTTTACATCGAGTTAATTACCGACGTGTTTGCATTATGCAAAGCTATTCTAGAGGGCGTTTCTCCTATTTGAGATCACTGAGTGGTGATCATATCTCCTAGGTTAGTTGTATGCAAACTCCGACATATTTGACATATGGCATAACATTATATAATCACACACATTTACCCATGTTGTTTAGCATAACTAAATAGACAGTTTTGAAATCATTATGTGTACAATAGCAACGAAACTGTATATGTGTTCTTGCAGACGTGTTTAGGTCGTTATGTTTTACTCCCTATTGCTGCATTCACGTCTTCATAATAATGTTGAATACAGTTATACCATTGCTATGTTATCAGCACGGCGAGGTTTGGCTGTCGTCCGACTGTTCGATGGAAAGGATATGCCACTACGGCCGCGTTTTCGCGAAGAAAGTAGACGGGTGCAGGAGCAACGAAGTCTGCATGCTCTACGAAAACAAATACGTCTGTCGGCCAGGTACGGATCGATACAACGTTTACATGTGTCTTCCAGGAAAGCTCGTACATACGATAATATACACAATATGTTTGGTTAGTTATTGATGTGCGCCAGTCTTCTAAATGTGCTCACATATTCGTCAAGTTTTCAAGAGGTGACGACGTATGATAAATAGTTTGTCTTGCTACAAAGCATGTCATTGATGTTTTCGATAGTTTTCCCCATCGTATCTGCCCCCAACGATTTTTCTGTTCATGCTATTGATCATTGAAATGTCATGTATTTAGACATGTCAACGAGGAAACGCTGTTTTTATTACAGAATCGTGTTATTCCTTATCGTCGTCGTTTCTCTCTGTGTGTTACTCATGTAAGGACGTGTGTATTGTGCTGCAGGAGGCAATTCCCCTTGCGAGCAGAACGAGAGCCTCTACTGTTTGACTTGCACCGACGTGAGCAGTGTCTACGAATGCATCGCTCTCGGGAAGATGGTCCGTTGTGACGTGGAGGATGTAAGTTGTGGCACGCAAACGTACATTACTTTGTTAACAATTAACGCTTAAGTCATCGTCATCTCAAATGTTGCCCTTTAGACATAATTGTACAATACTTTTCACTGTATATTCCTGTTTCATCTGTCTGTGCTCCGATTGTTCCGAAACATGTATCTATTGTATGTGATATATCTAATCTAAACTGCGTAAGGTGGCTTGGCAATAAAGCGTAGTAACGTGTTCAGTGCTACAAATAATCATAATATATTTGTTTATGTACATTATTGTGTACTTCTAGGAAAATAGTTGAAACCGGGCGAATTGAGTAGTGTGTAACTCGCCAGGTGGTGCCACTGTGAACGAGGTTCATATCAAAATACGGTAATGGTGACCTATATGATGCCCCTGCTTTGTTGTTTTTATGTGAGTGCGTGAGTGGGTGAGTGAGTGGATGGGTGAGTGGGCGAGTGAGTGAGTGAGTGAGTGAGTGAGTG
>OZ023209.1:57031443-57141443 GCA_963995525.1 Escarpia spicata
GTTAGCATATATACTGCTGGTAAATTATACTATTATATATATCACATATAAAGTATGTTTATATTATATATACACAACGTAGTTATGGTGATGGGCGTGGTATCGTTGCAAGTATAATCAGCGTCGTCGTTTTACGGCTGTTGTTAATATAATTGTAGCTGCTGCCAATGGCATCGTAGATGTTTTCAATATTAACTCACAAACCATGTAGATTATACATTGGACTTAGAATATGATTGTTGTTTACAGATATTGATGAGTGTACAGAAAAGCCGAACGAATGCCCGTCCAATTCGAAATGCGAAAACACAGTGGGGTCGTTTAAGTGCAACTGCGATGCGGGATACAGAAAGGAAGGCGGGAATTGCATTGGTAAGTGGTTGTGTTCTGTCGTAACGTAAACAACGTCCTTTCACTAGATATTGCAATTGTGTTCTCTTTACAGTAGCTCATTGATTGATTGATTGATTGATTGATTGATTGGCTTTAGGTGGTTTTGGCCGAGAGGTGGTTTTGGCCGAGAGACATTTCTGGTATTTTAGGAGTGACTGTTTGGTGCAAATAGTAACAAAAACGCTATGGCCAGTATCGCTATTGCTTGTGGCTCTACGAACCTTCCTTTGCCACATATATTACGGATTGTGTTTGCTGTTTCAAAATGCTCATGATTGTTGACATTTATAAACGAAATATTCAACGTTTTGAAAGTTGGGTTTCGCCAAGGGTTGTAACGTCGATACTTCTAACGAACGGCAACAATGTCGATTTTCTTGTAGGGTTGTAATCTCGATACATTGAACAAACACAAGCAAGGAGGAGTTTCCTGAAGGGTTGTAATCTCGATACATCGAGGGCAAAGGTTTGTGTTAGACCGAATCTGAATATAATAACAAATCTTAATATCGGCTGTATCGTGATATTTCAGATATTAACGAGTGCACAGAAAAGACGGATGACTGTGACCGAGTTAACGGAGCTTGCGTCAACACTCCGGGCAACTACGTGTGCCAATGTGACGATGGCTATATGACCGATGACGCCGGACGTCACTGCGAAGGTAAGTAAATATATAAATACTAGCATCAACATCTATCCTCCGGACGGGGCCATGGTACAAAGTTCCACTGCGTACGCGACGAAGCCGATTTTTGAGAACATGTTCCTTCTTGAACTTTTCTTATTAAATTACTGTTGTCAGATAGGCGATTGAATCCACAGGTCCACGTACATGTTTAAATAACATGTATCAATTTTGATAGTTTACTCTGTAGTTCATGATAATTGTGCGGTCGAACTTCATGGTAACTTAATTAATACTGGCCTGGGATATTGACCGTTCCGAACCGGTTTACTTCGTCTGTCAGAGATTTAACTTTACTTTCTTACCATAATTTTTCATCATTAGTATATTTTTGTGTTTTTGTCATATTTGGTTGTTCAAAATAAATATTTATTTATTGTTCAGATGTTAAAAAACTGTCACCCTGTATGATATGATATGATATGACGAAATATAGTTAGAATGTACATTTAGATTGAGAAAATACCGAGATACTTTCTTAATGATTCAACCCACCACTCCTGCACATTGTGAACAATCTGGCTTCCGAAACTGCAGCCAATACGACCCGCACTCAGCTGACGTGAACGGCCGATACAGTATTCACCACGCCGCCCCACTGTGATATCCACAATAGCGTTAATATGCTCTAATGCGATGTTTTCCTGATAGATGCTCCCGATAGAAATATCAATTTATTATCCCCGCGACGCGTGGTGACGACCGCGACACTAACCATTGTTGTGTAATTACTTACGTTTTGGTGGAGCCGTGCGAACATGTGCAACCACACTTAATTATAATAATAATGTTTATTTTGTATAGCGCCATAACCAAGACGTTTATAGCGCTTCACGTCATGCATTCTTGTGTACATTGCTTCCGTTGATGACTACGCTTTGCTACATAAGCCAACAAATGCGAGAATGAAGACACATGAATCGATTCCATTGTGCACGCTAGTTACGGTGATGCTTTGATGCGTTACAGATATCGATGAATGCGCGAACGGAGACAACACATGTGATTCTAACGCGGTCTGCACAAACACACCAGGTTCTTATGAATGTGCGTGTAAAAGTGGATTCAGCGGAGACGGACAGTCATGCGAAGGTAAAAATAATTATATATCGTACAGACACACATATGCATTTTATACCACGTTCTCACTGAAAAGGTTAATCGGCTTAACTTTAAACCGGTTTATGACGTACAATTGTTCGCAACGCCACGCGTCCTTTCTGTAGTTGTTCAATCTAGTAATTGTCGCACACGTGTACTTCATCCGGTTTACACAGCCAGTTGAACTATGTGTGACCATAGCTTTAAACTCCCGATGAAAACGTTGTTGTTGAGTACTGCGTTAGTTTCCACAATTGAATTAGGTATTCTGGAGAAAATGTACGACAATTACTCTAGAAAATATGATTAACTTAAACAACATCAATCCTTAATGTTGTTTAAGTTTATTCCAGTTGAAAATTTAGACTCTGACAACGAGATTTTTCGTAAAAAGAAACGCATTTTTAGAAAGCGATTGCCACGCCACATATCACGCGTACAATTATATACATAATTCCCTCCTTTTCACCGTTTATTCAACAAGAAAAATAGTGTAATTTGAACCGGCAGCTGAAGACTTATCTGTTTGCACATGTCTTACCGTCCTTATCTACTTAGCACATCTATCGACATGTTGGCGACGTATTACATAACGATCTTAAGATTGCCTGCTTTCATGTGTTATTTAGCTCAGGATTATGAGAATGTCGCCGAGATAATATGGGTCATTGCATTGTATTATATCCCAATTTGTTCAGACATCAACGAGTGCACAAATGGAGACGCCGAGTGTGACAAAGACCACGGTGACTGCGAGAATAAGGTCGGAGGCTACAGGTGCTTCTGTAAGGCTGGATATATGACGTCAACTGTCAGCCCCCACAAATGTGAAGGTGAGTCAACGTCCCTTGTCGTAGATCCCACTTCTGACACCAAATGTCGTCCAGACGACCCGTGTGACAGATGAATTATGTGTCTCTTAGTTGCGTGTGCCCCGCCAAATTGTAAAATTATCTCGATGGATGACAAGCTGTAATTATTGAGGATAGCTTTACTATTACAACATTCATTGCGATAACTGTATTACTACAGCAAGACTGTTGTGATGATTTTGTAAATTACTATTGTGGTAGTATTGCGGTAGTCTCTGGAATATCCAAAGAATGCAGTCCCGAATCATAACTGAAGGCTGGGACCATCGCATGGTCGTGGTGGGACTTGATCAAAACATAAACATGAAAGTTACGCACTGGTTTGAAACTACGACAAACATACAGTAGCGTAGAAACTTCATAAACGATTGAAAAACGTTTGTATGTGTGTGTGTGTGTGTGTGTGTGTGTGTGTGTGTGTGTGTGTGTGCGTGTGTGTGTGTGTGTGTTTGTGTGTGTGTGTGTGTGTGTGTTTGCCCCAACGCTATTCCTATTATGTGAGTGAAAACACTAGTAATAATTAATACGATTACCGAATATAGCCAATGGGTATGTGGTAAACAAAAAATCAGCAATATGGTATTCATATACAATATGGCTAACATGTAGATAGAACTCTACTAGGACGTTTCATGCACTCAATACAGCGAATGGGTATTTGTGTAAGAATGACTAGGAACATGTCTCTCACTGAATCACAAAACAAACACTTGTTGATCCGATGTCGGTCTTGTTTCCTTTCAGATATCGACGAGTGCGCGACGGGAGACTACGAGTGTGGTCCACACTCCCATTGCGAGAACAATGACGGAGGATACACATGTATCTGTGAATCCGGCTACGAGATGGGCCCTGGTGACTTGTGTATCGGTACGTGTCTTCTTCTTCTTCTTGTGATTCCCTCAACACAGTCTGAGTTAGCCGCACGCAGGTGGCTAGAACATTTTCGAACTTGACTGCTTGAATTAGTTAGCCACTCGTGTGTGGTTAAAGTTTTGTGTAACTTGGGTGGCTTTGTTGCAAATTACACAACATTGTTGTAGGGGAGGCTGGGGTAAAGTGAACAACCGTCTAACATGAAACATGCTTCGTTTAGAATAGGAAGAAGAGATATATAACTGTCAAGAGGCACGCCAGTAGCCCACTGGTAGAACTGCTGACTGGACGGATATGTCTTTTTCCACTTGATGTCTTTACTTCCAAGTCAAATCAAAGAATATAATTTCACTTTGTTCATGTGATTCATTTTACACAGAGACCCCTCCCCCCTACAACCTACTGCTTCGCCAAGGTTGTGTTCTCAAATAGTTTCATTTGTCTTTGCCTTTCACAGTTACGTTTACATTTCAAATTTACAAGTGAAAACGATACTAAATATATTACAGCTTGCGCAGCAATGTTAGGGTCAGTGCTTCCATAAATGCGTGACAACGAAGGGCAGTCCATTGCGTCGCATAGTTTAAATTGTGAAACGGAGATTTTATCAAAGCAAATTAACTTATAACTTTCTGCTGCATTGTTAACTGAACAAAGTCCATCGCTTTATCGGTGAGTGTCAAAGCCAAAGTGTATTTTGTAAAAAAAATACAGAAGGACGTTTGTTTGAAAAATATCGCCAATGTACATTTTGTAGCAAGGCCTGCAGCAGTGTTGTTCTTTTTTATACAACATAACCTCAAGTTACTGTGTAATGTAAGCTTAAATTAATCAAATGGAGAGTCGTGTTCGTACACTTTCGAAGCCTGCGCAGTAGAATATACTTCGATATCGGTGACATCGAGTGCTAACAGCACAGATGACTGACTTTTCGGCGCTAATGTAACCGAATTTTGATTTCAGACATCAACGAATGCAGCCAAAAGCCTTGCAGCATTAACGCAAATTGTGAAAACCTCGATGGATCCTACAAGTGTACCTGTAAAACTGGGTACACCGGGAACGGGAAAATCTGCAAAGGTACGTCGTTGTTTTCTTGTGATTGATGAACCCCATTACAGGTAATTTAAAATTGAGCTACATAAAAATGTCATGGTCATGTTTATACTATTGCCGACTCATTGCGTGTGCAAAAATACGACATGGAACCAAAACGGATTAGGAAGTATTGTACTAAAGGAACGTTCGGGATTTATTATAGATTGGGTTGTAGGAATCGGGTGAGGGCTCAATTTTAAAGGCAATGTTTAGTGGGCCAGTCATCAATGGTGCAGTTTTTAGGGTGGTAAATCTTCAGTGTTCACAATAGTGCCAACAATAAATAACTTACGCAAAATTGGATCAGAGTTCAGAGCACGGGATTCTGGGGTTGCTCCATAAGGTTGAATTTGTTGATATCCCTAATCATAAACGCAGCTTTATCTAGAAAGGATTTCCATATGCGTTTTAGTAGTGAAACGCCGGATAACATGACTCTTGATATATAAGTTGTTGTTCTATTCTGCCAGATGTCAACGAGTGTAACAACGATCAGATCTGCCACACAAACGCCAAATGTACAAACACGGATGGATCGTACTCATGCACGTGTAAGGTCGGATACTTTGGCGATGGGAAGGAATGCGCAGGTAATGATCATGTAATGTGTTTACATTCCTAGGTGTATTAAGATTCTCACTCACTCACTCACTCACTCACTCACTCACTCACTCACTCACTCACTCACTTGTGTTGCGCAGTTATTAGAATATCAAACTCTCAGTCAAAAGATTCCGCGTGCGAATCCACTTGTTGACAACGAGAAAGGGAGGGAGGGAGGGAGGGAGGGAGGGAGGGAGGGAGGGAGGGAGGGAGGGAGGGAGGGAGGGAGGGAGGGAGGGAGGGAGGGAGGGAGGGAGGGAGGGAGGGAGGGAGGGAGGGAGGGATGGAAGGAGGGATTGAGGGACGGAAATAGAGGGAGGGAGGGAGTGAGGGAGGGAGTGAGGGAGGGAGGGAGTGAGGGAGAGAGGGGGAAGGAGGGAGGGAGTAAGGGAAGAGGGAGGAGGGAGGGGAAAGGATTCAGGGAGGGAGAGAGGGTGGGAGGGACGGACGGACGGACGGACTGAGAGAGCTGGGAGAGAGAGAGTGAGAGAGAGAGGGAGGAAAGGATATTTTTGTTATGAATATTTTCACACAGTTATTGCAGCGTGGCTGAATGCTTCCCATAGCGGTCTAGGTTGTGTTCTGGTGAACATGTCTGCCAGGGAATAAAGTATAAAGCAATATTAAACGTGACACATTTAGGTACATTTTGTGATAAATGATCATACACATTTTCAGAATATGAATATATAAATGGCAATGCTATAACATATTTCTTTCAGACATCTTAAACATATATATTTTTATTCTAATACAGACATCAACGAGTGTCAAGACAACACATATGTATGCAGCGACAACGCAAATTGCAAGAATACTGTTGGCTCGTACGAGTGCCATTGCCGGGACGGCTTCCGAGGCAACGGGAAAATCTGTAATGGTACGTGACTATGTGTTATTAACTTTTTTAATGTTGGATCCAACAATAAATTAAATAATTCACAACACTTGAATATCCACATAAATAGGTGATGAGATCGTGCTTCCATTTATGTTTGGTATGATCTAAGTCAATTATTTCAAACATTTAAACAAAAGAACCAAATTGTGCGCTATGCCGTCAGTGGGGTATATATATATATATATATATATATATATATATATATATATATTATATATATATATATATATAATTATATATATACAGATCTATATCAAAGAGCCGAACTAGCGATGGTTTTTAGATAATTGACAAGGTTTATTTAAAAATAATTGACAATATGTGTTGATCTTGTATTAACGGCGATAACGAAGCATCTCAACTTTGCATTTGTATACGAGATAACACAACTGTATGGTTGTAGATATCAATGAGTGCACAGAACCTTCACACGACTGCCACGAATACGCTACCTGTGGCAACACTCAAGGAAGTTACTCGTGCACATGCGATGCTGGGTTCACAGGCGATGGACGCCATTGTAAAGGTAGGTAGCTTCTTTATGCCCCATGATGTTTGAATGAAACGCATTCCGATACCAGACGGTGCTCGAGTTCTAATTCAAAAACTTAAAATTATTATACTAATTATATTACAACACGCAACCATGGTGTCTATTAAATAAACGCGACAAAACGACATATGCCACGTGAGTTATGCATCCAGTGTCGCGGTTTGCATACGTAACAATCAAAATTTTGTTTGACCTCAACGATGTTGATAACGGTTAAACACGTTAATTACATTGCATTGCGGCATGACATCTCATAAATCAAACATAGCCGCGTCCAGTTGTTACCTTAATCACTTTGCCTTATGTCTTTGTCATAAAGAAATATTTCTGGGGCCAGAATTCCAACAAAATAATCAATGGAATGCACGAATGTACCACGTTTTCGGCATCCATTTTTGATGGCTTGACGGAGGTTCTGCTAGGCAGAGGGTCACCTGATGGATAGGTCAGCTATCCAGTAGACGAGACTACTTGAACGAGTGGCCTACAGTCAAATTTATCTACGGATGGATACGGGCAGTTGGGGATCGCCAGAGATCAACAGCTTGCGGGCGGTTGGGGTGAAAGCTGTGTTCATACGGTTTCATCTATAAGTTCTTTGCTACGAACGTATTGCAACACTTAACGTTTAACTCATCTCATACGTAACATGTGACATATTGCCTATGCGCATAGTATTTCTTGGCCTTCAGCCAACTAAGTTATGCCTGTTTGTTTGTCCATCAGCGAGAATGTTGATTCGTTCCTAATTATATATAATTACTGTACAATTACTAGTGTTTTCCCTGATCTGTTAATTTATAGCTGTTCTTATATCCATATTACTTCGTCAGTAAGGCGTAGGCATATCTTTTTAAATAGTATATAAAAACTTGTATTGCACGTGTCATACGCATTTATTGATAGACGGCAATTTATCCGAGTTGACATATATAGCAGAGAACAAATTCAAGCTCAACTGACGTCAATGGCTGTAAGTTACTAAACAAATATACAAGTTTAGCCATACGCCTTTCTCTACGTGTTGATAGTTCATTATCTTATAGCGGGTCACACGTTCCCCATAAATATCACGTCGAGATGCGTAAACGTAAATTTATACGGATAGAATGGAATCCATTAGTGAATTAACATTCATCCAACCACATTGTGTTCGATGCTTTGTAGCTAGGAAACCATGCAACAGCAGGGTAATATCGGCAATGAAGCTGTAGTGATAATTACATCATGGTGTCGGTCATGATGGCGTAGCTGTATCGGTGATAACATCATGGTAGCGCCGGTAATAATGTCACGCATCGATGTTAATGAGATGGTATGAACGGTAATGATGACATGGCTGCAGAGGTTATGACGCCATGCTGGTGTATTTTTTCGTAGCTACACTGGTGTCGGCAATTATTTCATATTATAACTTTTTGTGCGTAAGCAGTACTGTTAACCTAACGTCTACTGTCTACCGTAGCCGACAATCATGTTACGTTAAAGGTACGAAGTTTGTTTGTCTACCCGGAATTAGCGGGCGAGGTGATTTCTAACTGGAAGTGTGCTGTAATGAATGTGGGAAAGTGAGCATCATTAAAAATCAAAAGGTATAACAGTTAACTCAGTTTGACTCGGCCGTATTGCCAATAAAGCTTGTTTTAAAACTGGATGCTTTTTTACAATTTGCATGCACCAGGGTCGTACTTTCAAATTGCGACCGTTCTTACGGGCTTACAAAACACAATTTGGCCAGCAGTATCCCTTCAACATAGTTAGTATAGTCTTAGGAAAATTACACTAATTAATACATGAAAAACTAGGAACAAGCTACATCCTTTTAATGTCGGCGTATTTTTTAAAGTTTTAACAAGTGTGTAGTGATGATCCATGTACACACTTGTGTAACTGTTCACAGATATCGACGAGTGTATGTCAGGAGCCGCCCCATGTGGAGCGCACTCCCTCTGTTCAAACGAATTGGGATCCTTTACGTGCACGTGCGAGTCTGGGTACACTGGAATCTCAGGACGCGATTGTGAAGGTAAGTCGTTGTTGTACGAAAGACGACAGTCCAGCACGGTTCACGGTACCAGCGATCGCAAAACAACTACAATAAATAGATAACGTATTGGCTAAGTTTGTGTACGTTTTACGTCTAACCGTAACAGTTGTTAACGCCACAAGTTAAACAATGGCATTATCGAGCGTAATTTAGGTATGAAAGCTGAGGTAAGACATTATCAAGGCTGTATGATGCGGTACCTAACTACCTGCTGATATGATTGGAGCATACGGTAAATTCAAAAGATACAACATTGCTATGCTGCTGTTGCTCCTGCTGCTGCTGTTGTTGTTGCTACTGCTGCTGCTGCTGTTGTTGTTGCTGCGATTGTGGAAGTCACTACACTACCAAAATCAATACCACCAGCTAACACAACCGCCACCTTCGCCACCTTCGCCACCGCCGCCACCGCCGCCACCGCCGCCACCGCCGCCACCGCCGCCACCGCCGCCAGCGCCGCCAGCGCCAGCACCAGCATCACCAGCATCACCACCACCACCACCATCTGCCTCATGTATTGACATTCCTACACTCTCTAAGTTGCTAAATGATATACTCCCATGCTAATGTAATTCCTGTTTCGCTTTAGACATCAAGGAATGCGACCAGGTAAACGACTGTAGCGAGAAAGCCACATGCGAAGAACTGCCTGGTTCTTACAACTGCGTGTGCAATTCTGGGTACTCTGGAGACGGCAAAACTTGCAAAAGTAGGTTTTTTGGAGAATCTGGGTTATTTATTAGTTGACGTACCTTGTCTTTGTTTGGTCTACGATAATATTATGTAATGACGATAATGTTGCAACCAACGCAAGCGTGTTGTATAATAACGTTTTGTTTTCAGTATTGGGTAGCACTGACAGAACTGAATAAACGATCTCCGAGAGCGACATGTAATGCTAAATATATTGCGCCCTCTGGTTCGTTCTACGGCCTACTTTATGTTTGAAGACCTCATTTTATCATTCAATATTTAAAAACTGATGCTTAGACTCCTCTTTACCTGCTTATCTCAACCAACATTCATTTATGCGTAATGTTCTCGCGAGCACTGTAACACACCAATATTGTTTGTATCATTGTGCCGGCTAGCTGTCTAGGGTTTCTTTAAGTACAATTCCAGCTACCAAGTTCGATGCACCGATATATGTTATATTATTATTATTGTTGTTGTTGTTGCAGTAGTTGTTGGTGTTGTATTTATTGATATTTGTATTATTGTTGTTGTTATTGCTAGTACTAGCAAAAGTATCAATCCTTCAAATAGCACAGGTACACTGAGACGAATAGATCAATTATTGTTAGATTATAACTATCATTATTTATTAGTACGTGTGTTGAGCAACGCTGACAGTTTTGTTCCCAGTTGTCAACGAATATCAGGACGGCACGTGCGTGTGACCGAGCACAGTTTACTGCGTTTTGGTTTCAGTTACGGACGAATGTGTTTTGCTTTCAGATATCGACGAATGCCAGGAAGGCACTTACGAATGTCCAAGCAATTCCCACTGTGTGGACCTCGTTGGGTCTTACACCTGCGCATGCGACAACGGGTATGAAGGCACCGAAACAGAATGCACTGGTATGGAACGATTATAATACTGACGTTTGACCACGTAATAGCCCGCTACATTTGTTAATGAATTTTTTACCCGTCGCATTGCACGTCGTAGTTATTGTCGTGAGAAAGCTGCTCACTGTCTTGGCATCCAGTTTCATGTTTGATATTCCCGGAATGTTGAATATGCGTTTCTAGAGAACTGTTCTCCTACAAGAGAAATTTGTGTAGTGATCAACTCACAAAATAGCGCCAATGTAAACGAGTTAAAGACCGAAATATTATAATGGTGATATCTGGCGCCTTTGATTGCACAAAAGGTTGGTGTAATCTATCTATTACTAGGAGTAGCCATTCGTGGGCCATAGGTAATACCTTTATAATGTATGGTAAATATTATATATTAGGATCATTACAGATAAAGTACTATTGAAACTGATGCAGTAGCCACCATTGGCCAAATCATATCTTGCTAGCAGGGTTCGGGAATATTCACTCTACAAAAACATGCTCAGCCATTTTCGTGGGCCCCTCTGCCTACTGGGTAATCCGCCACTCGTAACAGCAGAAGTATTACATGGTGTTGCTTTCTCCGTTGTAGATATCGACGAGTGTACGGCTCAGACGCATAATTGTCACGCTCACGCCAGCTGCAGCAACAACCCTGGCTCCTTCAGTTGCACGTGCAAGTCAGGATTCAGGGGTTCCGGCGAGGACTGCACTGGTACTTATCTCATGCATATTAACCGGATCTAACCTATTCGAATATAGCTGACGTATATATATATATATATATATATATATATATATACGGATTATTATTAATATGCTAACGTCTGACCGTTTTAACAGGATCTCCTCCCAAGCGCCGAGGTCCACTCGCCTTTTTCTGTGTTCACTCGCTCCATAAGACCATTGGCCTCTCATAGACCAAATGGCAGTATATTTCAGAAAATACAACGATAGTTATTTAGAGTTTTTTACTTACTTGTTTTCGGTATGCTATGTTTTCTAGAGGGTCATTATCCTCAGTGAACAAATTGGGTCGTGCTGACGTCATTGTGGGAACTACTTTTAAACGCAAAGTTTTTTAACGTAAGCTGGTAAGACATAATTACTCTTAAAGTGTATACGTAATGCAATGTAAATATCATACAGCAAATCCTAGTTAGCAGAAACGGTGTCGGTGTATTTAGGTGAATACATGTTATTGTTTGTTTGTGCAATTACCGAAATACATATTTGCAGTGAGACGTATGCACGAGGATAAACGTCATATTTGTACACGCGATTATCATGTAAAGATCATCGTCTATATATTATAACCTTTCAGATATCAACGAATGCGAAGAAAAAATAGACGAATGCGATGGTAACGCGGTATGCACGAACATAGTTGGTAGCTACAATTGCGAGTGCAAAGAAGGCTACTCAGGCGACGGAAGGAACTGTGACGGTAAGCATTTAATTGAAAGGTTGGATTAGCCAATAGGAACGCAAGAGACATTCCGTGCAGCTGTCGTATATATATATATACATGCGTACATACGTACATAGATGCACACATACATACATACATACATACGCACACGCACACGCACACGCACACGCACACGCACATGCATGCATGCATCAATTTGTTTTACTCCATGACCCAGTATATATATATGGTTGTCGTGCGTGTTTCAGACGACAACGAGTGCATAGATATGACACATGACTGTCCCTCTTCCGCCACCTGCCAAAACACGGACGGATCATTCCAGTGCACGTGCAAAGATGGCTACACCGGCGATGGAAACACATGCACAGGTAAGTAACGGCGATTTACATTAAGGTATCGCCGAGATGCACAAATAGAAAATGTTATGTATTCACAAACGCAACTGATCCTAACGTCTTCGTGTAGGGTGTCCATCGAGTTAATCGAGGGGACGGTCTTTTGAAACTGGGTCAATTTCGTTTACCTGCTGTACTATTACGCTAACTTTGGAAAATTGTAAAATTGTAAGTCCATCTCCTCACATGCGCCGAAATCCACTCATCTGTTTTTTATATATTAAGTAGGTTAATTGGACCATTGACCATTGACCTTTGAGCCTTTGACCTACGATTTGGCGCTGTATTTGGTTACATACTAAGATAGTTATTTAGTTAGTTAGTTGCAATTTCCAGTGGACACATTGTACGATGAGACATACACCATGTGGCGACACGATTTGTTGCCCCTCGCGTGGGTGGAAGCTAGTTTGTATTATTATTATTATTATTATTATTATGGTTATTGACCACTGCCTTCCTTCATGAGGCATTAGGACGACACGTAGTATTCTTTAGTAGTAACTATGTGTTGTTCACACTGCGCATTCAGTTCAGACACCGCGATTGGTGAAAACGGAGTAATTGCATGTGTGTTTGTTTGTGTAGATATCGACGAATGCACGGATAATACCTATGAGTGCGACTCCCACGCAACGTGCTTGAATCAGCCCGGCAGTTACACGTGTATCTGCGACGACGGATATACCGGCAATGGCAAATCATGTTCACGTGAGTAACAAGCTTAAACTTGCATTCTGAGACAACATTTAAAACTGTTTTAATAAAGTGACTGTACCTGATGAACAATATAAATTTTTACCATACTTCCTGATGTATATGTCACTTTAGATTTTGATATATTATTCCACAAATTATGCTTTTGCAAAATTACCCGTCGCCAGGTCCGGCCACCGGAATAACAAATGGATATCATTTTTCGTATTTTGCTCCGTTTGTTGAGGAAAGTGATGTATAGTGTACGAGGCATGTTTATTGAATGGAATTTTGTATTTAAAAGATGGACGCCCTCAGGATGCAACTTTAACCGCAAGCAGTATTTATTTAACCGATATGTTGTTTCCATCGTACACTTTGTATGTTTACGACCACATTTTTATGTACACTGTGCATCGCAGAATGATAACATAAATAGTCTCGCGATGCATACGACAGCAATGTCGAATAAGATATTTATGGGTTTCACCTTAAACATGATATGGTTTATGCAATTAATATTATTATTATTTCAGTTATCACCATCGACTGTGGTGCGGGATACGTCCAGGTGGAAACTGAATGTGTCGGTAAGTGAGAGGGACACTATTGCGGAACAAGAGAGTCGTTTAAAATTAGTTCCGATGTTGTTATAAGATTTACCACGATTGCGTATTAATCAACATTCATTTATGCTGCGTTTACAGTAGCTTTCTTTGTGTTCATCTTTCGTGACTTGGGGTTCCGTATTTGTTCTATTACATATTCAGCAATGCGTCGTTGTTCTTACAACAATAACAACAACTGTATTCATACATATAATAAAAGTAATCACAGTAACAACAATAACAACAACTGTATACATACATATAATAAAAGTAATCACAGTAACAACAATAACAGCAACTGTATACATACATATAATAAAAGTAATCACAGTAACAACAATAACAACAACTGTATACATACATATAATAAAGGTAATCACAGTAACAACAATAACAACAACTGTATATATACATATAATAAAAGTAAGCACAGTACCAGCAATAACAACAACTGTGTACATACATATAATAAAAGTAATCACAGTAACAACATTAACAACAACTGAATACATACATATAATAAAGGTAATCACAGTAACAACAATAATATATATATATATATATTCGAATATTTACAGATATCGACGAGTGTGAGAAGGGGACAGATAACTGCGACAGCAATGCTGAATGCTCCAACACGGTCGGCTCCTACACATGCACGTGCGACTCTGGATACGAAGGAGACGGATTCACGTGCATTGGTGAGACAATCGCCCCCTGGTCTTTTGTGTTTGTATGCAAGTTTACCCAAACTTACAGGATAAGCTACGAATCCAATGACAATATAATGACACTCATCCTCTCTCTGTGTGGTAAACATAGCTACCAAATAGTAAAGCTTCTGTTCATGTATGCTGCGCGCTTATTTTGAAATGTTACTTGTTTTACTCTTTTGCAAAATGTATCTTCCAAACAGGAACGCATTGCGCAAATTATATTTGTAAGTTCAATGACACTTGTCTTCGCGAACACCGGTTCATACAGACAACCGGCGTACAATGGACACTTGCTACTCCCGATTAACTAGTTTTGCATTGTTCACCCAGGACATGCGCATTGCGGTAACCTGGTCTTAACGGCCTTATTGCACAGTATCTGCGATGTCCGCTATGGACAGGTTTTGCGGTATAAATAATAGCAATATTATAAATAAATTGAACGCATTTGAATGAGGTAGCAAAACGTGAAACAAGCCAAAAAGAAATATTCAACAAAATATGCTCGTCCAACATATATTATAAAACACGTGATTAGTTCCATGGATACAACGGGTGTCCAATCCATATAACATGCTCTTGGTGATTGTTTGATAATGTTTTCGTATTATTGCCATTGTTAATGCATACACATGCAGTGCGTTTGGGCTTTTCTTTGTGGTTGTTTTACATATACGGTATGTGAGAAAACGGCCCCTTGGGAAAGTCGAGTAGACGATGACACAATTTTTGGTCTACCCTCAAGTAATATGAATATTATATGGCGATTCTACACTATCACGACTAGGACCTATCGATGGACGTTAACTTCACATTATCTCCGACATTCTTCATTTTGAACAAGCAACGAGTATATGCGGGCGAGTTATGGTGTTCATGGAACGATGCTGTGTGATTTCTAACATTTGTTAAATATTACTATCTCGATTGCCAACTACCAAGGCATCCCGTCAGGTGACGGGTATTTTTGCTAGTACTATGAGTTGACGAATGTTGTTGTCAGTAGTTATAGCTTGACGATGGCGCCATAAATGTCAACATCTCTAAGACATCTCTAAGTCAGCAATTTTATGGCAATTTCTGGCAAAATGGCAAGTTTGGATGCTGCATTCCCGGCGCCATATGTGCATGCTTACTACTCTTGTCCTTGTTTCAGACGTGAACGAATGCAATACGAACCAGCACGACTGTGCCATACCGGGCGGACAATGCAAAAACACTCCCGGCCACTTCACGTGCTCCTGCAAGACAGGATACGCAGGCAACGGCAAAAAATGCGACGGTATGCTCACCAGTTTGCACGTTTACATTGTTCTGTTATATTGTATTACCTTTATTTCCTTCCAGGCACTTATTTAACCAACCGGCTGATATACATGAATTGCTTACTCGTATAAAAAGCCTGTACTACTTTGATGGTCTAGTTATAATTTACTGGTTTTCCTATAAAGTCAATACCAACGCGGCAACTAATACATTTTTCGGTCTGCCACGGTATGGTGTAAAAAATACTTTGAACAGTCGTCAAGGTTAGGGTTAAGGTACTATTATATTGTAATACTATTATAGACATTGGTAGCAGAAAGTTCGCTGAATCAATTGTCTTCAACGTGGGAACATCGCGAACGCGCCGAATGTCAAACGGCGTTTGCGATATTGTCAACAGAGTATCTTTGGAATACAAATGTTTTCGTTGTCATTTGTATATTTCGCGGTCAAAACATTAAAATTGCAAATAATATTTCGGGTTTATTAAGTTGAATTTGGCGAGCAGTATAACTTCGACATATTAATTCTGCGTAATACTGAGCTTAGATTTCCTGTTTAAGCCTTCTGATGTTCAACAGAGAATGTTTGCTTCAGACATCAACGAGTGTAACCAAAACGTGTGTGACTCAAACGCCGACTGTGAAAACACTGAAGGAAGTTACGGTTGTACCTGCAGAAGTGGATTCAGGGGAGATGGAAACACTTGCGCAGGTGGGTCAGAACTCAGCAACAACATAGTTTTTAATGGGCAACAGATACAGAACACTGTCAGCCCAGCGATAACGAACTATAATCCCGTGCGTTAAAGCGTCGTATTAGAAAAATGTACTTGACTAGTTACCAATGACGAGCACTACATCCAACGTTTGACCAGGAAATTTGTTTAGTTAATTTATGGATGACATATCTTCATCTTCCATTTGTCCCTTGCGATGTGACGTCTACAGCGGTAGCTTCTTCTGGTTTGTTTACTAATAGTATCCACCTTTTTTAGTCGTCTGCAGTGGTCTTCCATTTTTGGCCGTTCGTATCTCTCCACCAAATATCTCGTTTCACGCTGTCTTTCCATCTGAAATTTGATGGTCTTTCCCGCATGTTTTACCACCCTCCCTTGTTTGCTATGCTCTTTGTAAAGTGTTGTCTCACATATCTTGCCGAGCTCAGTTAGCAACAATCCTTCGTTTACCAATAATAATTATTACCCTGCATTTACGTTTTAACATCGCGACACTTAGAAAGATGAAAGGTAAATTGTATAAGGTTTAACATGAACAATTATTATTATTATTATTAGTTTTGTCTTGGCTCATGATTGCATCTTTTCCGGTCAGCCCTTCCTCTGGCCATCTTTTGGCTTCTCTCCATGTTTTCCACCCTAGTTGTCTCTATTTCTCAACGGCTGTTTGCCATGTTGTCATAAGAACACTCATTTCCGCTTCTCTTCTGGCCTCCGTGTCTGAGCAGTCGGATAGTGGCCACCTTCATTGTTTTAACTGAACACATGTCCACTCAATGTCCATCTCCTTTTTGTGACTGATCTTCTTCTCTCGCCTTGCTGGAAAAGTATGTTCAGCGTATAAATACTGTGACGTTTCAGATATTGATGAATGCGCAGAAAATTCACACGACTGCCACGCTAACGCGAATTGCGAAAACACGGTTGGTAACTTCAAGTGCACGTGCAAAGCAGGCTACTCCGGCAACGGCAAGGACTGTGTCAGTAAGTATAAAATTATATTCAATCTTTGTCTAAATAAAAGTTTTCTTATACTCATTTATTTAAAATGGGTTGTGTTTACTGAAGAACATTCCAATTAGACACTTTTTATGAACATGTGTTTAGTTATCTAGCTATTTATTTCTTATATAATAATTTAGTATAATAGTATAGCAATTTTTTTATTTAGTTTACAACTTCACGAATTGTATAATGTATTCCAATTACTTATTATATTTTTTATTATTTTTAATATAATATTATATTTACCGGTGTATATATTTCGTTTTAAACTTTTCTGCCGATCCAATATATTTGTGTACGTATCTATGAACGGACTGATCCAGGGTATATATGTCGCCGTCGCCGTCCTCATCTCTTCGGCAATGTTTCTATAGTTAACATTGACATGGCCCTTGCTTTCAGACATCAACGAATGTATCCTCGGTACATACGAATGCGGCAGCCACTCCGACTGTGCTGACACTGACGGCTCCTACAACTGCGTCTGCAAATCCGGCTATTCCGGAGACGGAAAGACGGGATGCACAAGTACGTGTATATTATCGACAACGTGTCGTATTCAGTAGGACTTTGTAGTATTGTAGTAAGTGCATCAAAATTTCCACCGACGAAATCCGGGTTCGGATCCACGTTCTACTGTTGTGAAACCTGAGGGTAAATTCGTTTTCCCCACTTTGCCGGATTATTTTTGAAGCTACACTAAAAATAGTCTTCGACATCGTATCCATGTCAGGGGAAGTAAAAGATTAGGCACAAGGAAATGTAATAAAATCCGGACTCACAGAGCAAATGGTTTATGTTGAAAACAACATTACACACGGAAGCTACATTAGCAGCTGCCAAATCTGATAATGGAGTAAACACCTTCAACGTTTTTTCCGCAAGTTAAGACTCTTTTACTATTACTATTATTATTCGAGAGAATTTAAATTCGACTAATAATAAGTAATAAGTTAAACGACATTCCACGCAATGTCATTATCTTATTTCGACCGTTTATTCCCTAATCATAACGCTTCGACACTCTTCCGTCACGACGCCCGTCCCCTATTCTGATACTTTGGCGTTCCCTGCTGCATCTACCTCCACGGCCTGCACTGCACGTACACCGTTTTTGTCGCTACATACCTCATGGTCGACCCACTGCAGTCTGCGGACGGTTTCACTGTAACGATGAACTCAAAATTAAAATCCTCAATCCTTAAACAGAATCATACGAGCGTTAAAGAAACGACGACCTGTTCCTTCTTAGCTGATCATCTCTTAAAGCGTATTTTAAAGGCGTTTTAAAGGTACACACGGTTTTACGGTGGAACATCACTATTGAGGTCACCTACGAGACTGTTAAAAAATGTCCTGAATGGCGAGGTGACTGTATTAGCTAATACGGTCCTACACGGTACTGTTAAAGAAAACATTTGGGAGTATATTAGGGTGACGTTAATTGCGAGGTGGCTGTATTACCGAGGTGACCGTGATGCGAGGTGGATGTATTACCGAGGTGACCGTGATGCGAGGTGGCTGTAGTACCGAGGTGACCGTGATGCGAGTTTTGACTGTATGTTTTTTATGCAGACGTCGATGAGTGCGCGCTGGATACGGACAACTGTGACTCGGTTAACGGCCAGTGCAGCGACACCGACGGAGGCTACACTTGTTCCTGCTTAACCGGTTTTGAAGGCGACGGACGTCAATGTTCTGGTAAGTAGCAAACGAGGTTTCGCCGTAATCGCGATGTCTGTGGTAGATTAAATTGCCAGTTTAAGATATAATGGCATTTGACAGGATACACTATTTACAATGCTAAATTAAGAAATCATCGGTACAATTGCTATTTGTAATGTGTGAAATAAAGATGTTATGATTGGAATTGCATTACTACAAATGCATATTGCCCAATATATACCATTTAGTACCAATAAATCATGATTTATTAATGCGCTTGATATTAGGAAATTTAGCATATTTTCTGGTCAGGACAATATTGCCGATAACGAAATTGTTATCTGATCTGAATTATTAATGTGCGTAATTAATAGTAGTAATATTAGTGCACTTGTATTGCGATTGTATAGCAAGTAGCCCTATAATTGAAACCATACACCAATTGTAGCCTTGCATAGCTATACGCCTTAAATATTAAAGGATCCCGTCGCGTTGATCATTAGAGATATTAGGTCACCATTTGAAAATCTTCGTTCCAACGCTAACTCGGTTTGCCAGACATTCGCCTGTAGGACGCTATTACCGAGACACAGATCGTTTGATATATGTACACCACTGCCTGGTGTGTATATCAAAACGAATTAATTACACCAACGAGAGCTCAACTTCACAATTGATATCTCCAAACGCATGCAGAATAATAAAAGTTGTACTACGGCACGAGTGTCCATAGTACTGAAACATTAGCGGTACTATTAACTAATATCAACATTTTACAAAATGTATCAAGACAAAATAAAGTTAATGTTATTCAGCCAATTTATTAACACAAATTGTATTATTTAATATTATTTTATTGTTACTAGTCATGTCAAATTGAATATTTTATAAATTATGTACCATTCTCTTTCTACACAGTAACTACATGATTTGGCTGCGATTAAAATCTGATATGAACTCAGAGTAATTATAGCATTTTCAGAAATTGCTTATATTTCGTAAACAGCTGTATACATATTTAGATAAAATTGCAAATCCATCCTAAATCTTCAGCGCTCCCTTGCTCTAATTATGAGCTTCACATCTCTCTGTTCATGATATATATATATATATATATATATATATATATATAATAATAATAATAATATTATACTGCCTCCAGGTTTTTGTTTGTTGCACGTTCGACCGCAGATTTCTGGAGATGAGGGCGCTATAGATGTTCATTATTGATATGATATGCTATGTGTTGCTTGTTCCAAGATGTCGACGAATGTCAAGCATTCCCGCGAAAGTGTGACAAGGACGCTGACTGTACGAACATTCCAGGCAGTTTCAGTTGCGCATGTAAGGATGGATACACTGGAAGCGGCATGCCAGGAGGCTGCATAGGTGAGGGAATTAACCTATCCATTGCCTAGCAATACCTCCGACAAGACGTGATAAAATACTTGGTGGGTTCGGACATTCCGTCGTATATTTTGCTGAAATTCTGGTAAAGAAAAAGTGTTTCTTAACATAAGGCAAAGTTTTTAAAGTGACAATTGTATGCGGGAATGTTTGATTTATGAGATGCCATGCAGCAATGCTAGTGTAATTCACCTGTATAATCGTTATCAACATTGTCGACCCTTCAAAGCGGCCACTTCTAGGAAAAGCCCACCCTTGAAAACGGCCACTCTATCTTTTTTCCATTGAAACGCATGTGAAATTAATTATCTAAAGCGGCTATACCGATTATTGGACGAGTTTAATATGTATAAAACTGCCATCAGACTCAACATCGGTCATGTTTACATAGAAATACATACGACCTACAATGAGAGACCACCGCGGAAAATTAATTCCTCTTCCTCTATTTATGTACATATACCATCGTGTACGAGATGAACGCGCCGTGACGTAAAGAATCGAGAAAGTGGGTGATAATTACATCGGACATATTCGGATATACTGTACATGGCGTATTGTATGCGTGTATAACTAAAGTTCATGTGGCTTTGTTTTGTGATGGCAGACATAAACGAATGCGATAGCAAACCGTGTGATCCGAACGCGTCGTGCGAGAACAAGCTAGGCGGCTACACGTGTGAATGTAACGAAGGATACGAAGGCAACGGTGAAACATGTGAAAGTAAGCAAAGTACAAGCGGACACAGTTACTAGAATGTTAGTTCAGTTAGCACACTCAGGAGTGAGCTTATCAGCAGTTGCCAAAAACCTTTTGGCAACTCGATAAGCTATTGTTGGGATTGGCATTAAGCATATACACGCAGACGCAAGCACCCACGTGCACACGCACGAACGCACGTACACAAACACACACACAGCGCATTGACCAAGAAGGTGTAAATTAAATCACAGCGGAGTAAATTGGTTACCCTTTTGGAAAAATAATATTACTGTTATATACGGTTATATACTCCAAACATTTTGTCATCCATGTCGGTTTCCATGGAAGCCTTATAACCAATTCACATTTGTCGCAATCGTCACATTCAAACAACGGTCGTAGGTATACATTCCAGTGCATTCAATGACGTTGACCCGATGCAATACTGGCCGAGACCTACAGCTCTTTGTTATGTTTCAGACATCAACGAGTGTCAGCGAAACACGGACGAATGTGACGACAACGCAGACTGTGCAGACAATGACGGTTCTTACTCCTGCTCATGCCTACAAGGATACACCGGAGACGGGTTCACTTGCACCGGTAAATGCCCAAACTATGATCCCACTAGATGTACTGAAGGACGCGACGTTATTCCACTTTGATTCCATTACCCACGTTGACGAATGTGTCATCATTATCCACTGCTCTCATCGTACGCATTCACGCACGTCAATTTTACAAAGTGTGTTTCCATTGTATATTCACGAATGCATTGTGATTACTCCAGTTTTTCCATCATATGCGTTCACGATTGTGTTGCGATTAGCATGTATCATGTATCGTGATATCGTGACATAAAAAGTGTTACACACACACCATTTTACACACACATTTATTGCAAACTATGTATATACATGTTGCAATGTGTATTTCAGATATCAACGAATGTGCCACTTCTACACACGAGTGTGGAGCAAACGCGAATTGTGTCAATAATGCGGGAGGGTACGACTGCGAGTGCAAGACAGGATACTCTGAAGTCGCAGGAGTCTGCGTTGGTTAGCATACATTCCTTCCCATCTCAAGAGGACGGACACAGGGAGCGCTGTATTAGTAGATGATCTACGCTAATTCATTCCCACTACGCGACTTATACTGGTCCCTTAAACATAATGTTGAAAAAACTTGATAATTATGTTGTCTAATAATTGAAAATATAAATCTAACACATCATAGTTAAGAGGATTTGTTTCTAAATATAAAAAACCGCCGCACATTTGCTCACACGTTCGCATGCAAACACACACTCATACACGCACATATATATATATATATATGCATATATATATATATATGCACAAACACATTCATATGCGTACTCGCATACCTTCACGCACACACACACACACACACACACACACACACACACACACACACACACACACACACACACACACACACACACACACACACACACACACACACACACACACACACATACACACACACACACATATTCATACACACACACTCGTGTACACACACACACACACACACACACACACACACACACACACACACACACACACACACACACACATTCATACACATGCACTCGAGTACACACACACACACACACACACACACACACACACACACACACACACACACACACACACACACACACACACACACACATACACACACACACACACACACACACACACACACACACATATATATATATATATATATGTATATGTATATATATATATATATTTGTATATATGTATATACATATATATATATATATAAACATACATAAATGTATCATATATATCTATATACTATATATATATATATATACATATATGATAACCACGTGTCTTGCAGACGACGACGAGTGCACTGACGAGACGGACAACTGTGATGTCAACGCCAATTGCATTAACAACGACGGTGGATACACTTGCGAGTGCAAGGACGGATATGAATTATCGGGAGGCGCCTGTGTGGGTAAGGAAGGAAATCCAATCGTTTCATTGCAATAAAAACATTTTTTTCTATTTACATTACTTGGTATATTTTTTTGCGTACGGTATATTATTATTAGGCATTTGTAGTTGAAAATGATATATTGGGTTGTTTCGTTCATCATACTGGGCATTTTATATTAGCAGACGCCGTGGTTGGCATATCTCGCCTACTGAATAGTTGTAGGCGATAAATTGGACATATATCGTGGCAAATGTCATAATGATCATTATGTTGTAGCAGACGTCACGCTGTGCATATGTTGTCGCTTTTTGGCCGTGTTGTTGCAATTGTTATATTTGGCATGTTTTGTTGCAGATATCGACGAATGTCAGGGAACAAACGACTGTGACGTGGACGCGTCGTGCGAGAACACTGGTGGCAGCTACAAGTGCAAATGCCTTGACGGATACGCAGGAGACGGATTCACCTGTGCAGGTATGCTATTGCTGTATGTCTCTGTTGCTCTTCAATTTAACTATATGTCTATAGTCATCGAGAGCTAATAATGCGAATGGCGGCGATAACACCTGCCAAGGAACTATTCAAATGGTTGGTATGTCAGAAGCGAACCGCTGTTCGACACGCACGTACGCACGCACGCACGTACGAATGCGCACATGCACACATATACTTGTATATATATGTACACATATATGTGTGTATGTGCGTGTATGTGTGTGTATAATATATATATATATATTCAAATATATTCAATTTATATATTTGTAATGTAGAATATATATATATATATGTATATATATATATATATAAGGACGCACACGCTTGATAATTAATTTATCTATATCCTACGGTATGTGTATATTCATAATAATTGTATGGTTCGATTATATTCGCTTGCGTCTGCATTACTTGTGTTTGCTTGGACTAACAACACTCTCAACACTGGTATAAATTAGATGCAAGAAAAATCATATGAAATATGAGTATAGACGTAGACATTATCCTAATAATCAAAACATAATGTTCACTTTTTTTCTCTGTTCAGATGTAAATGAATGTGACGACCTTTCCCACAACTGTGATACCCACGCAAAATGCACGAATGTACCGGGCAGCTACACGTGCGCATGCAACAGCGGCTACAAAGGAGACGGATTCGCATGCGCCGGTGCGTATCTATCCATTTTCCTAATTATATACAAGACGCTTTCGAATAATGTATTCCCAGTTAAAACGGATAGCAGGAATGACCAGTCACATTTGAACGACGTGACTATTGTTATGCGTGATGTTTTCGTCCGCATTTGAAAATGTTCAAATTCCACGCGGACAAGCCAGTTCGTTGTATATGCACATCCTAAATGTATACTGCCAATAGGACACTAACACTTGATGGGGCGCACCGGTGAAATAGCTAGAGCTTTGGAATCTCGAACAAGAGAACCCGGGTTCGAGTCCCCATTTTTATCTAAGGCTAAATATAATCCTAGTGGTGCATTTTATTTGAGTGGTGCACGATAGTCGAGCGCTTAGAGTGCCGGACTGTCGATCGACGTAACCAAGGTTAGAATGGAGTACCGACTGCCGTTTCGAAACCCGGGCAATTTCAATCATCTCAAATTGCCTGCATGTGTCTTCCGGAAGAGATACGGTAAGCCGTTGGTCCCTTTTATCTGGTGCCTACGCCAGGTGAAGTACACGATCCCACTTAGGGGAAATGTGTAACCTGTAGTGGACTCACTAACTCTAGAAAAAAAGCAAAGGTAAGTTCTTATATTGCGCAGTATCCAGTCTCAGGACTGCTCAAAGCGGTTTACACTTTATTCCCTGGCAGACCTGTTCAATCGATCACCATCTCTACTTCTCTGGGAAGCATCCAACCACGCTGCAATTAATGCGCGAAGACTATTCGTATACAAATATCCACCGCTGTCTATAGCCAGGTAGTCGTTCATACAACTGAGTGAACTGGAGCAACGTAGAATGAACGAACTTGCACAAGGTTCTACATCGCAGCACAGGATTCGAACCCGAGAGTCCAAAACTCTATTCACTACACCAATGCGTTCCGCGCGGCCATGTGGACGTGATTTTAGTTTATATAAGATAAGATCATATAAAATCAGATAAGATTTTGTGTCAAAGGAATTTGGCATACACTTAATGGGCTTTTAAGAATTCGAGTGTCATCGTATTATAATCATATGGCAAAAAAAATCATAGATACAAAACATCGTATACACAAATTATACTTGTTTAACTATTGTCTCAGATGTTTGGTGAGCTGGAAGAAAAGTTCGTGGCTGCTATAGCCGGTGGTAGGATTTTGTTGCGTTATTTTCAGAGCTATCCGAAAATGTAACTTATTGTTCCATAGATATCAATGAGTGCGACAAAGATGAAGACAATGAATGCGATGTCAACGCTGACTGTACGAATAACGTCGGCAGTTACACGTGCAAATGCAAAGACGGATTCACTGGCACCGGGAAATCATGCTTGGGTACGTAGTCATACTGACTTCCGTTCATGAAGCAGTACGTCGTCCTAATGAAGTATTCACATTTCGTCAGCGCTGAAGCAGTTGGACTTTCCGTCGTATGTGTCATTAATGTCCTAGCCCAAATGGTTGTTTTTTGTATAATAAAACACAGGATATAGGTGTTTGTGTGAAAAAGGTATTCGGGATATTCTTTTCTAGAAGATGTATGCCGCGCGGGCGCATGTGTTTGCGTGTATGTGTGTGTATGTGTGTGCGTGCGCGCGCGTGTGTGTGTTGTATGTGCGTGTGCGTGTGCATATGCGTGTGTATGTATGTGTGTATGCGTGCATGAGTGTGCGTGTGCATGTGTGTGTGTTGTGTGTATGTGTTTGTTTGTAAGTGGTGTGTATGTGTTTGTGAGTGTGTGTGTGTGTGTGTGTGTGTATGCGTGCGTGTGCGTGTGCTTGAGTGTGTGTGTGTGTGTGTGTGTGTGTGTGTGTGTGTGTGTGTGTGTGTGTGTGTGTGTGTGTGTGTGTGTGTGTGTGTGTGTGTGTGTGTGTGTGTGTGTGTGTGTGTGTGTGTGTGTGTGTGTGTGTGTGTGTGTGTGTGTGTGTGTGTGTGTGTGTGTGTGTGTGTGTGTGTGTGTGTGTGTGTGTGTGTGTGTGTGTGTGTGTGTGTGTATAATGACGAAGGTCTCGGTCATAATTTGCATATTAGCTTCAAACAGGATCCGTCAATTGGCGGAACACCGTTAATTTGTAAAACCACTAAAACGTTCCAGTGGACAATGTTTGATGTTCGTGGGCATGAAAATTTTGATTCTGTTGTACTGCATTTCCTTGTTGTTTCTATCATTGTATGAAAAAATAATAATACTGTGTTATTATCAATATCTGTCACTATCATCATAATTATTTGTACATTTATTATTTATTAGGCCTACCATCGCGCCCAGTTTCATCGACGTGATTTTATTAACACGAAACACTAGAAATTTAAAAGAGAACACACTAAATATTTACAACGTACATGTGGTAATAACAGCCATTAGAATTAAATGAGATTACACCATGTCTACGTCGAATGTACGTTGTTTCCCACAGATGTCAACGAATGCACGCTTGGAACCTACCAGTGCCACCAGTATGGCTACTGCGTCAACGTACCGGGATCGTACGAATGTAATTGTAAGGACGGTTTCACTGGCGATGGAAAAACTCAATGTATTGGTACGTATGTCGGCTATTGCTACACGCACGTTTTGTATGTACTTGATTGACGTAACGTAAACCAGTGGTGCCGGCAAGCTTACACGCGTTCTCAAAAGACACAAACCGTTAGAAAAGGGCTAAGAAACGCAGTCATTCGGAATACATTGACTGTTAATATTTATAACGATGCTCAGAATGCCTGTGGATACTTTGATGTTGTTCAGAGAATTCACGCTATTTGGGAAAATATCGTACTGATTACTTTCAATGTAAGCGAAGTTATCAGTAATGCAGGTAGCTGTGTGACGTTGTAGATGCATTCAGGTTAAATTTGCGGCAAACTCTTGCTCATAAACTGGTATTATACAGTCAGTTGTTCTCAGGGCTCTGCGGTAAAAAGCTCGGCAGGTGTAACCAATCGCAAATCCAACTCCTTGATGTAATGTGTGTTTAGCTTAGATAATATCTGCAGTCGGCTTAATAACATTCTGCGTACATTTGGTTTGTAATTAGTAGATAGACTTAGCTTTACCTGATACATCGGGATGACTTGCAAAGCCATTTACCAGGCTGATATTTAGATCACAATCTACTTACATTGCCGATCACACGAGTTTTCAGTGAGCAAAGAATGTAGACAATATCATTACAGGAACACGCACATTCGTGTCACGCATTGACATGACGATCCAAATTTGGTGAACCAGTTGAAATGATTCTGGGTTCATACTTAAATTACTGTTTCCCTGGTGATTTCACGGAAACTGCACAAAAATAGCATAAACGATCCACGTGTCGTCCTGGATACCGTGGTATCCTGGATACCATGTCGTTCTGGATACCATGTAGATGTTCTATTGTAGCAACATTAATTGAAATGAGACGAACTAAAAAATGAATTGAAAAGGCATGTTTAAAACAAAATTGAGGAGGGACGTTTAAAACAAAATTGAGGAGGCACTTTTAGAACAATACTGAGGAGGCACTTTTACAACATTTGTGGCCAATTACAACTTTGAACGACCTCGTAAGGGACGACTATACAATTTCCCTGTAATCAATGCTTGTGTGTTGACGCAGACAAGGACGAATGCACTGATGGCACCGAGCCGTGCGACATAAATGCCGAATGCTACAACGAACCAGGATATTACGAATGCTATTGCCTACCTGGTTTCCAAGGCACGGGAGATTATTGCGACGGTACGTACACCTACTCTACTATTTCCCCCAGTCTACAGTACCTGCCCCGATCTCCTTAGCGAGGGACACTTTCCATTGCACTACGTTGAGAAAGCGACGGTCTGGGGAGACACTATCGTGGACTCATACCGTGATGGTCAATATTAGAAATGTGTAATTAAAGGTACGATTTCCGTTCGTCATTTATTAGTATTTAAAACTTGAACGTACATGTTGTCAAATTGTGTTTAGTAAGCCAGTAACGATGATCGCAAATTTATTTTATTATTAGTAGTAGTATTGTTGTAATTATTTACATTATATTAATGTTTATTGTTATTATTATTATTAATAACATTATTATTATTATCACTAATTGAAAGTAGCGTCTGCGACATGTTCCAACTGTAAATTAAAGATTCATATTCAATACAAGCTATAATGACAATACGTTTGAGGCTTACTGTGTTAACAGTAAGACTCTTTGGAGTTCAACGAGTTCACGTTTTTCAACATTAATTACAACCAATTTAGCGAACTTCCTGTAGATACTTACCCCATTGACTGATTGAGGGCAACGGGACAGAAAACCTCCATCCATGTTGATTAGGCGCTGCTTTGACTTCTTTGCAGACATCGACGAGTGTTACAACCTAGACGATGACTGCGATTACAATGCTTTCTGTAACAATACATTCGGGAGCTACACGTGCGTATGTAAGCCTGGATTCTCTGGCAGCGGATACGATGGCGACTGTAAAGGCAAGTACTTAATTGAAAGAAGACCAACAATATTGAGATGACACCTTTAAAACAACATTGAGGAGACACCTTTAAAACACATTGAGATGACACCTTTAAAACACATTGAGATGACACCTTTAAAACACATTGAGATGACACCTTTAAAACAACATTGAGGAGGCACCTTTAAAACACATTGAGATGACACCTTTAAAACAACATTGAGGAGACACCTTTAAAACACATTGAGATGGCACCTTTAAAACAACATTGAGGAGACACCTTTAAAACACATTGAGATGACACCTTTAAAACAACATTGAGGAGACACCTTTAAAACACATTGAGATGACACCTTTAAAACAACATTGAGGAGACACCTTTAAAACACATTGAGATGGCACCTTTAAAACACATTGAGATGACACCTTTAAAACACATTGAGATGGCACCTTTAAAACACATTGAGATGACACCTTTAAAACAACATTGAGGAGACACCTTTAAAACACATTGAGATGACACCTTTAAAACAACATTGAGGAGACACCTTTAAAACACATTGAGATGACACCTTTAAAACAACATTGAGGAGACACCTTTAAAACACATTGAGATGACACCTTTAAAACAACATTGAGGAGACACCTTTAAAACACATTGAGATGACACCTTTAAAACAACATTGAGGAGGCACCTTTAAAACACATTGAGATGACACCTTTAAAACAACATTGAGGAGACACCTTTAAAACACATTGAGATGACACCTTTAAAACAACATTGAGGAGACACCTTTAAAACACATTGAGATGACACCTTTAAAACAACATTGAGGAGACACCTTTAAAACACATTGAGATGACACCTTTAAAACAACATTGAGGAGGCACCTTTAAAACAGTCAATCCCAATTACAATTTGGGGCGAGCTGACAAGGGATGACGAAACAATATTTTTAATTTACGCACCGTGACAGTCAACACTGTTTTTCTTTAAGTACCGTAAATAGATAGAAACATGTAGTTAGCAGCTCCAATAACATAATTAACCGAATAGTTTTTCTAAGTGCTGTACTCCCGAATTGCAACGGAAAACATACACATATTAACATGCATATCTGTGTTTATTGTATCTTAGTATCTTATTTTTAGCGTGGGAATAATATATTAAGGTGCTTCAGCTGCAACTTACATAATTCAGGAAACGCATGGTATATGTGTGTGACGTGCGCTGTTGACACCTCCGTTGTATGCCATATCATTCTACTCAGATATTTTCCATATTTATCCTCATTTCTGTCTCTGCAAATGCAGTATTATTTCTGATATTACCAAACCGTTTACCGTTGCGCATATGTATCCGTACCTAAATCTACATGTATAAAAATATTAAATAACCAATCGGGCTGTTGAGCTTACGAAACCTAATACACCAGTTGTAGATAATGGGCGAGCCAAAATTCGTGGTAACGTTAATCATTGTTTCCGTTACCCCGACCCCCTATCAAAGGTGCACACTGAAATTTATAATCGTGTAATGTGTTCATCCTTACCCGGCAGATGTGAACGAGTGCACCACAATCCAGCCGTGCGATGACAACGCTGTGTGCACAAACACTGACGGATCTTTCACGTGTACCTGCAAGCCTGGTTTCCGCGGAACAGGAATCACCTGCGAGGGTGAGTTACTCGACGTAGTTGTATACATAATTGCACTTACGTTTGCGTGAAAACGACCCTTGAACGGTAAAGTAGGAATAGCTACGTTGTGTCGTGATTCATTGTAGCGGTAATGCACGACTAGCTACGTCGTGTCGACTCATAGTAGTAGCAAAGCAGGAATAGCTACATCGTGTCGTGGTTCATTGTAGCGGTAATGCACAAATAGCTTCACCGTGTCGTGGTTCATTGTAGCGGTAATGCTCAAATAGCTACACCGTGTCGTGGTTCATTGTAGCGGTAATGAACAAATAGCTACACCGTGTCATGACTCATTGTAGTAGCAAAGCAGGAATAGCTACGTCGTGTCGTGGTTCATTGTAGCGGTAATGCACAAATAGCTACACCGTGTCGTGGCTCATTGTAGCGGTAATGCACAAATAGCTACACCGTGTCGTGGTTCATTGTAGCGATAATGCACGAATAGCTACATCGTGTCGTGGCTCATTGTAGTGGTAATGCACGAATAGCTACGTCGTGTCGTGGCGTATTCTAAAAGTGCAGCACGCATATCTACAGCGTATGTTCTGTCGCAGATATCAACGAGTGTAACGAATGTACCAGCGAATGTCACCGAGACGCCATGTGCACCAATACCATCGGCAGCTACGAATGTCAATGCTACCCGGGATACACGGGCAACGGAACGCATTGCGCCGGTCAGTATTACAACAATCTATACACGCACGCACGCGCACACGCGCACACGCGCACACGCGCACACGCGCACACGCGCACACTCGCATTTGGCGGGCCTTATACATTCAACGTAGTTATTTTAGTTATTTAGTTTAGCATTACGAACATTATTTCAGAAAACGAGGAACAAGCAGCCTCAGTTTAAAGGAACGCATTTGAAACCCCCGTTCTGTCCTGTTCTCCACACCCTTTCATCAATGAGGGGGACCTGGTGTTTGGCTCTTTGACAGGAGATCAGTCCTATTTGTGAAAGAAATAATTTGCCACGGTCGCTGCAGAAGATGGTAGTAGGTATACACGCAATCGTCAGGCAACACTGACAATAGTGGTCGTGTAGATACTTTTGTCTAACTTTAACTTCGCCTGTTGCAGATATTGACGAGTGCTCGCTTGGTGAGATCTATTGCTCGGCACACGCTTCTTGCACAAACAACGTCGGCTCTTACGTCTGCGTCTGCAATGCAGGTTACGAGGGAGACGGCGTCGTTTGTTTGGGTGAGTGACGTCACTTCCGGCTTGCAACGCCAACGTATTTAAAACGATGCAGTTGTCTTCGTATAGACAAACAATATCAGCGAATGTACTAATGGAACCTACAGTGTAACCGTTTCAGTTCTTCTCTAAATGGGAACGTCAATTCAGTTTTATCTATGTCGGAAACAATGCATTTATTTCCGCCGAAAGGTGTTGTTTTGGAAATGTTAATATAATGATGTATCACAATGTGTATGCATATTGTCTTTAACCATCCGATGAATTACAAATACTAATACATTCAATGTCACAATACCCATAAAACAGGCGTTCGGTTAACCGTAGCGAGACTTGTTGTGCATTCCTTTTTTAATTTCTTTTCTTCTTTCTGCTCATACCGATATTGTGTCTTTATTGTAATAAATAATATTAGTTTCGCCTTAACATGTCTGGATTTAATTAACCGGCCCAGCCCACGCACGGATTTGCACACATAATATTACTGCGAATCGTGATCAATTTATGCACGTCCGTGCATATATTCTTCCGACCAGCACTTGCTCTGGGAATACCATGTTAAACTTTTGTATATCATCGAGATAATGAACTAGCAAGTGTTGTGCTACAGACAAGAACGAGTGCCTCTCAGGATCTGCTGAGTGCGACCCGAACGCCGAATGCATCAACCACGAGGCACAGGCGTACACGTGTGTCTGTAACCCGGGCTACACCGGCGATGGCTACACTTGCTCGGGTAAATACCCTCGTTGTTCTCCTCTGTTCTCCGCGTAAATGGATCCTTGAAGGGTTTGCGCCCGAGATGCAATGCGTCTAGGAAGATCCACCGACATTCTTTGGTCTTCTTTATCTCGTGTCTTTTCCGGGGAAACGTCAAGTATCCCGCACACTGAAATGGGAAAAACATATCACGGATAAACGGTATCGGTCTATAGAAACGACGATTGTAATTAATTATTCAAACATTTATTTTTATTTACTTATTATTATAATTAATATATATTTATTATTTGAATAGCTTGTATACATGGATACATTTATTTCACTATTATTACGATTAAAAAAAAAAGTAACGTCATTAATTTTATTTAGTAGCAGTAATTGCACATTTTTGCTCATAACTATTTTTTAAACATGTACAGTTTTATATGTTATTAATTTACTTCTAATAAATACACAGCGCTGCCGAACAATTATATGGATCGGCATATAAGAAAGGTATTATTATCATGTTGTTCTGACGGTGGCATTAGCGTCATAAATGCCATGTTTTATCTATTAATTTAATACATTATTCGTTTTCTTACTAAAGCATTCTAATTGTAGAATTCCTCGTTAACGAGTGCGAAACAGGCGCGGCCAACTGCGACGTGAATGCTGATTGCACCGACACACGATTCTCGTTCGAGTGCAACTGCAAAAACGGCTACGAAGGAACCGGCGCAGCGGGCCAATGTATTGGTGAGTGTGTGAAAATGGAAGAATGTGCTTAGGGTAGTTGTTTACGCAATTGGGACAAATAGTAACATTCTTAAGGAGGCGGTATAATTCTTGCACTGAAAGTGCAATTAAAAGATGTACAATGGGAATGTTTGTATTACCCGTAAAACAATTAAAAGCAGCAGGTAACCACTGTCACCCCAATAGTAATGTATCGCTACAACTATTACAATTCGAGAGTATTATTATTATATATTTATATTTGTGAGTGCGTGTATCGAACAGGTATTTGGAAGGCTGATATTAAATAAATCATTGTGATATTTAAAAGTAACCGATTTTGTTTGTATTTTATTTGTTACTAATTATATAAAATGGCACAAATGATAAGGGTTTGTAAATGAACGCGACGGTGGTGGAGTAACACACGTAATCGAATAAGGACGCACGCCGCGTTGGGTTACCCACGCCATTGTTTAGTACAAGTACAGAGGAATGCAGGTCGCAAAGGAACAATTTGCGATTTATTTCACATCGCTGATGGTTGGATTTGGCCATTTCAATCTCAATTTGGAAGCGTAATTTTATATATGTATGTATAATTACACTTTATAAGCTTATGTTTTGTAAATCTACGTAAATGTCATACATATGTGTGCGTATGGGTAGTATGCCTATTTGTCACAAATCAAAATCGATGTAGCGCAGGGTAATTACGTATTTGGGGTGAACCAAATAAACGCGTTCTTCAGTGTGCCAATGTGCTAAATTGATTGTAACTGCAACACTCGTTGTGATGTCAACGTGAAGTTGTAGACTTTGTTTATTCTGATCCTGTACACGCGTGTCGTCTTACTTGTTGTCCGTGTGCCCGCAGATATCAACGAGTGCGCTCGAGCCAAGGACGATTGTGACGTGAACGCCGGCTGCACGAACACACCTGGTTCGTTCACCTGTGAGTGTAACGAGGGTTACACAGGAGACGGCAAATCGTGCGTCAGTGAGTATGAAGTTCTGATACAAATTTTCATAAAATTCTAACCTAACCTTATCACTATTAGCAGAACGTTGGCTGAATCAGTTGCCTTGAACGTGGGAACACCGCGAGCCCGCCGAGCACCAAACGGCCTTGCGGATAACCCCAGCCAGAGACCGTAATATTGCGATCAAAGTGTAAACTATCGCTTTTACATAGTTGTCATGGTTACGGCGTCACCCTCAACGTGAACCTCTCCAAAACAAATCGTAAATGAAACGTATTACCAAAGTACGTTGGTGTAAATAGGTTTATAAGAAAATAATAACTATTTCTAATAACATCAAATAATATATCGTATTATTATGTGCTAACTGTTTTCCGAACTGAAAGAACAATAAGACCATTATATTTTGTTGCATTGCAGAAATCCTCGTTGATGAATGCGCATTAAACATCCATTCATGTGACACGAACGCCGTCTGCACGGACACCGATGATGCCTACATCTGTACTTGCAAAGTCGGCTTCACGGGAGATGGCTACTCGTGTACAGGTATAAACAATTGACATTTCATTTTTGCGTCGGTACGTTGTGTTGCTAACATTTTCTTATCGTTTGTTCGTGTTCGCTATGTGATAATACAATATGTTATAGTATAGTAGGTTTGCTTCTTATAGCCGACCCATCTTTCTTAGTGAGGTTGTTGTATTTGTAATGTTATTACTACTTGTTAGTAAAAGTACATAATGTATGGTGTAATCGTGTCCTAACTGCTGTTTGTTTGAGACTGTTTTTAAATGTGTAAATGTGTGGGTGAGTGCGCGTGTGTGTGTGCGCGCGCGCACGCACACACACACACACGTGCCCAGACAATTATGATGCTTTCAGATGCCGATGAGTGCAATGAAAATAGTGCCTCTTGCGACATGAATGCCCTCTGCGATAACACGATCGGTTCATTCACGTGCACCTGCAAAGCTGGCTACAGCGGGGACGGCATTCACTGCACACGTAAGTATTGCCGTTTTTTAAAACATATTTGTCATGTTTTTCTCATGTACGTGTAATAGCAACGATTAAAAACCGCTGTTAACATATCACTTTCCATTTACCCCAGTTCGGAACAAGCTACCGGATGTTCGTTCCATTGTATAAATCGTGAATGTGTAAAGCTATGTATATTTTCCGTATTGATAAAGCAGCACGGCATAGTATCAAAATGCTAATACTTATATACTACTATTCATACTAACAAATACCTTAGATTTATATTAACACAGCTTTCGCAGTTACAATGGAAAAGCGTTTTTTGTTCGTTACGACGTGAGATTATATATGTTCGTCATAAAGTGACATTAAATTGGTTATTTACAGAGTGACACTGTTCGTGTTCGTTACAACATGGTACTCTATGTGTTCGTTACAATCTGATACTGTGTTCGTTCAGGTACGAATGTGGACGAATGCGCAACAGATCAGGACAACTGTCACCCGGATGCCATTTGCGAAAACACGGTCGACTCGTTCACATGCAAGTGCAAAGCTGGCTTCACAGGAGATGGAGTCTTCTGCTATGGTAGGTGACAGTTAAATCAGCACATCATTATAGCATCAGTAATGTCATATATGTGTGTCCATTTACGTAGACTTCGACTTAGTTCCTCCTGCTCCTTTCGGGACATCGTGCGACGAGACTCCTCCATCTGGTACGGGCTTTTGCGACTTCTTTGTCCTCATTCCAGGTGATTCCCATTTCTGCAAAGTCTTTTCCTGTTGCCACCTTCCAGGACCAACTCCATCGCTACACGTGCAAGTCTCTCCCTCGCTAAACGTAGCACATGCGTCTATTTGCATGTTCTGAAATGTTCGTATCAGTAGGCTTGACAATCCTGTATTGGTTCCATAATACACTAGCCGATTTTAAGCTGATGTGTTTATTGTTCTCTTCATTGTTTTTGGTTATGTTGTCCGGTAATTAGTTGCGCGAATATTTTCTCAACGTACGCCTAGACTATGCATTCTAGCAATTAGTGGTAAGCTTAAACGTATTATTTGTGATAACGCCTATTTTTGACACCGTCCCAGTAGGCGCCTACTTACGGCCTGTGGTGCCTGAATGTTTCGTTTTAAAATATCACGTTAGCCCGTGTCTAACATGTGACTTATTGCTCGTGTCGGAAGGTAACACGACGAAGCGTGATTTGGTTATTTTCATAGTTGCACCCTCAACTGAGTAGCTGAATTCAAGTCCGATTTGTTTATGTCCAAAAAGGTAACATTATATTACATCAGCTGTTTGTTTAATAAAAAGTCGTTACATTTATTAAAATAGTCGAAATAACTAATGACAGTTCTTCGGACTGTCAATCAAAAGTCCCGGAGGAGAATCCTCCTGCTGCCGTTTCGAACCTTGGACAATTTCTTTCACTCTACGCTCCAGTTCACTCAACTGTCTAAACGACTACCTGGCAAATAGTCTTCGCGCATCACTTGCAGCGGGGCTGAATATTATCCGTGGAGTCACGATAGTGTTCCAATGAACTGTTTCACTGGGGGGTGGTGACATGAGCAGTCTTACGAACTGTACACATGTAAAAACATGTGTATAAACGTATCACGCAATTGCGTTCTGATTCCGGCTATATCTGAACCTACCTTTCGTCTGTTGCAGACGTGAACGAGTGTTCCGACAGCGCGATGAACGACTGCAACCCCGATAATGCCACGTGCAGCAACGTCCGCGGAAGCTATTACTGCAGGTGTAACGAGGGATTCAAAGGAGACGGAAAGACTTGTCTTCGTAAGTAAACTCTTTATACATACAGTAGACTATTTCAGCGATGAGGTTATCACTCCGTAATTTGCAGTGTATGTTTTTATTGCATTTGTATAATACAATCATGCCTATTCTGCCCCAAGACAGATTTGTCAGCTGAGACAATAAAGAGTACCGTATCTTATCTTATTCTATCGATCGGTCACATGTTCTACAAACGGGTCACACCGAGCTACGTTTATGTAAATACGGATATAATGCAACCCAGTAGTGAATACGCTACTTATAAGTATGCCTAAGAACTTAACTTTTACAGGGGTGCACCAGTATCTTAGCATCTGTACGTTTAGTAACGAGGCAATATTGCTGGTGGTGAGAAACCACACAGATATAACATAGTTGAGCGCCACGAAATACGTTGGGCATTAAGAGCAAATTCTCATCGCTTCTAACTTATAGCTGAAACATTATTATGGCTACGTATGATATACATTAAACTCATAGGCTGTGCGTTAAATGTTGTGATATATCCGAAATTGTTTAACATCAGTGTCAAATACAGAATGAATTTCCCTGCGCGGATGTATAAAACCTTACGTATTACATTTAAAACTAGTTAATCCGCACACTTCCTTTTCCAGTGCACGCGTCCGGACAAACACTGTTTGTTTCTGGATAAAACAATCATTCAAATAACGGGTTGTATTAGCATTGGGAAACCCTGTTATGGTGAAATTATGTTCGAGGGATGAGATTTCCGGATTATTTTGGTGAGATTACAGAAGTTCCAATATAGGCCTACATATTAAAACATATCGACAGTCCAAAGGTGTTTTAATGAACTTCTCCGCTGTTACAGCGTCTACTGATACCACGCGTACATTCCTTCGAATATTCTGTCATAATTCTGGCTCCAAATGGTTTTCTTTGCGACAAAATTACAGGTCAAAATTGTTTAAGCAATAACCGCATGCGGGAAAGATTGTTATAGCAAAACGTCATGTCACCTCTGCAAGTTATTGCACTTACGTTACAAACATTGTTGGTAGGATTGATTCACGGAGCTATGTCGGTAATTATGATTGTGATGTAGGCAAAAGTATTCGTGTTATTCGATTGAAATGCCGCGACTTGTTCCACCAATGACTTGTCTCTTCTGGGTAGCGGAGTGTGCGACGTTGTACAATTCATATATGTCCTGTGTGTATAGAGAATCCACGGAAACACGTTATTGTAAATCAGTTTATTGGAACACCACATTCGCCTAAAATCAACACATGTAAAAATCGAAGCGGAGCCGCGATGACTCACACGAATATTGCAGTTGACGACTTAATTTGAACTAGGATCATGCCTTCCTGATGTCGCTGGTGTACCTGCGAGAAGACAACACAACAATAACTGTACTGTTGTGTCGTAAATATGAACTTGTTAAATGTTATACGCTACGCTTTGAGTCACCTTTGATACGCTGTCGGACAATGAATTTGCTTTTGAAGTAACTGACACTGTTGGTCCGTACATTAACTAATAACGTATTTTCTTTTACTTTCAGCTTGCCAGATATGCTGATGAATGCAACCGCTGACGATGCGAGCGATGCACCGTCGTGGAAGTAGATCGTATAAGTAGTTGATGTAGAACGGCATTATAAAACAATAATAAAAATGACCATTGTCAGACACGTTGTCTTTATTTTCCTTTATTCGTCTACAAATAAAACTCCGTCAATCTCGCGTAGTCCTCGCCAAAAACATAGTACTTACATTAGCTATGTGGATATACAGCCTTGTTGTAACCTGGCAAACGTATTTTAATCTACTTAGCTGTTTCTGGACATAAGTCTAGCAACTCTTTGCGAGTAAATTCATCTGGGGAGTCAGATTTTGACATTTACGACAAAATAATATATGGACGGTTGGAATACGCATAAACAGAAGTATTACAGCTACGACTTTTTCGATTTTTTGTTTAATGTGCTTGCAGTTATGTGCAATCCAAACAATTATGCACTATCCAAACAACATATGGAATCTAAACAATAATCCAAACAATATGTGCGATCTAAACAAAACGTAATATGCAATACAAGCATTATATGCAAGTTAAACAATAAAGCTTAATTCACGCTACATATACTGATGATGTCTTAATCACCATGAACAAAGCTGTCTTACCAAAATTGCAGCAAAACTGTGCACTATAAATATTGGTGTGAGTACATTTTATTTATTTTATTTAGGGGTAAACGTGACGGAAATGTAAACAAAAGAGCAATGCGTCTAACACATCGCTTAAATACCCCAAGTCTACATCGAATAAAAATAGTATTGCTATTGTGTTACTGTATTTTATTTGTGTACGCGTCTTATTGTATACTGCTAATGCTTTTTCCCAAACATGTTCTCACAGCTTACCCCTTCTTGTAAATATAAATTATTGTAATATTTACTCTATATTTTATTATTTATAGGTTATTATCGGATATCAGGACGACTCACCTTTCTTTCTCAAAGCCGTTGTTGTAACGATGATAACCTCTCTTACCGCGAGCTGTTTCATTCATAAACTGAAATATACTAGAACATATATCGTTATTGAGATCAGCACAACGCTACACCAATGTGCTTGCTTAAAAGGAATTTACGTGTATATAAACAAAGGCAATACATTCGAGATGCAGCAATCCAAGAAGATACAAGTTATTCACAGACACGTAAACCGAACAGACACAACATCAGTTTATCTGATGCAGATTTAAAAGAAACTCCACGCCCTGACATATAGGCACTTTTTACACAAGCTTTCGTGGTACTCAGTATCATAGAACATGCTTGGAATGTAGTTTTTAACCTTCACACCACCTAAATTATCACTTTATGTTCTATGCATATCACCTAATAACTGGCTTACTAATGACTTTTAAAACCTCTTTTAGACGTAACACTTACAGTATCCAATAGCTGCACAGTATTCTGGTCTATACCAGCTTCGAAATGCAGCCGAATCACCCGTCGCTCAAATAACTTTTTGGCGGTGTTCGTGATAAAACGGGCTGTATTTCTAATTTGGGGTAAGACCACATTTACATTTTACATAGGCGGCCATTATAACGTTTCCTTCATTTCCTGCAAAATTTGTCTTAGGATTTTCTTGAAAATGTCATAGCATATTTAACCTCCAGTGACACAAGTGCTGTGGAAAACTCGTGAAATTCTCATACTTCATTTTTTTGAAAAATCCACCCAAACCTGACACCCCTCAATTTCGTCCCAATATGGTGACGGATTTTGAAATATTGGTGCGTGCTGCAAAACAGCCACTGTGCGAATACGCGAGCGACTAGCGTATATTTATTGCTACCTCGTGAAATATTTTTAACACGATTGAACAAGATTTAAAAGATTGCCACCCAGAGAATTAACTCTAGGTGGCAGGTGGACAAGGAAACCCTTTGGCTTATCGAGAATCCGACCCTTTTATCTATGTGTATCCCGCCCGAGGTATGTGTCAATTTTATTTTAAAACATATTCACGCTACTAGCACCCACACAATCATCAGATAATCTGTCCATTAATTCACAGTCCTTTGTGAAAATGAGAACTTTTTTATATCTAATCTACACTGCTCCTTTGCTGATGCAACTTCATGTCCTCTAGTCCTTCTATCTTTCTTAACTGAGAAAAACATATTTCTATCAATATTTTCATAACCATTCATTATTTTTAACACTTCTATCTGATCTCTTCTCAACCTCCTGGTCTGTAATGTTGTTAAGCCGCATTTCTGTAGGCGTATTTCGTAACTAAGATCCCTCAGTTTTTGTATCATTTTAATTGCTCTCCTCTGTACTCTTTCTAGCATATCTATGTCCTTCCTGCGATATGGCCTCCACGCTTGAATACAATATTCTAAATGAGGCCTCACTATTGTTTTGTACAGCGGTATTATTAGCTCTTTTTCCTTATACATTATATTTCGCCTAATTAATCCAAGGATTTTATTTCCCTTTGAAGCTACAATTCCGCATTGCTCTGAAACCTTCATATCAGCACTAATGTTTAACCCTAAGTCCTTTTCTTTTATAGTAGTACTTAGTACAGTACCCCCCATTGTATATTCTACCTCTTCGTTCCCATGTCCATCAACTTGTCAAGATCATCTTGTAAATGTTGTCTTTCTCCATAACTTTTAATCCTTCTAAACACTTTTGCATCAGCCGCAATTATCAACACCTTGCTTGTTATTTCATCATCCAAATTGTTTATATATATCAAGAATAATATAGGTCCTAGTACTGATCCCTGTGGTACCCCACTCAATACCGATTTCCAGTTTGAAGCCTCCCCATCAACTACTACACGTTGTCTTCTGTCAATCAGCCATTTTTCTATCCAGTTTATTATACCATTTCCTATGCTATGGGCCTTTAGTTTAAGCAGTAATCTTTGATGAGGTACTTTGTCGAAAGCTTTTTGAAAATCTAAGTAGACGATATGTATTGGTGATCCCTCATCTACCCACTTAGTGATATCTTCCAAAAACATAAAATATTTGTTAAGCATGACCTCGCTTTAAAAAAACACCATGTTGAGATGGTTTTATCAAGTTATGTTTAACAAGAAAATTCAGTATGTGATCTTTAATTATCTTTTAATAATTTGCAAATCACTGATGTTAATCTCACTGGTCTATAGTTCTCTCTCTTTTTCTCAAACCTTTTTTAAATAACGGTATAATGTTTGCCTCTTTCCATTCTAAAGGAACCACTCCCTCTTCTAATGACAACTTCAAAACTGTTGCAAGCGGTTCGATACTTTGTTCCTAATTTCCAGTAGTAGTTTGGGCGGAATCCCATCCACTCCAGGTGATTTATTATCCTTCATTCCCCTTATTTTCTTAGCTACCATTTCCGGGGTTATAATGAATTGTCGTAAATAGTCTGAATCTGCCCCCTTGAACTTAGCCTCTGGTACTAGCAGTGAACTAATATCTTCCTTGGTAAACACTGAACTAAAGTACTCATTCAGGTCTTCTGCCATTAAGAATCCCTCTGATATTATATTTCCAGCACTATCTTCTAGAGGACCGACCTTATCTTGAACTTTCTGTTTGCTTCGAACATACGCATAACAACTCTTGCTGTAATGTTTTATATTACTAGCTAATTGTTGTTCATAGCTTCTCTTTGAATTTCCAATTTCAGCGGTAGCTTGGTTAAGTGCTTCTTTATAACTGTTGTAGTCTTCATCATTTCCAATACATCTATATGACTTCCACATCATTTGTTTATACTCAATTTTTCTAATGGCTTCTTTCGATAAGTGTTTATTTTTGGACCGTTTCCCTTTTTTTGAAGGGTACAAATTTATCGACTATGCACTTAATTTCACTCTTTAATATATTCTGTTGCTGTCTTATTTTTCAATGTGTTAAACCAGTCTATCTTTGCTAGATATTTCCTCATGTCATTATACCTTCCTTTGTGGAATTTCTCCTATACTGCCTTTTACTAGTCCTTTATGGTTTTAGTTTGATTGTAAAATGTATCTGGTTGTGATCACTACTCCTCAGTGGCTCACATATCTTGACATTGTCAACTAATTCATTCTGTGAGGACAAAACTATGTCTAACACATTCTCACCCCTGGTTGGTTCTAGCACATGTTGAGAAAGGAAAGTATCTTGAACTAAAACTAAAAACTTGTGGTCCTCAGTCCCCATACTCTGTAGAGATTTCCATTGTATATACCCGTGGTTAAAATCCCCCATAATAATACAGTCCCGTTTGCTAACTTCCCTTATAGCGTTTTGTATTTTTTCATTTTCTTCTATGCTTATGTTTGGACTTCGATAAATTAACCCAACTGTTAACGTTGAGTTTCCTCTAACTATGTTACACCAAACAGCTTCTTCGCAATCTGCTTCTCTTTCTAATTTTATTTCATAAGCCTGGATAGATTCTTTAATATTTAAAATAACTCCACCTCCATTTCTTCCTATTCTATCTTTCCTAAACATTAAATATCCTGTCAGTCCAAATTCGGCATCTGATATATCAGTGGTGGTCCAGGATTCGGTTATACCTATTATGTGAGGGTCAATATCTTCTACCATAATGTTTAGTTCATTTCTTTTGTTTACTATACTCCTTGCGTTTAAACAAACACATTTATATCCAGCTTCAGAAGAGTTTTCCAGACTGCTCTTTGCTGATTTATTTGTGCGGTCTATATCTATGCCTCCAGTTTCAGGCTTTTCTGTGAGTCCCCCCTGCGAATCTAGTTTAAATAGATGCAACCTGTCCCACTGTCAACAGATCGCAGCAGGTTCTCTGGGAAAACTGCTGCCCCCTTTCCACTAAGATGGAGGCCATCTCTCATGTACATGTCTTCCCTCCCAACAAAGTATCCCCATAAATATGTGAATCCCACCCCCTCTTCTTCACACATCTGCTCAACTAGTGCGTTGATCGCCATCCTCTTGCAGTTTCTATACGTTGCCTCCCTTTCTCCCATTACTGGCAAAATTCCTGAAAGAATAATCTGTTCAACTCTTGTCTTCTTTAGCTTCCTCACTAACTGTCTGTACTTCTGTACTATCCCAGTTGTTCCCTCCCTGTCTGCATTATTTGTACCTACATGTACCAGTATAGACCCTCCCTTGCCATGTCCCAATACCTTCTCTACCCTTTAAGTCACATGTTCAATCCTAGCCCCCGGTAGACAAACAACGACGTCCTTCCCCTCACTCAGTGTCTTGTCCGTCTTTCTCATAAATGAGTCGCCCATAAACACCCTCTCTTTCCTCATTGCCCCCTCAACCATTGCCATAGAGTAGCTCCTTCTTCGGTTTGCATTTGGCTGGTTGTTGTCTTTTCCCCGTTGTCGTCTTCTCTCCTGTTACATTCTCTTCCGATCCATTCTTATGCATTCAGTATTCGCTGGACTAACATGTGCCATGTCAAAGTGCTCAAAAAAGTATCACACATTACACCAAAACGGTATTGTCAAGGGCACTCTTTCGGTAATGGCGGACAAATCCTTAATGTGGTCTTACCCCATATGCCTTTAGGAGGTAGCGTTGTCAATTGGGTAGATTCACTTGTGAAGATTCCGAGAGGTGGCGCCACTATATCTAGTCTTCGTCGCTGTCGCTATTTTCATCGGAAGTTGGTTATACACAACTCGTTGCGATTTGGTCAGTTTGTTCGTTTTATTGGGTTTTTTTAGAGAGAGAGAGAGAGAGAGAGAGTGAGAGAGAGAGAGAGAGAGAGAGAGAGAGAGAGAGAGAGAGAGAGAGAGAGAGAGAGAGAGAGAGAGAGAGAGAGAGAGAGAGAGAGAGAGAGAGAGAGAGAGAGAGAGAGAGAGAGAGAGAGAGAGAGAGAGAGAGAGAGAGAGAGAGAGAGAGAGAGAGAGAGAGAGAGAGAGAGAGAGAGAGAGAGAGAGAGAGAGAGAGAGAGAGAGAGAGAGAGAGAGAGAGAGAGAGAGAGAGAGAGAGAGAGAGAGAGCGAGAGAGAGAGAGAGAGAGAGAGCGAGAGAGAGAGAGAGAGAGAGAGCGAGAGAGAGAGAGAGAGAGAGAGGGAAGAGGGAGAGTGAGGAGTGAGAGAGTGAGTGAGTGAGTGAGTGAGTGAGTGAGTGAGTGAGTGAGTGAGGAGTGAGTGAGTGAGTGAGTGAGTGAGTGAGTGAGTGATTGAGTGAGTGAGTGAGTGAGTGAGTGAGTGAGTGAGTGAGTGAGTGAGTGAGTGAGGTGAGTGAGTGAGTGAGTGATGAGTGAGTGAGTGAGTGAGTGAGTGAGTGAGTGAGTGAGTGAGTGAGTGAGTGAGTGAGTGAGTGAGTGAGTGAGTGAGTGAGTGAGTGAGTGAGTGAGTGAGTGAGTGAGTGAGTGAGTGAGTGAGTGAGTGAGTGAGTGAGTGAGTGAGTGAGTGAGTGAGTGAGTGAGTGAGTGAGTGAGTGAGTGAGTGAGTGAGTGAGTGAGTGAGTGAGTGAGTGAGTGAGTGAGTGAGTGAGTGAGTGAGAGGAGAGAGAGAGAGAGAAGAGAGAGGAGAGAGAGGAGAGAGAGAGAGAGAGAGAGAGAGAGAGAGAGAGAGAGAGAGAGAGAGAGAGGAGAGAGAGAGAGAGAGAGAGAGAGAGAGAGAGAGAGAGAGAGAGGAGAGAGAGAGAGAGAGAGAGAGAGAGAGAGAGAGAGAGAGAGAGAGAGAGAGAGAGAGAGAGAGAGAGAGAGAGAGAGAGAGAGAGAGAAGAGAGAGAGAAGAGAAGAGAGAGAGGTGAGGGGGAACAGGGGAGAGTGAAGGAGCGCACAAACTAACAGTTAGAACGTGCGATCTTTGGAGATTGAGCGAGGAAGGTTGAGACCAATGATCGAACGGGAGCTTTTAGCCACCCCCTGTAATTGTGTTAATACTTATCATACGTTTAGCTTTCAGAGTTCTGTAGAAGCAGGTCATGCTATTTATAATTCCACTGTCATTTGAATAATTACGGACGACTGACGGCGCACAAAATCACGATTGTATGCGTTTTTAACGATAGAATACTATTGAATAAATATATCTTGCTTTGTTGTTTTATTTATACAACTACCATACGTAGTGCAACGTTGTTGGTAGTGGCATGTTGATGATACGGGATACATGTTCTGGCAATAAGTGAAACACTTTTTGATATATGCTTTTCTAATTGTCGATATAAAACTCGTTTTGCATGTAATTTTATGATCAGGCACCCGTGAACCAGACAGGACGGGGTGCGATGAGCCGGTTCATGAATCCTAAAATTGACTGATCCAACCCGCACATTTGTTTGCGTTTAATGGGGCATGCTGGTAGTGTTAAGATATATATCAATTATGGTCCGGTAAGGTTAGAATATCATAAATTAAACAGTTTCCTGTAAACTTGGACTACTACGATATTATGTGTGAAGAAATGTTAAATAAACAATCAAAAAGCTGTTGATCGATTGGTAATAACCATATAACATATACGTTTTCCATAATTATTATTAATTTTAAATGAGATAAATTATCACTAACAATTTTCGTTGCTGCGCGGCCGTAGCTTCAGCTCTTCTTCAGCTTCTCGGCCGGCTCGGCTGGCTCGGCTGGCTCGGCTGTCTCGGCTGGCTCGGCTGGCTCGGCTGGCTCGGCTGGCTCGGCTGGCTCGGCTGGCTCGGCTGGCTCGGCTGGCTCGGCTGGCTCGGCTGGCTCGGCTGGCTCGGCTGGCTCGCTGGCTGTCACATCGGAAGACCGGGGAGGGAGAGCTGTTGAAAATGTTTCGCCGCCGTAACCTCAGCTTATTGTAACCAGAACGGGGGCTTATTTCAAAAATTCCTCCACCTGGATCCGCCTGTTTCAGTTATGATGAATAACTCTTAGCACAGATACCATATGTTTATTGCAATACAAATCACACATTAAACTCGCTCATGTAAAGGTGGTTCTTCAAGGGACCCCACGATTGGGGTCTCTTGAGCCACTTCAAATGCCTCCGCTAATTTGCATATGCTAAGTAATTCACGAATCCCACCCTCACAAGTTTCACGACCCTCCTGGAGGACATACGTATTTACATAATAGTGTAATTTTGTATTATTATTTTTTTTACTATTTTTTGGTATATCGCTGAAAGCATACAGCATGGCTTATGGGTCCCCACCTTCCCCTACCTCAGATGACGTCACGTACCTATCGTACATTTCAGCCTCTATGGCTGCCAAAGAAAATAAACTTATTATTATTATTACGTATCTGCCCCCTTGGGCATTTTCGGAAAACAGACATTTCGAGGTTTGCACTATGACAGGTCACTGTTTAAGGTCAATGTCTTAGCAAATATGCCGTTTTGTGATGACATTGGAGAACGCATACGTACATATGTTTAAATACTTTTATGTAATTAAAAATTGCTAAGATAATAATAATTGTGTATGGTCTTTAACACTGAGCCCATATGAAGATCGTCCACTGCAATTGCATGTTTTCGTTGTCTTCTTGACGTCGCTTGTCGTGATTTTATTTCAAGACTTTATGTAGGAGTAGGCGATCACAAACATACAATTTACGCAATCATTGATGTTTAATAACAGTTATGATGTCCTCCTGTATAGCTGGTATGCTAGAACATCCAAGATTTTAATTATTTGTCGATCACTATTGTTACGCGATCACCCCCTCTCAATCCTTCGATCTATTATGCGTAGTCATATACAGGTAAAGTCACAATGGTATAAAGCAATCAATGTATGTTGCAAGTAAAGCATCACAGGAAATGCGAACATTTTGAGCGAGTGCAACCACTAATGCAAACATTGACAATATCAACCAACATGCCTGAATATATTACATAGTCGTCGGAATGGAGGTATTTGGGAGCCTGAGCTGAGCCCCCCTCCCCCCAATATGTTGTGAATTTTGTGATGTGAGCGTCAAGGGCGGTACAGTTGGAGGCTCCCGACAAATGTCCAACCTACCCCCTCGATCCGCAAAAAATCTCCAAAACTATCCCGTCGACCGCAAATTTTTTTTAACACTACACCTCGGCCGCAGTGCCTAAAACTACCCTCGCTCGACTGCGAAACATATCTAACACAACCCCCGCTGGCCCGGATAAATCCCCAATTCTACCACCGCCCGTAGTCTTTCTACGTCATGTCAGACAGCAGCAATGTTCTTATGCTCCATTGTAAACTGAACCTCGGCTCGCTTTATTTTACTATATGAAGTATTCTGACCGGGAGGTCGACATGGTATTGCAGTAATTTGACTCCCCTGTAGTAATTTGAGCGCCACTTATTCAATCACCCAACATGTGTTCTAATATCATGTTTTTACTTGTGCTTTAAAATTGCACAGTTTCCGTTGGTATCAAACGCTCCCTTTTGACTCAACTTCGGAAACATGAGTTGTTCTAGTCATTCTCTCATTGCGTAACATCTAACACGTGTATCAGGAATTCAAGTCCGAGGAATTCAACCATTTCTTAAAATAACCTTGACGAACACATAAGCCTTTGTTTTTAATTAATTGAGCATATTCTGCAAAAAAAATACAACTGGATTTGGAGAATCGCCAAAAACAAAACGGTGGATAGAAGATGAATGATCGACATGTGGAAATAGGTTGGGCTGGAATGCAGCCTAACCGGAAGACTGGAGAGAAGCCGGGTGAGATGGGCAAGCAATGATGGATGCAGGCAAACTTGCAAAAAGAACGTCGGCAGAACAACACGAGGAACGCGGGAGAAAGGAAAGACAACAACTAAAATGGACTGCCTGGGAAAGGACATGGGACGATCGGGTGATGATGGAAGATGGACAGACGGGGCTGCTGACAGGAAGTTATGGAAAGAAAGAACAAACGAGTGGTTCGACAATACAATACCTGACTTTCACGCTTGTACAGGGGATAGGAGGGGAGAACATATTGCATCTCCAACAATACTTCCCCCTCGATACCGCAACAAATCTCAGAAAACGATTCCCATCAAACATCACTAAGCTATAGGCCTATTACCAAACTGTGATACGAACCTCAGACGAGTAGCAAGTCGGCATAATTTAATGTTCTAACAATTTGACTCTGAGTTTGGTTTCCAAGGATTTAGGCGCAATAGAAGTTACCTTATTATTATTATTATTAAATTATCCTACTTTTTTATTTTTTTACACAACAGTTATGTTGTGCGGGATACCCATTATTACAAACCTGGAGGCCCTGTCATTACAACTATTTAAGGCTTATCTTGGCAAGATTGCGTCAAGTAGACAAAATTCCCGTCACCTGACGCGATGCCTTGGTAGGTAGTAGTCGTGATAGTAATATTTACTAAATGTTAGAAAACACATAGCATCATTGCATAGACACCATAACGCGCTCGCAGATATTCGTTGTTTATTTGAAATGTCGAAGGTTCGAGAGAATGTGAAGTTAACGTCCATCGCTAGGCCCTTGTCGTGACAGTGTAGAATTGTCATAAAGTATTGTTATGCTACTATTGGCATGAGTGTAGATATATGCATTATGGTGTCAGCGTCTACCCCATGTTGCCAAGTCTATGAAGCAGGTGCTGTTCCCGAAGTATTTGCGACGCGCGCGTGGTTCCTGCGATTGTTACTTGACGTTTTACGTATTACGCGCACATTACTTTTTATGTTACGAACAACTGACTTACTCCATAAAAGGTTAGAGTCTTGACATATATCGGCTATTTAAAAAAAAAATCATTTACGTCTGACGTCCTATTTTAAGGGTGGTAGATTCATCCATGAAAGTTCGGCCCTCGAGGTTCAAACCGTCTCAGAGGAAAACGCTAAACTATACCCGCATGCATGGGCAAGTTCGATTATAAGTAGACGCATTATTAAAATACAATATGTTCTCCCCCCCCCCCCTGTTCCCTACACAAGGGTGAAAGTCATGTATTGTATTGTCGAACCACTCGTTTTGTTCTTTCTTTCCATAACTTCCTGTTAGAAGCCCCGTCTGTCCATCTTCCACCCTTACCCGATCCTCCCATGTCCTTTCTTAGGCAGTCCATGTCAGTTGTGGCCTTCCCTTTCCCCCTCGTTCCTGGTTATGTTCTGCCAATGCTCTTTTTAGTGAGGGACGTTAATGTCAGCAAGGGCCGTAAATTTTCACATCAGGACAAAAGCCAGAAATTTGGCACATATGACCTTAATACCATACTATTTCAGAATTTTGATGGAAGCAACGTGACATTTTGATGCTTCTGCATTTTGTGCAAAATCTAAAATAGACGCCACCCGAAATCGAAAATAGCCAGATCTCTAGAACCTGTGCTCCGATTTGGATGTTCTTAGTATCGTTTCTAGGGATTTTGGGGGTGCTGAAGTGATTAGTGAAGTTTTATAATCGATTTAGAGTCAAGGTCACATGCTAGAGGTCAATGACAGGGTCAAATAGTCACCAACACACGAGTAAACTCCCAGCTGTGTGTCCTCACTACCAGTTCATAGGTAATCGGAGTCCACTGTGGGGTTTACATACACCCTGGGTGGATTTAGAAAGATTTGTTTTCAATTGGGGGTTATGGTCACACATTTTGAGGGTCAATATCAAGGCGCAATGTATCGACTGGCATGGCGATCGTGATCTCTAAGTGTACCATTGGGTTTTCTTGTACCCAAAGCTATTCATGAGTATTCGTCAATCAATTGGATCCAAAGTCATGTGTTGGTTTGAGCTCAAATCCAGTTAGGGAGGCAATACATCGATGTATATAGTATGTGCTTACTGGCGTTAGTTAACATCGTAATCGCAAGAGCGCGCCTCAAGCGACAAGCGCAATGCATCCTGGTATTATGGCAGTTCATGTATTTGTGTTTATGGTTTTGAAACAAATCGTTTTATCATATGAAGTATCACAGTATTACCTCCATGTGTTATATAGACTGACGTATAAATATTTCATAATCGGTACATGCAACATGGTAAGCAATATTACTGGATTAAGTGAATTAGAATAAAATAGTCGACCGATGGCGATGCAAATTACACGCCGGCATTTCGTTAGCGGCCCCGTTGATACAAACTTTTCATCGCGTACGCCTGGTCCACAGTCCTGCAATTAGTAACACATAGAATGCTGGATTATAAACGTGGGTAGAATCTCATCAGAAACACGAATGATTGGTGTCCCAATACATATGGACAAAAATAATTATATTTATTTACAAAGGTGTCCTAAAACATATAGGACAGAAAAATTACAATTTTTTGCTAGATTTTTAGGGTGTCCCAAAACATAGGGTAAATAAGATAATATAACCTTTTTTGTTGCAGGAATTGCGTGTTGTGTTCGGAGTAGAGTGATGTGTCCACTGTAGGAGTCATAGTCAGAGTGACGTTCCTGTAGTCTGCATCACAAGGAACAACATGGATACAACATATGACGATAAATTATTTCAATAATCTTTATGTTGCTTGTGCCAAAGCGACACAAAGGAAGGCCTGCGCTGCCCAGCCAGTTAGGCGCGATACCATTCAGCATATGACACTCTAGTGAAGGACATCACATATTTTCAGTCAATCAGTGCATTGCCAGATGGTATTAGACTTACATGGTAGAACGATGGAAGTGGTATTGCCAAAACTCTGCTTGCAAATAACACAGTGTATCACAAATCCTATCGATCAAATTGCAATGGTAATATGTTCAAAAGAGAGAGTTGCAAGAGGGTATCTCAATCGCATACTCCACCTAGTCCGAAAAAAAAGACTCCAGCTCTAGTTTCAAAGCCAGCGTTGATCGTGAAGTGCCAGCATGTGCCAGCGTGTGGGGGAAGGGAGGAGATTCATAAAGCAAAAACTGACAATATGGATAAAACATTGAGATCTTGTGCTCAAGAAGCCGTTGACTGGGAGTTATATGTTAAGCTGCAGACGTCATCAGATGCATGTGCATGTGATGTGTATTATCGTAGTTTATGCTTAAACTTTGAAACGCTGCTAGTTCTGCAGCTAGGGCAAAAGTGTCTTCTGGTGCTAAGGATTCACGTTACCGTGATTCTTTGATGAATTGGTGATGGCTCAGTTAGCTGCATATGGTGTTGAATCAAAACGTGTTTCCTTAAATGACCTTGCGGGTATGTACCGTCAACAGAGGAAAGAACTGGATAAGTCAGTCACCACGGAGATCCATTTACAGAGATTCGCGGAACACATGGTCACAATGGCTCCCGATGAGGTGAAGGTAGAAAGAGAAGTGCCAGGACGCGGACAGATGACATTCATTGCACACAAACGAACTGTCGGTAAAGCTCTGAAGTCGGATTATGAAGAGAATAGGCAAGATGCTCGCAGCATCGCCAAGGCAGCTCTTATTATCAGAGACAGTATTATTGCATCATATCAAGTACCATTCAATGGACATTTCTAGACACACTGCTTACAATCACCAGTCCCTGAAGCGTTGTTGACGTTCTTGAAACTGGTACTCCAAGACCGGCCTCCATGGGTGCCAGGCCTGAAGGTGTCAACAAACAGAGGTCGAACGTCGCATGCACAAGTTCCTGGCAAATTCAGAAAACAAGGTCCAGCTGTTTAGGTTCCTTTCAAAAGCTGTTATCGAGGCATCGTCTCAGCTCACCAATGTTATGTTTTTCCACATATGACGATATCGTCCTGGTGAATACCTCTCACAGCCAATCGGCAGCTGACTTGAACGCGATCATGCCATGCAATCACCAGGAGGCCGATAGCAGGATATATCTGCATCTCTCTAACGCCGCACAACAAAGTCACGCAAAGGCATTCATCCGCAGCGATATTGTCAGCATTGCAGTTGGCCACTTTGGCAGCCTTGGTTTGATGGAGTTGTGGATAGGCTTTGGAACTGGAAAAGCCTTTCAGAATATCCCCGTTCATGCAATCACCAAAAGACTTGGTCTTGAGAAGTCGCTCACGCTTCCACTGTTCCATTCCTTGGAAGGGCCGGGCTTTGGTGTAAGTCCCTGTGTCACCATTCCAAAAATCCATATGGCACGCCTTGAACGTTGGACTGTTATCATGTACAGCAAGAGCAGTGGTGCTCAGGGGTTAATGATGCCAGACGGTTAATGACGCATGGTACTCGGACGCTCGACCACATCCCCCCACACAGGAAGCCCTGCTCCAGCATTCAAGACCTCTGCACCAGGCTGGTTATATCTGGAGACAAGCAAGGCAACGACACCAAGATGTTCTAGATGCTTCTGCGTGGGGTTGTGTGCAAGACATTTAAACGAAAGTCTGGGCACCATTCTGTTCAGAGAGTAAAGCCGACGCAAACAACGCGTGTGTGCCCTCCTTCGCCAGTGTGGGTGTGGAAAAGCCCGCAGAGGAAACTACAAATGTGCCAGAGCAGGTATCAAATGCACTACGATGGACTGTAAATAATAAGAGATCTCATGTATGCGAGACGGATTTTGATACGTTACATATGCTAATACTGGCTTAATTGCAACGCAACGGGGAGTGCGCTTAATGTTTATTTGTGGCCGATCCGGCGCCGGAAGGTTGTAACCGAATCTGCACGAAATAGGAGTGTCTATATTGTTAGGTCCTACTGTTTGGCACCTTAAATACTGCATAGCAGACCTATCTGCTATGTTGTCAGCCACACAGTCGGTGTATTAGTCAGCACTTATTTGTCTCTTGTTCGTTTTTTTCTGGCTCACGGAAGCGATCAGAAGCCACAGCCGGTACGAACCCCTCAACCACCTTGTACATGAAGATCAGGCGGACCTGACTTCTGCGTTCTTGTAGGCGAAGGAGATTTAGTCTGTGCAGCATGGCGGTTACACATCCAGAGTCTCTGGAGTGGAAATCTTGGGTGATGAGGCATGCTGCTCTGTTCTGTGCCCGCTCTAGGCGGTCAATGTCATTCTTATAGTGGGTGTCCTAGATTTCAGCACCGTACGTTAGAACTGTTCAGGTATGCCGGATGACGTCATTCCTGGGGGCAGTGTTTAAGGTTTCGCTGGAGGAAACCTAGCATAGACCTTGCTTTCTTTGTGATTTTGAAGATGTGAGTGTGCCACGTGAAGTCATCTGAACTTTGGAGTCCAAGGTATGGATTGTTGGGGACTTGTTTCAGGATGTTGTTGCGAAGACAATACTTGGATTTTTTTTTCTCTGACGCTGAGTGTGTAAAATGGTATAATGTTGACTCGCATACCCCACTTGTGGGCCCAGTCTTTCTGTAGGATAAGGAGGTCCTGGAATGTCTGGACCTCCCTGTAAAGCAGACACTTATCTTCATGCAGTCGCACCTGTGATTTAACTGCCAAGGATAAGTAATTGATGTAACAGATGAAGAGAATCGCCGCGAGCACTGTCCGTTTGGGACTCCGCATTCAACAGTTACCTCATTAGATGGATCCCCTCCAGTACCACTCTCACGGTCCTGCTGGGGAGAGAACTGGTCAGCCAGGCACGTGTAGTGCCCTCGATACCGTACCTTTCAAGCTTATACAGGAACTTCGTATATGGGACAGTATCAAAGGCTTTATTGAAAAATTGTAAAGAATGGCAACGTCCACTTGCTAGTCCTTGTCGTATGAAGTGAGAAAATCGTTTAACGTAGTGAGTAGCTGGGTTTCAGGGGGAAAACCTGATGGGACTCCGTGGTTCAGTGATGAGAGGATCTGGTTCTATTCTAGTTGAATCAGGAGATGTCGGCATACAATGTGCTCGAGGGGCTTACAGGACACGGAGGTCAACGAAACAGGTCTATAGTTGGATGCTTGGTGTTTATCATCTTTTTTGAAGACACTAGAAATGTTTGCTGATAGCCAATCCGTTGGTAGAATGCATGAGTCCAAGGACTTCCGGAAGATACATGTCAAGGCTGGAGCTATGGCATCTGCACAGGTTTTTAGGACTACATTGGATATAGCATCAGGGCCACAGGCTTTTGCAGGGTTTCCACTTCGAAGAAGTTTGGCTACACCGGCCATAGTGACGACGATGCTGTCCATTGGCTGGTATGGGTGGTCGTCCATTGGTGGTAGTGGTGACCCACCTTCAGGTGTGAATACTGACTGGAACTGCTTCAGTAGTTTCTTGGCTTTGGACTTGCTGTCAATAAACAAGGTTGCCTTCTCTTTGAGTAGGGATACACCGATGTTGTCTTGCCGCTTACTCTTGATATATTGCCAAAAGTGTTCGCTATTTTTCATTAGTAGGCCTTCTTCAATCACGCTGTTGGTGTGCTCGCATTCAGCTTGCCGTATGCTGCACTTACATTCTTTCTGAACGTATCTGTAGTTGTTCCAGTTCCGGTGTTTCTCGGCATGGGCCTAAAATCTTACTTTCTTCTTCACAATACGTTAAATGTTCCTTGTTATCAATGATGCTCTTTCACGTCCGCCACGTATTCTGGATGGAATGTGCTTCTCTGCCTCTCTCATCAGGGGTGTTTTGAAGTGTAACTATAGGTCCTGGACTCCTACTTCCCTCCCGTACAAGTCGTAGATGGTTTCGTTAATATTATTCACTCAACTGCCGTAGCTGGCCCAGTCTGCCATTGAGAAGATGAATCATTTCCTCTTCTTCTGGTTGATGTATTCCGGTTGAGAGTCTAGGTCCGTAACGATCATGTCGTGGTCCGAAATGCGCGGAACTGAGACAGAGTTCTTCACTAGGGTAGAGTTGGTGGTAAATATTAGATCCGGTGTAGTGTCTAGTCGTGCCATTGAGAAGATGAAGCATTTCCTCTTCTTCTGGTTGATGTATTCCGGTTTAGAGGCTAGGTCCGCAACGATCATGTCGTGGTCCGAAATGCGCGGAACTGAGACAGAGTTCTTCACTAGGGTAGAGTTGGTGGTAAATATTAGATCCGGTGTAGTGTCTAGTTGTATAGTGTCCCTATGCATTTGGTTGAAACTGGCGGCAGTCGAGATGTCAATAGCACCTTGCTGTATGGCTCTAACCTTAGCAGATGGGTGGATGGTAGCTGTGTCCCTGTCAACATCTGGGCAGTTGAAGTCCCCTGCTAGTATTGCGTGTTCCAATCCCGGTCTGTATGATAGCATAGTCAAGGTCTAGTTTAGTCCTTGTACATCCTTGTTGGTGCCAATAGTTAAGTCTTTATATTTGTGTAACTTTATCCTGGCCCATAACGTTTCGCAGTCAGACAACAAGTTTGGATCCACCACAAAGATGATGAAGTCGTTCCGGACGAGGAGAAAAACCCTCCTTCAAGGGTGTCTCGATCCATTATGTACGTTGTGTAATTCGTTGGGAAAACGTCGCTGAATTTCACATTATCACTAAGCCACGACTCAGTGCCGCAAACGACGTGAGGCTTAATGTAGTTCAGGGCTTTTTCAAATTCAGTTTTCAAGTTCCTAATACTTCGACAGTTCACTGTAAACATTCTGAGAGTCTTCTGCTCTGGAAAGTTGTACACTGTAGAACTATTGGATGGATTCTGCCTCTCGACTGTTGCAGTGACGGGTAGCCTACGTAATTGCTCCTGTTGCCAGACGAGTGGGGGCTGCCTGCTTATTTTCAGTGAACTAAATGACAAAGTCACTGAGTCACTGGTTTTGTCAGGGTCGGCGAGAGGAGCATAGTAGTTGGAGCAGTTCAGCGAAAGGCGTCTGAATGTGAATGTGTCACAGTTAATACTATCGCATTTGTGGCATAACCACTGCACATTCGATCTTTCAAGCATTGCAAAGTCATTGGAGCACAGTTAGGTGCAAGATCTATGATACCATATACCACAGTCGTCGCATGCGACGCCTCTGCAGTGCCAGGTTACTGTATGTTCGCAGAGTCCACATGGGTACACAGAGGATGTGCTGGGACGTAGTAATTTTCCAGTTGTCAACAGATGTGTCAAGGCGCTAGGGAGCTACGGTGGATAAGCAAGGTTCTAAAGATAAAGCTGGTGATAATTAGCTAAATTTACGGGTGCATCCATATAAAAGGGTACTGATGTATGACCTCCAGCATCAATGTTTCAATGCCCCTATTGTCTTGTCACTGGATATGTACAGAAGCCCAGTCACCCATAGGGTCCACTGGAAATTGGGAGGTGACCGATTCATTGATTTCATATTACATGATCACAATTCAAAATTACTTAAAAAGTAGTTAACAGTACTTGAAATTTAAGTACTTTTGGAATTTACTTAAATACAAGTACAAATACTTTTAGTAATTCGCAAATGTACTTAAGTACAAGTACAAATACACAAAAAATTTACTTATGTACAAAAGTACTTAAGTACAAAGTACCTCGGCACAACCCTGATAGCAACACGCCCAATACATAACATAACTGCTTGAAAAATGCGGACACACTACTGAACTATCTATACCGTAGTTACATTTGGTAAGATAAATCAGCACTGCAACTTGTGCTACTGTAACAACAGCATGTTCAATGACATGCGATGAAGCTCTCTATAATGTACGGCTTTTTTGTTTTTCGCTATTCCAGTATTATCATCCACGTGACGGTGTCGCACTAGTTATGACACTATCGCAATACTACTCCAATAACAGACCTATAGACCACAATACTAACGAAATAGTAAAACTACCCCCAATAGTCACCCTTTCTGCATAGCACATTGACCAGTGGGGTGAATTTACAACGAGGTCATGACTACGGTGTCCTTACCCCACCTGTACGAAGTTACTGAACCGCAAATTCACCAATGCACAACACTGTCAAAACACATTGACCATGTTTAGGTGAAGTTTAATTGTGTGGTCAGCCGCACGCACCAAACGGATAATTTCGACTCCTGCTTTGCTGGTGTAAATCATTGTCAACCACCCGTGAACGCTGTTGTGCCGCGCAAAGCTGGGTCTTTCTATCGTACTTTTGTAGAATCCAGGCGTCCGGGTACACCTCGAACACGTCTTTATAACCATAGTTGTGCCTCAGTTGCATATACAGATGCGTTTACTCCACCAATCTTCATATTTTCAGGCATATAATTCACGCCGGAGTTCTGATTGGGGAGGCTCTTGGACAGTGGATGACCAGTCATCCTAGAATAACAGTTCTCCCTCCTCCCTACCTTCTGCAACGTGAATTTCACAGCACAACGCCACTTTTTAAATTGAAAACCAACTCTGCACCATATAACAATTGTATTTCAGAATATACTCATTGCATAGTCACCCACTAGTTTGTCAGTTGTCAGGCTTTCACGTAGAGTCACAAAAGGCTTTATATCTTCAACATTTGTTTAATCCCAACATCTTAGAGGCCATGACCAAAACAGTGTTGTGGAAGCCCCATAAAAATACATTGTGGGGGCCCCTGGGCAACTGCTCCATATGCCTTGCCCAAGATCCGGATCTGGGAGTATTCATGGGTACATTTGAGGATCAATTATTATTAGTATTATTGTAGTTAACTGGATAATGATCGATTATCAAATTGGATGTGGTACGCATCCGTCGTGGTACAAAGGTAACACTGATGCGAAACACAGTAAATATATTCTGGTGTAGCGCAGTTATTCCTCGATATTGTCAAGTAAAACTGACCTCTTGGCTCACATAACAATGAATGACCACAAATCAATTCAGACGTCATACGAAGGGGTAGATGAACATAACTCACTTCTACGGCTGTTCGTGTGCGTCAACTTAGAATGGTCGCAAAGAATTCTCTCACGCGTGACGCAAATTTTGGTTTATGGCCTGAACTCATAAAAACATATTATATTACACACTTTACTATTTTTCTCTCTCATGCGTGCGTGTGTGTGTGCGTGTGCGTGTTTCTGTGTGTGTGCGCACGTGCGTGTAAATGCGTGCGTATGTTCGGTTGGTCTCCGTGTGTTCTTGCATGTGTTCATTAGTGTGTTTTGGATGCACGTGCAAGTGTGTATGTGGCACTGTGTGCATGTTCAAATGCACGCGTGTATGTGTTTATGTAAACATGTATGCATAATATTATATGTTAACGTTGCATTTATATATAAACATGTATGAATAAGATTATTACGTTCAAGTATATATATATATATGTATATATATATATATAGATACATATATATATATATATATATATATATAAACATGACCGCTCGCGTGAGTGCGTGCGTGCGTATGCCAAAAGGTGTATTTGCATGTGTCCGCATGTTCGTGTGTCCAGTGTCCTACCGTGAGAGTATTATACGTGTGGCGATACTTGTGCCCACGTGTGAGTTCCGGTCGTTAGTCCACTTATCATTAATCCTTTGTTCTTTTTTAAAAGACCGTACCCGGGTACTTAAAAAGCGTCCTTTAGTAGATCGACAATTTACAGTCACTACTCTTCCGTCGGCAAAACCAAAACACACACAGTCGATCACACTTATGAGCGTTACAATTAGAAAGGTGCTTGCTGCATAAATCATCAAAACTCACAAGACGTTGAGAGGCTAAGTCCCACACTCTCAACATTGAACTCCACGTCCCCTGGTTCCGACACATACGAAAATTATTTCTGCAAGCAACTCGTACTAGCCAGAACTGTTTCCTATCCTAGTGAGATACGGTACGTGGCAGAGCTTTCACTGTCGTCGTCCATTTAACACCCAGAACCTATGACATTTAAATGTCCGTCGTTGGTGTCCAGCGTGATGTCCTGGGCTGACTAGGACAGCGGTCATCCATTCCCATAATTGTAATCGACCGTGTGTTTATTGGTTCTACCGACGTAAGAATATTGACGGTAAATTGTCGATCTACTAAAGGACGCTTTTTAAAGGAATTCTTTGAGAATTGTAATCTCTTTGTAATACACGCAATTATTAGGTAATCTTTATTTCATTAGAATTATGTTTTATTAATCACTAATGACCCTAACAATATATCGAAAAAATAACTCTGCGAACGCGGAGTTTCTGCTTTGGGCCCACCTTCACGATCCGTGTAAGGCATGCTCATGAATATTCGGGACTGTCCGTCAGACTTCGATTAGCTACGCCGAGTTAATAGATGCAAGAAATACGTCATCAACACGGGTGTATAATAATTCGCCACCGCCATGCGAATGAGTCCTGACCGATAAAATTATCAAAATGAAACAAGATATTTAACAAGATTTAACAAGATTGACACCCAGAGAATTAACTCTAGGTAGCAGGTGGACAAGGAAGCCCTTGGCTTATCGAGAGTCCGACCCTTTTATCTATGTGTATCCCGCCCGTCTGAGGTATGTGTCGATTTTATTTTTAAACATATTCACGCTACTAGCACCCACACAATCAGCAGGTAATCTGTTCCATTCATTTACAGTCTTTTGTGAAAATGAAAACTTTCTTATATCCAATCTACTCTGCTCCTTTGCTAATGCAAGATCATGTCCTCTAGTCCTTCTATCTTTCTTAACTGAGAAAAACATATTTCTCTTAATATTTTCATAACCCTTCAATATTTTAAACACTTCTATCTGATCTCCTCTCAATCTCCTGGTCTCTAGTGTTGTTAAACCGCATTTTTAGGCGTATTTCGTAACTAAGATCCCTCAGATTTGGTATCATTTTAGTTGCTCTCCTCTGCACTCTTTCTAGCATATCTATGTCCTTCCTGCGATATGGCCTTCACGCTTGAATACAATATTCTAAATGAGGCCTAACTATTGTTTTGTACAGCGGTATTATTAGCTCTTTTTCCTTATACGTTATGTTTCGTCTAATTAATCCAAGGATTTGATTTCCCTTTGAAGCTGCAATTCCGCACTGCTCTGAAATCTTCATATCAGCACTAACGGTTAACCCTAAGTCCTTTTCTTTTACAGTAGTACTTAGTACAGTACCCCCCATTGTATATTCTATTTCTTCGTTCCCATGTCCTATGTGGAGGCATTTACATTTCCCAAAATTGAACATCATTTGCCACTTTTCAGACCATTTGATCAACCTGTCAAGATCATCTTGTAAATGCTGTCTATCTCCATCACTTTTAATCCTTCTAAACACTTTTGTATCATCCGCAAATTTCAACACCTTGCTTGTTATTTCATCATCCAAATCGTTGATGTATATTAAGAATAATATAGGACCTAATACTGATCCCTGTGGTACCCCACTCAATACCGATTTCCAGTTTGAAGCCTCCCCATCAACTACTACACGTTGTCTTCTGTCAACCAGCCATTGTTCTATCCAGTTTATTATACCATTTCCTATGCCATGGGCCTTTAGTTTATGCAGTAATCTTTGATGTGGTACTTTGTCCAAAGCTTTTTGAAAATCTAAGTAGACGATATCTACTGGTGATCCCTCATCTACCCACTTAGTGATGTCTTCCAAACATAACATATTTGTTAAGCATGACCTCGCTTTAAAAAAAAAATGTTGAGATGGGTTTATCAAGTTTTGTTTAACAAGAAAATCCACCATGTGATCTTTAATTAGTCTTTCTAATAATTTACAAATCACTGATGTTAAACTCACTGGTCTATAGTTCTCTGACTTGTTTCTCGAACCTTTTTTGAATAACGGTATAATGTTTGCTTCTTTCCATTCTAAAGGAACCACTCCCTCTTCTAATGACAAGTTGAAAACTGTTGCAAGTGGTATGCTAATTTGTTCTACAATTTCCAATAGTAGTTTGGGTGGAATACCATCCACTCCAGGTGATTTATTATCCTTCATAGCCCTTATTTTCTTAGCTACCATTTCCGAGGTTACAATTAATTGTCCTAAATAGTCTGAATCTGCCCCCTTGAACTTAGCCTCTGGTATTGGCAGTGAACTAATATCTTCCCTGGTAAACACTGAACTAAAGTACTCATTCAGGTCTTCTGCCATTATGACACGTGCACCAGCTGCTGTTTATGTCACAGATTCAGCAAAGAAAAGAAGGAAATCATATGGAATTAATAGAAATAAAATTAACATAGCGACAATTCATGACAGACGGATTGATTTACAAGAAAAAACACCAACTCTCCATGCACGAAGTCGAAGCCGTCGATGCCGATGTCATATTGAATGATTGACATTGTTTTTGTTGGAATATAAAAACTATGGTACTATCATGTTCCTTCTTCACTAGGTACATCTGGCTATATATTTTGAAGTGAAGTTTTAATGAAACGTTTAGATAACAGAAACTTACTGAAGCCGAGAAACATTCAATAATGAAACCATTTTATTTGCACCATAAATCCAGCTGCTACTTTCGTAAGCAATATAAATACATTATACATCATTAGTAAAATAATTTACGTTATTAAAGTAGGATAGGTGGTTATGTTATGATGATGATCATCATCTTTTTGGCGGCCACAATCAACTTGCTTATTATTCTGCCGTTCTTTGGGGGTTGCGAGGAGGTAGAATTTGATTTTCCTAAGAGTACTTTCCTATCTATATAAGGGTTAATTTTAGTTTGAAAAATGTAGATCTATAAAGAACATAACATTATTGTCGACAAAATATTAAAATATATTGCATCAGTGTACAAACATGTTTTATTTTGTACTGGGACGCAAAAATAATTATTTGTTCTGCCCATCATTTAGAGTAAAAGATATTGAATTTGTTTCTCTCGAACTCCTGTTTCGATAACAAATAAAATGGCCATTGTATGATGGAAATAAAGTTATAAAATTACAAAACTTTAAAAGTAACGCATATTTTAAAATACTGTTTTCAGTCATCATTGGTGTATTTAGCTCAAGAAGATCCTTAACACATTTTAAATGTCGTGGAACATTTATATTTTATGAATTTTCAAAATTATTGTAAAAGCTATTTTGTCAACACCTTTTTATACACTACTCCCAGTAGAGTTCACATAACACAAACTTGTTTGAACAAATTTGTAAGAATATGCTACAAAACACAATCCAAACATGATGAGCATAAGAAAGTATACATTTTATTATGTACTCCTACTTTCCATCATAATGACGGGATGATATGCATTTGGATGCACAAATCAATCGATTGCACAAATCTATTTGAAACGTAGTGATGCACATATTCCCAGCAGAAGCCACACGGAACTAATGTGGCAGAACAAAGTCAGACAACTTCCTCACTACTGTGTCAGTTAACATATTGTCCTATTAATAGCACTGCTATGCATTTTAATACGCAAAGCTATCAGATGCACACATCCATTTGAAACTCGATGTGAGATACAACTTCCCAGTAGATGTCGCACAGAACAGAATGAGGCAGAACAAAGTCAAGTACCATCTTATGTCAGGTGACCCATTGTCCAATTAACGGCAGTGTTAAGTAGAGCTCTTCAATTTCCTCTTTCCAGCAGCTCAGCTATTTCCGATGATCCTGCAAATTAACAAAATTGAATTTAGGAAACTGAGCCTAAATATGAGTTAACTAACTCAACACTGTGCAGATTAATTCAGTTTAGATATTGGATTATGGGACTTATCACCAAGTGTATAGCTGGCTAAATGGAAAAGAAATACAAGAGAACCTTGTTGTGTTGATTCAGTCAGACTACAATCCCAATCCATTACTTTGGCCAACTTTTAATTTGCTTCTAAATAATTACCTGTATGCATTGGTCATATACAGAGCATTCCAGATAACTCGAACACACATAAATTAATTTTTGCTAAGTTAAGTCAATCTTGTCCTCGGTCCAGGGCAAAGGTCCCAATAAGGGGACCTTCTGATAACTTTTTAATTATGAAAAATTCCACTTATTAGTATTTTCATGGGTCATTGGAAGTTCGACATTATCCAGAGTGCACTGTATATTTTCTTTTATTCTTGCTCTAATAATTAATGTTGTATATAATTACATATATGGGTCATTCTCGTGAAAAGTGTATAGTAACACGTCAACAATTTATGTTTAGTTTGTTTTTAGCGAGTACTATTATTATCAAATGTGCTATTCATATGAAGCAGCACAATTTGATCTGATTTATTATTATATTTTTAAAATATATTCATGGAAAAAACTTATTTATACTAGAGTGCAGATATGCTGGTGTCCAAAATTCGTGCATCGCAAAATTCCGTGTCAATATGGTATTGTGTACTTTTCAACAAACCTAAAACGTTTACATTTTATGATTACATGCCAGACAGGTTTACTAACAATCGTAGCTGTATCATTAAAACAGTCTGTGAACGTAAGAATCTCACGTTTTTATGTTTCGGTTCAAATAAGTGGGGAAACGGAGACTTTTCAAAAACGGCAGATTGGAATTTGGAAAGACAAGACATACCCAAATCCCAGATTTAGGCATCAAAATTACATCCACGACCAGGTTAATCCTCTTGCTATGGTTGCGTATACTGATATTTTAGTGTGCATTTCGTTCACTGCATGTCAACTACCGGACAATGCAGTTTTACTAACTAGAAAGGCGAGATCCTTGCCTAAGGCTGTGTTATTCACTGTAGTAGAGGCAAGACAGACTTAGTGACAGTCCCAGCGGCAGCTGACACTGACAGCGACTGCAGCCGTCCGCGTCGGCGGACGTTATAATTCTATTTAATCGAAACGTTGTTCGGTTGACGGCATTGGGAAGCAGGATAAATAAACAATGCATACGCTTCATACACTTATAAAAAATAGCTGTCAATATACATATGTCTACAAATTGCTTATTTACAATGCCATTGCTTGAAACAACTTACCTCGAAATCTGACATGTTGGCTGTGTGTGTGACGTCAACGGTCTATGCCTTGTTCACTGCGCGGACATGAATATTCATTATTCTTGGGATGCACAATTAATCATCCACGTGGCAACAAGCTCAAAATGATTCGCGTAAACACAACTGTTTATCGGCTTTTTCGCAGATAACACCCACATTATGCATAAACATACAAGACATAAGTAGCAGAGAAAGTACTTATGGGAAATTAATACGTTTTGATACGGTACATCTCGAATGTATATTAGCTTATAAAGAATCCCTTTAAGTACGGTCTTTTCAAAAAGAACCAAAGATTAATTGCCGATGAGATGTTCCAACTGACCGATTTCACACCGTATGTGGACTCACGACTGGAACTCACAAGTGGACACTTTTAGGATTCACTTTTTGACATACGCACGCACTCACGCAGGCGGTCATGTTTATATATATATATATATATATAAATATATAATATATATAATTTATACGAACATACGCACACTAAACGAACAAACGCACGCATTTACACGCGCACACACACACACCCACACACACGTACACACATACACACGCACACATACACGCAGGCACACACGCACACTTTCACACACACACCCACACGCACACACGTACACACGCACACACACGCACGCACACTCGCACACACACGCACACACACGCACACACATACACATTCGCATGAGTGTAATATAAATATGGTTGTCATGGAGAGGTAAAATGGTAAAGTGTGTAATATAATCTGTTTTTTATGAGTTGAGGTCATAAAACAAAATTTGCGTCACGCGTCAGTGAATTCATTGCGACCATTCGGAGTTTATGCAAACGAACAGCCGTAGTAGTGAGTTATGTTTCACGGTCCAAGTCCATCTACCCCTTCGTATGGCGTCTGAATTGGTTTGCGCTGACAAATGGGTTGCTTCCCATAAAATTCGTCTTAATGTTCTGAGAACGTTTGAAGTGGTCATGCATGGTTATGTGGGACCGAGAGGTCAGTTTTACTTGACAATATCAAGGAATAACATAGCGATATGCGCTACACCAGAATATATTTATTATGTTTTGCATCAGTGTTATCTTTGTACCACGACGGATGCGTACCACATCCAATTTGATAATCGATCATTATCCAGTTAAATAATATAATTATAATAATGAATACCCCCAGAGCCTGATCTCGGGCAGGGCATGTAGGGCAGTATTTTATGGGGCTTTCACAACACTGTTTTGGTCATGGCCTCCAAGATTTTGGGGGTAAACAAATGTAGAAGAAGTAACGTCTTTTGTGACTCTACGTGAAAGCCTGACAACTGACAAACTAGTGGGTGACTATGCAATGTGTTTATTCTGAAATACAATTGTTATATGGTGCAGAGTTGGTTTTAAATTTAAAAAGTGGCGTTGTGCTGTGAAATTCACGTTGCAGTAGGCAGAGAGGAGGGATAACTGTTATGCTAGGATGACTGGTCATCCACTGTCCAGGGGCCTCCACAATCAGAAATAATCCGGCGTGAATTAAATGCCTAAAAATATGAAGATTGGTGGAGTAAACGCATTGGTGTATGCAATGGAGGCACAACTATGGTTATAAAGACGAGTTCGAGGTGAACCCGGACGCCTGGATTCTACAGATGTACGATAGAAAGACTCGGCACTGCAGCGTTCACGGGTGGCTGACTCTGATTTACACCGGAAAAGCAGGAGTCGAAATCATCGTGCGTGCGGCTGACCACACAAAAAAACTTCACCTAAACAGGGTCAATGTGTTTTGATATTGTTGCGCATTGGAGAATTTGCGGTTCAGTAACTTCGTACACGTGGGACAAGGACATCATTGTCATGACCCCGTAGCAAACTCGCCCCACGGGTTGACAAACTGTGCAGAAAGGGTGACTATTGGGGGTAGTTTTACTATTTCGTTAGTATTGTCGTCTATAGCTCTGTTGTTGGAGTACTATTGCGATAGTGTCATAAATAGTGCGACACCGTCACGTGGATAATACTATCCGTACATTATAGAGAACGCCATCACATGACCTTTCAGGCAATTGATTCAATGTGGTAAATCCACGAATTAAGCGGTTGTTACAGTAGCATAAGTTGCAATGCTGTCTTATCTTACCAAATGTAGTTACGGTATAGATAGTGTGTCTGCATTTTTCAAGCAGATATGTTATGTATTGGGCGTGTTGCTATCAGGGTTGTGCTGAAGTACATTGTACTTAAGTACTTTTCTATATAAGTACATTTTTTTAGTATTTGTACTTGTACTTAAACACATTTGCAAAATAATAAAAGTACTTGTACTTAAGTAAATTCCAAAAGTCCTTAAATTTCATATACTCTTAACTACGTTTTAAGTACTTTTGAAATGTGATCATGTAATATCAAATCAAATCAATGATTCGGTCACCTCCCAATCCAAAGTGGCCCCTATGGGTGAATGGGCTTCTGTACAAATCCAGTGATAAGACAATAGGGGCATTTAAACATTGATGCTGGAGGTCAGACGTCAGCACTTTTCTAGAAGGGTACACCTGGTAATTTAGCTAATTATCACCAGCCGTGATTAATACCAGTACATGTGCACCTGTGAGGTATTACTAACAGTTTACTGATTTGGCTGTTATTGCCATTTTTTTTTGTATCAGTTGCCAATGTATGCACTCAATTACTTTTTTATTAACTAAATATGTAACACGATCATGGATACATTATTTCTTTTTAAAAGTCTCAGTACTTTACAACTTATTTTATTTTTAAATCTCCTCTCACAATACTCAGAGTCCTCCCCTCGCAAACAATAGTGTCCACATATAATTCTTTAAACAAATGGGTCCACAAAAATAGTTATATTTAAGTACTTTTGAAAAGTACTTGGTCTGTACTTAATTACTTTCCTTAAACCATGATAGACTTGTACATAAGTACCTTGTTAATTAAAAAACCTTGTACTTGTACTTATGTACATTTCAAAGTACTTCCACACAGCCTTTATTGCCGTAGGTTCCAAATAATGCTCCAGTGATTACCATATTATCACACACGCACGCATGCAAACATGCACACACGCACGCTAGTTCGATTATAGCTAGACGTTTATTTTATGTATTACAACAACAAGAATGGTAAACTTTAAAAAAGTATTATTAGCGCAAACGATATTAGAAGCACCGCCTACTTTTGGAATGGCGACGAAGGGACCTACACCAAATCCAGGCTTTTTACTGCAGCATTTACTTATCTTCCTTTTCTCTTGGGAGTGCGCATGCGCCGACGGAAGACGTAGTTTCATGTGGAGGAACAGATAAGAACGGTGTTTTTGTGTGGTTTTTTTATGTAAATACCACCTTTCCACAAACTGTGTGCGATATATTTAACCATGTATATTAAGTATGTTGGCACCAGAAAAGACGATGTTTCAGGAGGCACCCAGGCTTAGGCCGCATGCCAGCCCCAAAAATACAACTTTGACAGTTGACTCGAACCAGACGCCATTTTTGTTTGCTGAGACACAGTGAGTACAACATGTTGAAAATTACTTTGTGCTTGCTAGTTGTGATTGCAACGTGCAACAGACTTATCACTTTTTATTGATTTAAACATGATTCAAAATTTATTTATTTTGCTTCACGAATGCCTTTCCTTAATATTCCATTTTAAGTTTTGAGGCTAACGCTAATTGTTTTTATAGTTTGGTGAATTTGGATTAGTTAATTTTAATTGTTTATAAAGTTTATCTCGGTACCTAATTGAGTTGAACAAACCCTGGGTAATCCATGTAGATTATGTATGCTTATATTTATCAAATTGTATTAATTTATTTGGCTTCAACAAAAACGAGAGTGCATTTCGGGGATGATTTACGGGAGTGTTTACCCCAGAAAGTACGCTAAACACTAGCTGACAGACCACTGATCATAGCCGCCGTGTCAATCGGGGGTTGTCGTTCCAAGTATCGGGAAGCATGGACAATGTGTGGCTGGCAGCGAGATTTGTGTGAAGGTCAACACGAATGATTTATTTGTAGCACTTTGGCCTTGTAAGCTCGTGCGTGCATGAGTGCCGTCAAGCACGTGTAGGCGTTATCAACAGCCAATGTTTGCACATGTGAACGCGTTATTGTGTGTGCGCGAGAACGTATGCGAGATATTGTGTGCTCTTGCAGAATGGATTGCGTTCGAGAGCTTTCGTGTGTGTACGTGCGTGCGTGCGTGCGTGAGTGTGTTTGTGCGTGTGCGTGTGTGTGTCTGTGCGAGTCTGTGTATGTGTGTGAGGAGTGTGTGTGGGTGTGTGCGTGTGTAGGTGTGTGGGTATGTGAGTGTGTGGGTATGTGGGTGTGTGGGTGTGTGGATGTATGGGTGTGTGGGTGTGCGGGTGTGCGGGTGTGCGGGTGTGCGGGTGTGCGGGTGTGCGGGTGTGCGGGTGCGCGGGTGCGCGGGGGCGTGTGTGCGTGTACGTGTGCTTGTGCGTGTGCGTGTGCGTGTGCGTGTGCGTGTGCGTGTGCGTGTGCGTGTGCGTGTGCGCGTGTACTATGTACGCGCGTCGTGCGCTCGCCCGCGTGTTTGAGTGTTCGGGTGTGTTTGTGCGTGTGCGTTTGTGCGTGTGCGTGTGCGTGTGTGTGTGCGTGTGCGTGTGCGTGTGCGTGTATGTCCGTCGACACCGGCTTATGTCATGCATGCTTGCTGTTCTAGGTAACATCCTCTACGTTTTATAATTGCATTTAAATTAAAACCAAATAAACGTTACAATTAGCCACCGTCATAAGAATTTATTTGTGACTGAAACCAATTTATTTCGAATGTAGTACTGAAGTTCGCATAAAATAATTTCAAAGAGAGTCCAGACTTTTCCCTCAATTATTCGAATCTCATAAAAACGGGTGTGTCTAGTTTTGAATGACAAGCCCAATCCCAAGTGCACGACTTTGCAGGCGTTGTATGTAGTTACCGCCTTATAATTCATACATATATATATATATATATAGGCCGGTGCATTGACGAAACCCTAATATAAACACCATGGAGATTACACCTGAGATGTTTACAAATTGTAGTAAATGTTCCTAACAGTACAGATAGAAATTGACATTTAGGTTTTGGGAAACAAACTTGTGTTGAAGGAACATTAAACCAAGGATTTCTATATATCGTGCGTGTCAATTGATTTATTGCAGGTGCTTTGAGGTTATACTCGTGCGTCTCTGGCGTATTACCTGTCGACGATTCCGCATTTATGGTTTGTTTAGTGTTTGCGCAGTTAAAGGTAGTGTTTCAGTCTGTATGCATCGGCAACTGCGCCACTTATTTCAATGTTATGCTGTTTTATTTCTATTTTAAGCTTTAAAATGATACCTCATTTGTTGAAATGTTTTCAGTAGTCCTTTTATTAATTGCTAACAATGAAGCAGACTCCTACAAAGTGTGGGAAACAATCGTCACCGCAATCACACAGTTACTACGTGATTATTGTTCAATTATTTCATTTCTCGAGGAAAATAAACAAACATTGAAAGATGAGATTACATGGTCTGTATTTCTGCCAAAATTACACAATTGATGGGACATGACCTAGAAAGCTATTTTTGGCTTGTGTGCAGAATAGGCCCGTGCCTATACCCGGTTCGCTGGACCCAGTTGAAAAATAATTATTTTAGGGTTACGATGCCGGAGGGGGGCGGGGCTGACATATATTAAAAACGAAGGAACCTCACTATTAAGTTCACGCTCGGGACGGCACCAAAGTAATCAGAATAGCTATGTGTAATTAGTGTAACGAACACATTGCCTATACTTTGCAGCTATGATCTAATATGGTACTGTCGTATGATAACAATTGCGAAATGACTATATTACCGAGATGACGGTAAAGCGAGGTTTGGCTGTACATCCATTCTTCGTAGAATGGCCTAGAATCCTAGACATTCAACATGATTTGGTGATCGTCTAAAAGAGATGCATGTTTCTGATCAACGTCAGATTTTGCCTATCATTTACGGAAGGTGACATTGACCAGCGACACAATTGTATGGCATGTAGTGATGTCGGACGCCACCGGCCATCACACCTGCTGAAGCAGAAGGTACTTCACCTGGGCAATAGATTTTGTCGTAAGTATCCAAGTATTTTCTTTTCAAACTAGTCAACATAACTACACATAAATCTGCCGGACACCGGGTCGGTGCCTCCCTAACTGGCAGTTTAGTATCAACGTCTTCACTCATGGAAATTCAATAAATTAAAGCTCGGTTACATCGCAGGCAATAAACGGCTGCCAGAGCCACTACTCCGACCAGTTGAAGACGTCACGACGCAGCAGATCCAGGGCAGTGGCTTAAGGGGTAATATATTGTGGTCATGGTTAACTACCCGTGACGGTTGACGTAGTGTCACGAATAAGTGACAGTTGTCCGGCAGTCAAACGCCCTTTTGACGGTGGATCGTACATTAAGGTCTGCGCGATGTTTTATTGCATTGTTGTGATCATCTAACCTTCTAGGTCAATAATCCGACGGATGCCACCTTAGCACCCTTGGGCGTTTTTGTAGAAACCCATTAATATGCAAATTAGGTATCGCCATTAAAATACATACTATGTTTCTGAATATCTCGAATTGCAAACATCCAAACAATCAAAATGATGTGTCCATACGCATGTTTCCATGGTATCTGATTATGATTATGTCAGTGAACAAATCATGGTACGACAATTTTGTTATATGAATATGCAAATTATAAGGTCACCGTCAAATTATTTTCGAAATTGCGCGCTTCCTTCTTAAAATTACATTAGTTGCTTATATATTTTAATTAAAAACAAAATGGGCATGTCATATATTTTTGGAAAGCTTATTGTCTACCCGACAAAATGAGATATGACACGGAGCTGTTACCCGGCATATTCGAACTTCTGCAATTTAACAAACGTTACTACTTCATTGTTATGACCATGTTATATACATCGTGAAAGAACAATTTCTTCCCGTCAAAATGTGATATGACGTGGAGGTGTCAGTTGATGGAATTTGGGTGGAACGACGATCAAACAGTATCAGCGTCAAGTAATACATGTTTGAAATTAAGCCACCCAGGTAAACGTTATAAAAAACCAATGTTGGCTTATATACGTTACCTATCTACTCATGGCCACATCATATTCTTTGGGAAGCCTACTACCTCCCCGTAAATAAGGGATACCACGGGGAGCTATCAAATGATGCAGTGAGTGTGGGGTGAAGGTCAAGCAAGGTCACCACTAAATAACGAATGTTCAAAACTGCGCTATTCTGCAGACGTTGTGCAATTACAATGTTTGCATATCTACTTTGTCTACTTATATTAGGCCACGTTATACACCTATCAAAAGGAGGCATGGCATAGAGTTGTAAAGCGGAGGTCTAACTGAGGTGTGAAGGTTGAAAGTGAAGGTTGAAGGTCACTGTCAAAAGATGCACCAACCAACATCACCGTCAAAAGATGCGTCAACCAACATCACCGCGTTTGATGAATATGCAGACATTTCTGTTGTTCCGCACATCTTGAAGCATTTAATTCACTCCAACAATAGTGGCGTCGACCGAGAGATGTACCTCGCAGGAGGATCAAATAATCCACAAGAGAGAAGCGTGGTTACGGGATTCTGAGGAAACTAACGTGAGACAACAAAGTGCCAATAAATTGGAAATACTTCCATCCCGATGTTACCAACATACAGGAGCTATTTGCATTTCTCTCCATTACGGTTACAAAGCTCCATTATCTAAGTTGAAAGGAAGTGTTTGGCACTTCGGACACCTCAGCTGTTGTGACTAGTTGTAGCTATGACGTGCTGCATCCAGTATGTCCATGAAGAACCTGGCATGCAACTGTTGATCCTTGTGTAAAATGCTTTGTGAAAAAGGGATCAAAGCCATGCATGATTCGCAATATGTTTTCGATGGTTAGGAGTTATGAGCTTGTCAAATTTATATCCAGCTGCATACATTTGGATATGCTTTGGGACAGGCAAGCACGGTATTCATCTTAATGGCAACGGCCTCAATCATGGTCCGTGTATATATCGTCTTTTATTTGTCGTTTTTAAATTGGCGATTGAAAAAGGAAAAAAGCAAACAATGTTCGTTTCTCATTTTTTTTTCATATTTGAAGTACGAAAAACGAATGCAATCTACTATTCGCGGTATTTCTAATACATGTTAGAAAAACAAAATAACGATAAAACAAACCGTTTTTCGTTTTTACTGCATCAGAACGAAAACACGAAATACGACAGCAGCGCCACTCGTTTTTGTACTTAGGAAGCTTCGGGTGCCTTTCCGCTTCTGCTAGGCGGTAAACGTTTGTGGCTTCGGCGGGACAATTCCGTCGCACTGGCGGCGTTTTGAAAATAAATTCGCTGAAATTGCATCGCCGACGAAGTGGTATCGTTACCGACGCAACAAGTACGGGCTACTATTGGTGGTTTCAGCGCTGTTATTTTATGAAGCGTTTCGACTATTAAATTAATTATAAAAAAAATTTCGTTATTAGTTATTATGTTTAGCAGAAATACATAATGTAAAACCAGTATTTGAGATAGTACTATTATATGAAAGTGTTTGAAAATGTAAATAAAATTCCAAAATGACAGGTAGTATTATTTAAAAAAGTTATCTACCGTTTCGGAAGTAATAGGTTACTTCTAATTTGTTAACGTTTTCTGTTGATGTGCCTCCCGTTCATATTCGTATCCTAAAATAGCAAAAGTGCTGCCTCTCTACAAAACTAAGGAAACACATCAGCGTTCTAACTATTGGCTATTTTCGAAAGTATTTTTTCTCGAAAATGTTAGAAAGACTAAAATATAATTGGCTGTTATATATTGTTAATAAACATAATATTATCTACAAATACAAGGTCTTGTTTTCGAAAAAAAATATTAATTGTCCTTTCGCGATGTATGTCCATAGATATGAAGTCGATACAGAGTTAACGTAACTTAATGACGTTCGCGGTATTGCAAAAGTTCGAATATTCATCATTTCATGTTTGACCTTAGCTCCACCTTTACTATACAGTGCAACAGCTCCATATCGTATCCCGTTGTGACCGGGAGACAAGAAGCTTTCCAAAAATATATGGCATGTCTATTTTGTTATTTAAAAAAAGTAAATAGGCAACCAATACGTTTGTGGAAGCGAGCAGTTTGGAAATGTTATCATTTGACGGTGACCTTGTTTGACCTTGAAGTCACGCTAGTTCTACAATAGGCCTCGTTGTGATGGGGATATACAGCTGTATAAGGTTTTCAAATTATATACAATTTGGGTTTTTGTATGGGGAAGGGGGTATTTAAGTATGTCCATTAATTAGTGCCTATCGCTCGCCTACTGAACATATATAAACGAATTTCATAAAGTTATATTGGTCAGAGCTAATTTGCATATTCATGCGACAAATATGCATACTATGATTTGTTCACTAACGTAATCATACCCAGATACCCTAAAATATGCGTTTGGACACATCATTTTGATTGTTTGGATGTTTACAATTCGATGTATTCATAAAAGTAGTATATATATTTAATGGCGATGAATAATTTGCATATTAACGAGTTTATACAAAAATACTCAAGGGTGCCAGGGTGGCATCCGTCGGATTATTGACTTTGAATATATTTGAATGCAAAAAAACATCGTGCAGACCCTAATGCACGATTCACTGGCCAACACCCGCACTGCATACATTTTTGTTTGAAAAGTCAACCGCGTGACCAGTAGTTCAGTAGCCGGGGGAGTAGTAAATTAGAGAGCTAAAACACAAAAACACAATGTTAATGTTTTCAAAGTAAGTTCAAAACCCAACAGTTCGTCAAACACACACACACACACACACACATATATATATATATATATATATATATGTGCATATACATATATATATATATATACATATACATACATATACACTGTATATATAATACATACACCATCTTCGCACACCAATCATAATAATAATACTATATTAACCAATTAACTAGTTATACTTATTAATGGCTAAAAAACAATATAAACATATGGACGTAAGCACGGCAGCGTGTTGTTTTGAGCACCAGACTCTCAATTGAGACATTCTGGGTTTAAATCTTCTTGGTGTACCAGTACCAGTCGTCTCCGCGCAGACATTGCAGCGTGGCAGAGAGTTTCCCAAATAAATCGAGATGATGTTGGAATGAACAGGTTTGCCAGTATAAAAAGGTACGTTCTTACATAGCGCTTTATCAAGTTTTAGGACTGCTCAAAGCGCTTCACACTTGACTCCCTGCGTGGCAGAACTGTTCAATCGAACATCATCTCGACTTCTCTGGATAGCATTTAGTCACGCTGCAATTAATGCGTGAAAACTATTCGTACACAAATATCCACCGCTGTCTATAGCCAGGTACTTACTCTTTCAGCTGAGTTATCTCAAGCAGCGTAGGGTGAACGAACTTGCCCAAGATTCGACACGACAGCACAGGATTCGAACCCGGTTTCTCGCGATTGAGAGTCCGATGCTCTATTTACTGCGCCACTGCGCTCCACAACATCTACATAAAACGCTGTGAGCAGTCGTAAGGACTAGACACCGGGCTATATAGGAAACTACATATTACTTATCTCTATAAGCTGAACGGTAAGTGATCTAGTTTTGGATGAGTATCTTGTAAGTAACCATAGGCTTTGAACCTAAATTGAACATACTTCGGAGAGGTGCGTTGAAAGCCGTGATGTGATGTGATATGATGTGATGTGATATGATGTGATGTGATGTGATATGATGTGATGTGATATGATGTGAGGTGATGTGATGTGATGTGATGTGATGTGATGTGATGTGATGTGATGTGATGTGATGTGATGTGATGTGATGTGATGTGATGTGACGTGATATGATGTGATGTGATATGATATGATGTGATGTGACATGATGTGATGTGATGTGATGTGATGTGATATGATGTGATGTGATGTGATGTGATATGATGTACTGTGACGCGATGTGATATGATGTAATGTGATGTTATATGATGTTATATGATGTGATGTGATGTAATGTGATGTGATATGATATGATGTAATGTGATGTGATATGATATGATATGATATGATATGATGTGATGAGATATGATATGATGTGATGTGATGTGATGTGATGTGATATTATGTGATGTGATGTGATGTGATGTGATATGATGTGATGTGATGTGATGTGATATGATATGATGTGACGGGATATGTTATGATGCAAGGGGCCATGGACTAAATGTCCTACAACGGTCATTGTAGTCGCAATGTATATATATATATATATACATACATACTGTAAGTGATCTAGTTTTGGATGAGAGTGTCTTGTACGTAACCATAGTGCTTTGAACCTAGATTGAACATACTTCGGAGAGGTGCGTTGAAAGTCGTGATGTGATGTGATGTGATGTGATATGATATGATGTGATGCGATATGATGTGATGTGATATGATATGATATGATATGATATGATATGATGTGATATGATATGATGTGATGTGATATGATATGATGTGGTGTGATATGATGTGATGTGATATTATGTGATATGATGTGGTGTGATGTGATGTGATATGATATGATATGATTTGATGTGATGTGATGTGATGTGATGTGATGTGATGTGATGTGATATCATATGATATGATGTGTTGTGATGTGATATGACGTGATATGATGTGATGTGGAGTGATATTATGTGATATGATGTGATGTGATGTGATGTGCTCGATCACATGTGATGTGATGTGATTTGATTTGATTTGATTAGATTTGATTTGATGTGAAGTGATGTGATGTGATGTGATGCAAGGGGCCGTGGACTGAATGTCCTACAACGTTCATAGTAGTCGCAATATATATATATATATATAAATGTTATAGTTGACATTGCCGCAATCTAATCCTATGTATATACCACCACCACTTAACTTATTGGGGGGTTCAACCCATCAAGCCACCGCCGGTTTCAAACCCTTTGAACAGTACAATGGGAATTACTATAACTGACAGCAGCTACAATTTTAATTTAGCTTCTTGTTTTATAATATTTACTACTATATATTATAATATTTATGGACATACACCATTACTGAAATATATATATATATATATGTATATACATGAATATATATAACGTATATATATATATAATAATAAAGGTTCTTTTACCGCGCGATCTCTAAATAATAGTTAATCAATGCGCACACAATATAGAAACATTATAAAAACAATTAAAATAATATATAAATTAGTTATAAATTATTTAATTTATAAAATAAAAAATACATTAATAAATTAACAAGAGTCACTAAAACGTCCTGTAAATAAATATTGCTATTGTCCACCATAAGTTTGTTTAAATAAATATGTCTTCAGGTGACGTTTAAATAAAAACACAGACGGAGCATCTCGTAGAGTCAGTGGCAGTTCGTTCCATTTGGCCGGACCAGTTATGCCAAACGCTCGCTTGCCGATGGATTTTGATGCTCGTGGAACTACAAGCTGAAGATGGTCATGAAGCTGCCGAAGACGAGGGTTGCGAGTTCGTGGATGTAGTAGATATGCAAGGTACTTCGGTGCCCAACCATGGAGCACCTTGTAAATATACACAAGTACTTTAAACACAATGCGTTGTCTGACTGGCAACCAGTGCAGAAGTGCCAGTACTGGTGTGATGTGTGAAGATGTAGGTGTGAGGACAACTAGGCGGGCTGCCCTACTGTGTGTCTTATGGAGACGTGCTAAGTGAAATTTGGGTAGGTCCAGCAGCAGAGCGTTGCAGTAATCTAAGCTTGAAACAGCCAGCGCAATGACCAATGAATGGCAGACAGGCTTCGTGATATAGGCCCTGATGGAGCTAATACGTCTCAGATGGTAGTTACACTTCTTGCAAACAGCATCAACATGCTGCTTCATGCTCATGTGAGTGTCAAAGTAAGCTCCCAAAAAAGACAGAGACAACAGGTTTTATGTTGTCTCCACCAACAACGAGGTACTCTGGAAGTCCAAATTTCTTTAGATGATAGGGACTGAGGGCCACCATAAATTCAGTCTTATTGTCGTTTAGCTTGAGTTTATGCTTAACCATCCAACATTTGACCTCACTGATGCAGTCACTAAGTCTCTGAACAGCGCACTCCAAGTCACCAGATATGTGAGGACAGTAGGATGTGTATATCTGAAGATCATCAGCAAATTTATGATATTCCACAGAGTGCGTCGTTAGTATGTCCTGCATTGGTGCTGTGTACACAGTGAACAACAACGGACCCAACACCGAGCCCTGTGGAACACCGTGTCTCACAGGGCGTTCTTCTGATGCATCCACCCCAATCCGTAGACGCTGGGTACGATCCGACATGTACGAACCGAACTATGCAAGTGCCGCGCCAGATATTCCCAGGTGGCTATGCATAGTCTTTAGCAGGATAGCAACATCGATCGTATCGAACGCAGAAGATAAATCCAGGAGAACCAGAAGGACACCCCTGGAGTCTGCCATGTAACTGGTGATAGCAGTTTCAGTGCTGTGTCGGGGTTTGTATGCCGATTGTAGCTGCTCGTGAAGGCCATTGTCACTTAGATGTTGAATAAGTCGTTTGGCTGCTACCTTTTCTAAGACTTTAGACACGAATGGCAAACTTGAAACTGGTCGGTAATTTTTCAGCGTGTTTCGATCCAAGGTCGGTTTGTTATAACAGCCTTGAGTTCCCGCGGAACAGTGGCCGACTCGAAAGACATATTGATAAGATGAGTCAGTATTTGAATATGAACAGGAAGAGTGCTCTTTAGTAGCGATGTAGGTAGAGGGTCCAAGCATGATGACTTGGGTTTAGCATCCTGGATAATTTTCTGCACTTCACACATACTTGCAGCACATATTTCAGTCATAGGATGTTCAACTACTCTCTGTGTCACAGTTTCGATGTCGCTCATGTTTGTTTCCGAGGCATCAATTTCATTAATGATTTTCGCAATGTTTTCTTCAAACAAGTTCAGAAACTGGCAGCATAATTTCTCCCTTGAATCAGTGGCAGGCAGTTTGGAAGGCTGTTGACGGCTTCGAAGGCTGTATTCTGATCGGCATCTTGGAGTAGCAATATATGTATGTATGTATTCGCCAAACATCGCGACATCTTTTAATATATTTGGAACCTGCATGAAGAGACAAGTCTACAACTCAAGCGTACTTCCAGCGATGACATACGGCGCGGAAACATGGGCTATCACCATCCAGGCAAGGAATAAGCTAGCAGCCGCAGAAACAAAGATGGAAAGAAGTATGTTAAACATCACATATCGGGAGAGAAAAACAACCATCTAGGTTAGAGAGAAGACAAAGGTCATAGACGTAATAAAACAATTCAGAAGACAGAAGTGGACTTGGCACATCAGCAAGCTACGAGATAACCGATGGACATCGCGTATCACAAGACGGATACCTTACGAAGGGAAACGATCTAGAGGAAGACCGGCGAGACGGTGGAGAGACGAACTAGACGAGTACTGGAAGGGCACCATCTGACAGAGGATAGCACAAGATAGGCAGATTTGGAAACGTCATGCCGAGGTCTTCGCCCAACCACGGGAGACAACGGCTGCACAATGATGATGATGATGATGATGATATATGTATAAATATTTATATGTGTGTATATATATATATATATATATATATATATACATGTAGCTGTGTGTATGAGTTAATTATACAAAAAACATGGAGTTATTGAATTATCATTGTAACATTTCTGCCGTATCCACATATTGTATAATAACTAGATGTCTACAGTGTCTCGTATCTGTCGTCTGTCACGTCTCCCCCAATGTAAGATAATAATCTGCTCAAAGCAATTAATGTCATTACGTGCTTAATAAAATTGTTTAGTACGTGTTTAATGTATTTTAGGTTTTCTAGTCGGGCGTTTATACCGCCACCACATCTGCTATTGCACCGTGGTCGGAGTACAAGCGTGGCTGCTCGACACGGGGCATCTATGAAGTGAGACCAATTATGTTTTTTGTATAATAAGTGGTTCCTATGATAGCGACACATTACCTTTGTATTATTATTACTCACTGACCCCTTTTCACTGTTCTTTGTTAGAAATGTATATTGTTTTTAATTACTCATAGTGTGTTTAATTATACTCGAAGTACGTAACATGGTAATATGTGTATTTGTGCACTGTGCACTGTGTACTTTAATGTGGGGTGAAAATAAACAGCCTATTCTAGTTATTATTCAGCCTCCTATCATCCACACAGTATATACATCATAATATTATACAACATTATACGTGAATTTATTTTATGTGGGCACATATCAACATGAAACACTGTTAAACACTCCCATTTAATCATAATAATACAGTTATTAAATATGTTATTAAGATTAACTGGGAAGAGTTTTTGTGCTGCTTCAAAGATAACAAATATATAATGTAGCCAAACAGCGTCGTCCGGATATATGGCATGCACCATGCACCATGCACAATTTCTGCATAATTTCGACCGCACCGCATCTCGTGGCCTTCTTCAGCAGACTAAATTTACGGTCGTGTCAAATGACCTACATCATGTGACACAAGCTGGAGCATGACTGGCGGGAATTCCTGGCCGACGTCTCTGTTCAATGAAGGCTTCCCCCTGTAGATGTTAATCGCCTCATTGGTCTTTCTCCTCTGCCAGTTCTCCTCGTCTAAGTCTAAGATTTTCACATATTTCATGTAATACTGGTGGCTTGTGTTCAACTTGTGTTCGCTTATCGCAGAAAGGGGTTGGCGACACGATAGATGTTCTTTAAATCGTGTGCCCAGTGCCCTCGCTGTTTCTCCAATGTAGTGTTGGTCGCATTCTGGGCATTGGATGTCATATACCACCCCACACTTTGTAGCCTTGACTGTTTTGTCTTCTGGGTGTACCAGCAGGGACCTCAGGGTTTGGGATACACTGGTACGTCATAGGACTTGATACTCCTTGCCAGTTGTTCAAACAGCTTACTGATATAGGGTAGACCTATGGCATGTTGTCTTCTGTTGGTTTCTTTGGTGTTGACATTCTCCTTATTTCTCATTGGTTGTGTGGTTTTAAACATCCAAGGTTTGTAACCGTTCGTTTTCAGAACTCTCTTGATGTGCTCCACCTCTTTGGTCTTATCTTCCTCTTCAGTTACCAAATTTTCTGCTGCCCTTTGGAAGATGGTCCTCACCGCTGATCGTTTCTGTTCTAATGGGTGGTTTGAATCCCAGTTCAAATACTGGTCTGTGTGTGTTGCATTCCGATACGCCTTAACCTTGGTTGATCGATCGTCCTTCATACATACATTCATACATGTATCTAGAAAGGCTAAGTTATGGTCATGTTCTGGTTCTACTCTGAACTTGATGTTATCGTCCATTGAATTCAGATGGTGTGTGAAATGTTCTACCTCACTCCATTGTATCACTGTGGATGTGTCATCCACGTACCTCAACCAGATGTCTGGAGGGTGAGATGCTTCCCTGATGGCTCTTTCTACAAAATGGTCCATGTCCACTATTGGGGACATAGGTGAACCTATGGCCGCTCCCTTCTCCTGCTTGTAGAACACTCAGTTATAACTTAAATATGTGGTGTTTAGACAGATTTCTAACAGTGTGGTGATCTGGTCTACTGATAGTTTACATAATGTCTTTCAGTGTTGTGTCCTGCTTTAATTGGTCCTTGATCACTGATACGGCCTCTGTCACTGGGATAATAGTAAACAGGGCTGTTACATCGAATGATACCATTTTCCTCCCTGGTGGAACTTCCAACCCTTCGATTTTCTTTACAAATTGTGCGCTGTTGTTCACTGTTCAGCATAACAATGTCATATAAAAAGTAAATACAGACGGTGTAAATATCATTATCATTAAGGCATGTGCACTTACACTGCATTCATTGGTCCACGAGATTATCAGTTTCGATCTGCTAAAATAATTATGATGCCATTGTTACGACCCAAAGAACACCTCGACTCCATTACGGCTGCGCTCAAGAAGAGACAATGGTTGCGGGCGAATGTAGACGTTGCTGATAGGTGAAATTACATGAAAAGTCGGCCGATGGTTGTGTTGGTTGTGTTGGTTCTGTTGGTTGGGTTATGGCAGTGACGTGTTGTCTTTAACGACATAACAATTAATTGCAAGACATCAAATTACTCAAATTACTAGTTTGAAGCCGTAAAAATTAATTGTTTATTTATCGGTGTGCCTGATCTGCAGACCGGGTCTAAACGTACTGCCGTTGTCGGGTGAGATGAGCCTCTCAGCGGAATATCACCGTACTTCAGATTTTTATTTGCATGACAATTAATCTAATTGTAATCGAGGAAAAATATGTATGTGCGTATGTACGTATGTACTTATGTACGTACGTACTCAGAACTCAGAACTCAGAACTCAGAATAAATTTATTTGACCTATAAATACGATACAATGAATAACGCAAGTAATAGATAAGGTCGGGAGACACCCATTAAGATATATAACATCGCTAGCAAAGGAGCCACCCCATAAATATAAACAACTACAAAATTTACATGACACAAATCAGAATATCATATGACTTGTTTTTATAGTTGATTATTATTCAATATATATATATATATATATACATAATACAAGGACTGATTATGTGTACTCGTGTACACATTGACGTACATATGGATACTTATGTATACACTTCAATACCTATTACGAATTGCAAATAAAGCAATTATGAATAAGACAATTGTCTTCATAATTTAAAATAAAAACTGTTTTTGTGTATGTTGAAAAACCATATAGACTGTGGGTGTAAATTGTATTAATGATAATACTTGGTATATTGTGAGTCTGTTTCATTCTCGAATACAATTTGTTTCTAAATTTTATTAACATAATAATGCCATGGGTAATCCAAGGAACTGTCTTATGTTTATATTTATTAAATTAAATTACTTTAATAGATAGAAATGTATTTATACCTACAGTAACAATTTCATCGAGGATATTGTGGTTTTCATTAGGATCCGCATGAGTGTTACGTTTATTATAAATATTTGAGTTTATTATTTAATTTTTTAATTTATTGAGTGAGTCAGGATTTTGTTGTTTTATTCGAATAAACCTTTATGTCGCACTAATGGTTTCGCCATAGTCCAGACGTAGAAAGTACGGAAAGTGATTAGAAATATTGCTCACTAAAATACCAGCTGAGGATTTGAAGAATCTTTTTAACAAATTGCATAAACAATTATCAATGACTGTTCCATGGTATTCAGAAAATCGTGTTGGGTTTGTAATTTTAGGGAAGAAGCCATGTGTAACGATTGTGTCAAAACATTAACATATTATGTGTTTTTCAAAAAATTTAAGGAAATCAATATTGTAATCTCCGGCAATTATTATTTCACTTTTAAATGTTTATAAATCAACTAAATTTGATGCAAATTCATTTTTAAATATATAGTAGTTTTCAACTATATCTCTAGGTGGTCTATATATATATTTTCGAGTATTTCTTTATTCTTCATGGCACAACATGTTATGTCAATAAATTGACCTTCCCAAGTGCCTGTATTAAGAAAAATAAGATAACTTCTATTGCTTCTAAATCATTGGAAACCATGCTCAGAGGCGCATCAAAACAAAAGGATTGTTCAATCTAAAAATCCATAAGCAGTATCCCAGTTGTCAACAGACAATTAAATGACGACGGAATTTTGTAATATTTTCAACTGATCTAACACTAAGAGGGGCCATATTCCAAAGAGTTGGTGCAGCAACAGAAAAAGCCCCAGTTCCAATGGAAATGTTGACGTTAGGAACACAAAGTAGGTCAGAACTAGATGATCGAAGTTGGATAGGTTTTCTTACAGGAGTAAGCAATTAATGCAAATAAGACGGTTGCTTACTGGACAGTGCCTGGTATGTAATGGTACAGATCTTAAATATTATACGATATCGTACAGGAAGCCAATGCAAAGACTTCAAATGTGGTACAATGCGAGAAAAACGAGGATATCTTGTAACTACTCTTGCTAGACAATTTTGGACACGCTGAAGTTTTGTGATATCCTTGCTAGCGATATTATAAAGGAGAGAATTGCAATAGTCAGGTTTGCTGCTAACAAGCGCTGTTGCAATAGTTTTAGCAACAGAAAATTACATATACCGGTGAATACGGCGAAGATCACGAATATGATAAAAAAAACAGCAGCGACTTGTTTGATATGTGTTGTCAGAAATTGAAGTTACTATCAAAGATCACTCCTAGATTACGCACCGAGGTTGCTGGCGTGATTTACTGATTCAAAATACGCGTAGGGATAAAACCATCCAGTTTACTATGCTGCATTGGAGTACCAATAATGATTAATTCAGTTTTATTTGCATTTAATTTCCACTTGCTGTCAGTCATCGAGTGGAAAATATCTTGAAGGCAATTATTAAGTGGTTAAGGGAGCGATTTGTATCCGGGGTAGCCAAAGAAATGTAGATCTGAGTATCATCAGCATAAAGATGATGATCCAAGTTATGTCTTCGTATAACAGAGCTTAGTGGCGTGGTGTAAAGAGTAAAAAGCAAATGCCCAAGAACGGTACCCTGGGGAACACCAAATAAAGCCGGCATTGCAGCTGAAAAGCAGTTCCCAATCTGTATAGATTTGTATCTATCAGTTAGATATGAAGAAAACCAGCTCAGAGCTGTGCCAGATATGCCGTACGACTTTAATAGGCGTTCAATGAGATTGCTGTGATCAATCGTGTCAAACGCGGCAGAGAGGTCTAGTAAGGTTAGTGCAGTCACTTTAACATTATTAATGTTCAAGTTAATGTCATTATGAACCTTTAAGAGGGCAGCCTCTGTTGAATGAAACTGTGACACATTAGTTAAGGCATTTGTGCTAATGTGAGACCTTAGACGACTTGCTACAAACTTTTCTAGTATTTAGGAAATAAAGCTGAGGTTAGAAATAGGTCTATAACTGTTTATAATCTTGTTTAGACATAGATGACTTCTTAAGAAGTGGTGTGACATTGGCGTATTTGAAATCATCAGGAAAACAGCCAGAGCAAAGTGATGCATTTATAATAAATACTATTTGTTATAGGTCCAATTAGTTTATCGAGACATACTTTTGTATTAGCATGGATATTTACAGATTTGTAATTGTATTTGTTGCCGAGGTAGATTGTCAAGCCAGCATATTCATTACAGATTTTGCATTGGCATATTAATGTATATACATCTATTTTAAATAAAAAAAGTGTCAGCTTCTTCATCGAGCCATGTTTCCTGTAAACATAGTACGTGCGTGTGTGCGTGTGTGCGTGTGTGCGTGTGTGCGTGTGTGCGTGTGTGCGTGTGTGCGTGTGTGCGTGTGTGCGTGTGTGCGTGTGTGCGTGTGTGCGTGTGTGCGTGTGTGCGTGTGTGCGTGTGTGCGTGTGTGCGTGTGTGCGTGTGTGCGTGTGTGCGTGTGTGCGTGTGTGCGTGTGTGCGTGTGTGCGTGTGTGCGTGTGTGCGTGTGTGCGTGTGTGCGTGTGTGCGTGTGTGCGTGTGTGCGTGTGTGCGTGCGTGCGTGCGTGCGTGCGTGTGCGCGTGTGCGCGTGTGCGCGTGTGCGCGTGTGCGCGTGTGCGCGTGTGCGCGAGTGCGCGTGTGCGCGTGTGCGCGTGTGCGTGAGTGCGTGTGTGCGTGTGTGCGTGCGTGCGTACGTGTGTACGTATGTACGTATGTATACGGGTACGTTAACGTTTTCCTCTCACACGGCTTGAATCTCGAGCGCCAATCTTTCAGGAAATAACCTACGACGTCAGGGGATGGACGCATTATTAATCTTTCGTTCACGCTAAAATCCAACTTTGTATTCGCTTTAATTCGTTATTGGGGAAGAATTAAATAAGTTATTAGTTTGTGCAAAGACTGTGCCAAAACTTACAAAACGTTGCACAGAAGAGCTAGAAGATACCATACTATAATACTAGACCATAGGTACAGTTGCATCATTCGCAAAATCGATTTGAAATGAGATGAGCGCAAACGAATTGTACTGATCAGGCGCCTTTAACTGCAAACCATATAAACGAGCTGACGTTGCAACGAAACCCGTTTATTTTGTGATCGTTACCTCAGATTTGTTTACAAGTTGACGTCTGCTCCATTCGTCGTCATGTCGTCACGTTTCATAGCCGAAAGCTGTTTTTTTTATTTATACACCTATAATTGCGTACGTTCACGTAATCTGACGCTAGTGCAAATGCCGACAGTAAAAGCAAGTGACGTAAAGACGTTGTCTGTCATACGTTTTATACTGACTGTCACACAGACGTACAAACTGAGTGCACCTGTCTTAGAGGTCATGGCCACAACCCTGGGACGTGTTAGTCCAGTCCGCGAGTTACATAGGTCAGTGGTATGTGTACGCTTGACCTTACACGTATCGTGAAACGTCTGTAGTGACGTGCGTCGTCTTTCGTGGCCTCATCCAATGCGACACACACAAAACTCACTGAAAATATTGGTGTAATTCCTATATAAGTGTAGCTTACATAGTTACAGTAACACAAACAAGAAAAATTGTTTAAGTTATACGTTTTTAAAACATTGAATTAATATGAAAATACTGATAGAAATATTTTTCTCAGTTAAGGAAGATATAAGGAATAAACATGACGTAATATCAGTGAAGGATCATTGAAGATTATATATCAAAAAGTACTCATTCTAACAGAGAACTATAAACGAAAGGAACATATTATCTGCGCATTGGGTGGGTGCAAACAGCATGAATATATTTAAAAGCAAAGTCGACATATATCTCAAAATACACATAGATTAAAACGGTTGGACTCCCAATAATATAAAGGCAGCATTGTTCACCTCGCCACCAACAGTTAATTATTTGGATGACAATCTTGTTATATCTTGTTAGAGTTGAACAATTCGTATTTTTAGTTGCAATTCCGTATTAATCCGTATCACATCTTGGTCATCCAGATTATAGCGTTACTGTTCCGAGTCCGTGTCACCATCTTCCAGTTACGAAATCAACTTACATATAAATCAACCAGATTTAGTAGATATGTATCGAATTCCAACATTTGTTTGGCATACCTGAATACATCAAACCAAAGCAGGTTCGGTTTTAAAGTAATCAGCCCTAGCATCAAAAGGAATTCCTCTGGATGTGTAATGTGTACACAATTACTGTGTTACAACAGATTCAGACCATGTATAGTTATTGTTCGCCGATTTGTGACGCCATTTGTCTGCGTGGCACGCGGCCAACGGAGAGACAGACTCACGAATGTGAACTTTAACTTGAGGTAGACCTACCACCTGCCCCAAATCCCCGACAAATCGTCATAAATCAGGACATGTCATTAAGCGACGAGCACTCAGATTGATGTCGTACGATCTGCGTCATCAAGCTTGAAAACCTCTTGAAATTAATTAAATTTTATTTCTTATTTACCGTTGCCATACCCGTCTGATAGTCGCAGTAAATCGCCTCAGCCTTACCGCATTCTTGTGTCCCAGTTGGGAGTCTAGTGGCGTTGGTGATTATCTCTTATGTCCCTTTCCAGCTGACTTATCCAGCTGAAGAGATTTGCTGTAGTTTTAGTTACCCGCCGCCCCCCGCGTGGAATCGTCCCACCGACTTCTTCTGAAGTGATAATTTGCGTATTGTGGCACGACAATTTACGGCGAAGGGTTAAAATTTATAGTTGCACTTAATCGGTGATTGAAAGGGTAATAGGTCTCGGCTATTCGGTATATAAGGAGATGCGTCCATGGTGAACATCACTGCGCTGGCAAGTCGGCTCGGTACGTGTGGCACTTCGACTTCCGTTGAAGGTAAGCTGTTTCGTACGGACACATAGGCTCAACTATGATAGTCTAGTATATCTCAACACGTATACTGGAGCAGAGTTATAGACAAGGCAGTGCTCTTTAGCAATTTTAGCGTTGATCGGATGGGTATTGCTACGCGCGCCAAGCATTTCAAACGTTACTGTTTCGATCGTTAATTTGCGGGTTTTATTAATGTTATACCACCAGTGTTGTAGTACCATTAGACTCGTTGCCAAACTTTGGCAGACGAGAGATAAATGAAACATTATACTTGAAGCACAGTGGTCTCATGCTATACGAAACATGTCGTGACTTGGTTTATATGGTCCTTAAATACAATCTTTCTCGCATCTGCTACACGAAACCTAGCAAACAAGTATGGGGATTTCAAAGATGTGTCTTTTAAACTTACATTAGGAGTTTTTTTAGACTATTGCCTATGCAAAAATAACATATCGAGTTTGCGACAAAAAGTTACAGTTTGATTTAAAAAATGTACTCCAATAATGTTCGTAATATACGCAGTATTATACAAATTTGTACAAAACACGTTGTTTCTGATGTACATGTAGACAGACCGTTTCTTGAGAACGACCAACGGGACTGACAATGCGTGCGACAGGCCTTCTCGCAGGCCTCGTGCTGGCCATGTTGTGCATTCAACTGGGTGCGTAGTCTATATATTGTGTGTGTGTGTGTGTGTGTGTGTGTGTGTGTGTGTGTGTGTGTGTGTGTGTGTGTGTGTGTGTGTGTGTGTGTGTGTGTGTGCGTTCGTGCGTTCGTGCGTGTGTGTGTGTGTGCGTGTGTGCGTGTGTGTGTGCGTGGGTGCGTGCATGCGTGTGTGTGTGTGTGTGTGTGCATGCGTATGTTTGAGGTTGTACGTGTGTGTATCTAAGCGTGTGCGTGTGCGTGTGCGCGTGCGCGTGCGCGTGCGCGTGTGCGTGTGCGAGTGTGTGCCTGTGTGTATTTGAGTGCGCGCTTGAGTGCGTCTGCGTCTGTGTTTGTGTGTTTTGGTATGGCATATTGCTGTTACAGAAAACATTTAAACCGCAACTGATTTAACCATTCGCAAATGTTCAAATTTGTAGTGCGTTAATTATTTAACTAATACTCATAATCGGTTTGACACATAATTATATTTCGCGAAGTCAGCCTGAAAATCGCAATGATATGAACTTTTAATCAATGACGTTCGCACAACTATCACTTCCAGTGGAAATGATAGTTGCGCGAGAATCTTTGATTAAAAGTACAGTGTATGTACAACATTGTACGATATACGCACACTTACATTGTATCACTGAATATGTACGTCGTTGCTTCAGATGGTCACTACATCCACAAGAGACACAGCTCGATTTTGAAATCCTATAAGATCGGTAAGTTCTTGATACTCATTTATATCTGCCAACAATATGAAACTCGAAATCCGGGAGCTTGTATGGGTCTGTAGAGTTCGGTTCTGTCGGAGTGGACACTGGAAGAAGGGAGGGGGTACTGTTAGGAGTATGCTGTTTCGCTCCGGGAGTCCGGGTGATTCACAATACATCCGGGTGTTTTTATAAGGGGTATACTAATTGGTGTTCGTAGTTGAGGACTCGGCTTACCGTAATAATTGGCACCGCAATGCAGATGTTCAAATAAACGAATGTTGATATTAAATACTCAACTCAAACACAAAACATACTATCGCCACGTTGCTGCGTTTATTTGAGCATGGTTAGAGCTTAAGTGTGACTGTTACTGCTGTCGACATGAACATAACAATTATGGAGCTTCCATGAGTTGAAATATTGTCATTGCTATGCTATTCCATATTTGTGTCAACCCGCATTTGACCTAGTCCAAATTATAATCATTCCATATTCATCGTTACCTCTAAACTATGTTTGAGTTATTCCACATCGGAGTTAAAGTCCTTTGTTGAGGGTTAATTATTCGGTAGAGTTTTGTTATTGCCGCAACTGTATTACTATTGCATTACTACTGCTACAGTGTCTAAATATTGTGACAATAACGCAATAGTATTACGGAGAATCTAATAAACAGAGAAGCAATCACAAACAATAATTTATAGACGAATGCCTTGGAGGCAGTATTTTAAAAGTACTTACCGTATTTGCGTAGATGACGCCGCCCTTATGTCTGAAAATAACTGTTGATATTAATTCGACAATCAGTAAAAAAAAACAATAAAGTTGTAAAAACATGTTTTCGAACAAATGAGAAACTTTCATTTTCCATATCCAAGATCAATTTTATTTACCTGGTAGAGCCTTTCGTCAACGTTATCACGTCGACTTGCATTAGTTCCGATGACGTTGAATGACGTCATCTACAAGGTAGTAGTAACAGGCATCCTGCAGTCTCGTAAGACTATGGATCTGTGCCCTGGTGTCGAAGATCAGTTGTTGGCTGGGCAGCGTCTGTTGAGGCTATGAAAAATGAAAGCTTCTGAATTGAAAACGAACTATCCTGAAGAATGTCCAGTAGTGTTTTCGAACATTATTAGTGTTTGTTGAACTGCGTTGCCTGTGTGTTTGTCCAGGTATTGGTAAACTAATAAGTCATCAACGACAAACGTACTTATGTAAATATATTATTTATGGTACTGCATCTTCACGTTGTCCATCGCTATGCATTGGTAGTTCGATATATTGTCACATATTACCTACATTTTCTTGTGTGAGTGAGAAGCTGACAATGCCATATTTTGTTCTGCAGGTTACCAGGCTTCGTTATTACTTGCGAAGAGTAAAAAATCTGGCAAATATACAAAGAAAGGTACGATTGTATAATTGTTACTAACTATATTATGGCCAATGTGTACTAACTAAATACGCTACATCGTCGACATTGTTTTATTTACTAAAGTTACATTACTATCTTGTTTTGGCAATTGTTGACATATAGTTTTCGTAAAGTGAATTACTGGTCACGGGCACAGTGTATTGTTTACCGTCAAAACGTCGACCGAAATCGAATGTTTCTCTGTACATAAAATAGTAGGGTGACTTAACAATGAACTGACACTCAGATTTGTTCATGGAGCGTTATAGTTATAGATTTCCTCTAAGCAAGTTGTATAGACAATTTTAGTAACTTGTTCAGATCATAGGGTTATTGTGTTCTCTCTCCCCCTCTCTCTTCTACCTCCATCTCCCTGTATCTCGCTCTCCCTCCCTATCTCTCTCCCTCCCTATCTCTCTGCCTCCCTATCTCTCCCCCTTCCTCTCTCTCTCCATCTGTCGCACCTCCCTCTCTCTCAACCCTCTCACCCTTTCTCCAGCTATCTCTCACTCCTCTGCCTCTATCACCTCTCCCCCCCCCCCTCTCTCTCTCTCTATCTCTCTCTCTCTCTCTCTGCATGACTTCACACTTACGCACACTCACTAATTCCAGCAAAATCCGGCAAGATCTGCTCTACGTCCGGCACCCTCACGTACCAGTCGTTCGACGGGGCTCTCCTGAGCTACACGGGCGCCTGCAGGTACCAGGTCGCCGGCGTCTGCGGCAGCGGTCCGCCTCCTTTCCGCGTCTACATCCAAAACAGACGCGTCAGCAAGGTGTCAAAGGGCCAGCCCGTACAGGTCAAACATGTCGAGGTGGAGTACAAGAACAAGAAGATTCGTCTGCACTCGAACATGCGTGTGCTGGTATGTCACTGTGCACATTTTGGTAGTCGATCTTATTTCACCAACATGTTCTGGACTGGGGGATTTCTGAGGTTTGTATCTAGATAAATTCATGTGGCAGCACATTTATGATAAGATGACCTTCATTAGTTAGGCAAGTCTACATGTTTTTTTATTTTATATTTCGTTGGCTGGCAGGCACAATTATAGTGTATTTTTTATAAAGACCAAAATTATGAGAATTTTAATGTCTTTGTACAGGAAGAAAATTATGTGAGTTAATTTTCTTGAGACTCCAAGGCACATAAATGCATTATATACATATCACATACCAGGCAGGGTTAAGTTCAATTATTAAGTGTTAATTTATTAATTCAATTAAGTCAATTTTATTTAATTAATTATTATTAATTAAAATATTAATGTTATTTAATTAATTAACTTTTTTCTAAAAGAGGTTAATTTAATGTAATTGAATTAACAAATCTCAATTAACTTTATTTTATTTGACGTTATTTTATGCATTCCTCTGGTTATAGGCACTGTCCCGCTGTCGGTGGTTAAAGCTATACAAATAATTTTGCGTAGTGACCATAGTGATCACTCAATTGATATCAAAGACAATTACAAGCGCATGCTATTGCTGCAATAGTATCCCCGCCCAGCCAGTGTCAATCAGTGAATACTGGGAGTGTACTGTGTTATGTAAGAATACTCACCTCTATCACCCATCCAAGTGCATGCAATACAAAGAGTAGCTGGAGTCTGGAGCTGCTTAGTGTAGCTAAAATGTTGCTGACTGCTGATCGATGCTGGTCAAGTGACGACATTGACGATTGAACTGTTGATGTTCTTGAAATTATATAACCCTTTATTTTTCCCAACAGGAAAAAATATATATGACATAAAAAGCTATAAAAAAATTCACATACATACATACATCAGTTATGTAAAACATGCAACAATAAATATGCCGACACAACATGATACATTTAGCAACAAAAAGAAAGAAAACAGTTGGAGTCTCCTACCAAAGCCAAAATCCAAACCGATCGCTATCGTAGGAGTCACAAGTAGGACGATGTACATAATTAATATCAATGTATATGTGTGACGATGTATTGTGTTGATGTGTATGATGTATGCGTGAATACCTGACTTTAAAAAGTGGTGGATAGTTGTGTACGAATAGTCTTCGGGCATTAATTGCAGCGTGGATGGATGCTTCAAAGAGAAGTCGAGATGGTGTTCGATTAAACAGTTGTGCCAGGGAGTAAAGTGTAAAGCACTTTGAGCAGTCCTGAAGACTGGATACTGCGCTATAGAAAAATTTACCTTTTTACCTTTGTGTTTATCGATAATAACTGCAACTATGCTGGGTATGTGACAGGTGGACGGCCGTTCTCGCAATCTCCCCATCCTCAATGTCCCGGGCGTCAAAGTGGAGCTGGAGAATGGAGGTTGCAGCGTCGTGACTCTCAAGTGTGGAGCCATCATTAAGTTCACCAGCAAGGGCAAACTGTCCGTCCAAGTCTCTGATGATTACAAGTAAGACATTTACAAATTCTAGAGAGAAAAAACAAATATTACTCGAATATGAAACAGGAAATCGATGATTAGAATCAAGGCCAGGCTCACTCCTGACAGAAAGATAAACAAAAGGAGAAAAACTAAATTGACACTCCATGGTGTAATCTATGATGCTCAAATCAACACATGTTTGCCTAGACGCATATAAACACCAAACAGTGTTCTGTTTGAACACTCCAGTGTTATGTTAGCACACTCCAGTATTCTGTTAGAACACCCCATTTTATGCTTAGATAGTCAGTCATTTACTGTTTCGATACTCTCATTTGCTGCTAATTTTATACATAGTATTGTTTAAATATAGTCATTTTCTCTTTAGGCATTCACCCATTTACCGTTGCAGTACTACCGTTTTCTGTTTAGATATGCATTCAGCCATTTTATATTTACACAGTCAGTCTTACACTGTTACAATACTAATATTTGTTACTCAAGCATTTACACATTTATTATTTTACATTTACCGCATAGGCAATTACGACTACAGCACCTTGAGCCAATTAGCCAATTTGTTTCGTAATCATACGACAATAGGTGAACACAGTTTCACTAAATGGTCTGTGTGAGAATGAAAAATATACAAAATACAATCAAATTTAAATATTAGTATTAAAAAAAAACAGTAATTGTGTTAGCTACAAGATGCATGCCTCTTGATATATAGATTTGTTTTTTGTTGGGAAACTATAGTTTGTTTCCGTCTACACGACTTTACTTATTCGCGCAGGGGCAAGATGTGCGGTATTTGCGGGAACTGCAATGGCAACGAGAAAGACGACATCAAAGACCGAAGCCCAGCCAAGACGTGCAAGAAGTGGAGGGCACGCTCTGATGACGAGGACAGGTATGCAGTGGCTGGCGTTTGACTCGTGAGAGAGTGATTGTTTTAAGCAGGGTAGTGTAGGGAGGGCACAACTTTCCACTGGCGGCCGAACCAAATGGTATTGAACATGTTTCGCTCCCCGCGCCACCACAACAAGCTTTCGCTGTATCGGCTCGACTGGTGAAATTTGAAGATTGCGGCACATGTTCAATGATCTAAGGGGGCACAGTCAAATTGGCCCATTCAAAAAGATTCACGGCCACGCAAAACTCCAAAATGTTAGGGGTCACGTGCCCCTAGACCCCCCCCCCCTAGATACGCCTGGGTGTGGTAACTGCATTAGCAGGAAGTTCATTGAATCAATTGCTCAACCGAGAGAACCTGGACGGTCATGATAAAAGGAAATGAACTTGCGATTAACCCCACCTGCCTCCGTTGTAGCCAATCGCGAACTGTGTTTTGGGCGAATAAAACGCAACGTGGCGGCAATAAGATTTCGACACTATTTAGTCAAGTATTACGAACTTTGTACTAATAAATGTTAATGTACATAAATTAACAGGTAAGGTCGTTTTAGTTCTTCCACGTCGTTAACTTATTGTAAGCGTGACATCTTAAATCCATGGTTAGACCGTACGCTTCATTGTAGGTACCATAATCGCCAATAAGACAGGCTCACCAGATTAGTCCGTTTTCAACAGTTGTTTGCCAGTGCAAAGACTAAAGACAACGCAGCAAGTGTAACTTTAAACTAAAAAAAACCCAGAAATTATCTTGTTGTCCTATTTTATTTTATATCGCCACCCTTTTTACTGGTTATTATTGTTTATTTGAACATGAACTTATTAATCGTGGCAAAAGCCTGCAGTAACTGTGTTCAGTCCAGGGGATGCAGTCATGATGTTTTTATTAGAAGTGTGCGTTTAAGTCGAAACAAAATGTTGTCGTTGAAATTATTGAAAAGGACTTGGTTATTTATTTAGCATCGGAAACTTAGAAATTTACTAATTGTAGAAAAAATATATATATTACTCGAGTACAAAAAAGGAAATCGACGGTTAGAATCGAGGCCAGGCTCACTCCTGACAGAAAGAGAAACAAGACGAGAACAACAAAATTGCCACTCCATGGTGTAATCTATGTTGCTCAAATCAACACATATATGTCTTGACGCATATAAACACCCAGCAGTGTTCTGTTAGAACACCCCAGTGTTCTGTTAGAACACTCCAGTGTTGTGTTAGAACACCCCATTCCATGCTTAGATATTCAACCATTTACTGTTTCGATACTGTCATTTGCTGCTAAGGCATTTTATACATTGTTTTGTTTACAATGAGTCATCGAAAACGTCAATTCTTGGACCTTTACTGTTTAATATATACATAAATGATTTCTCACAATCTAGTGACATTAGTTCGCTATGTATGCCGGTTCTATAGCATGATCCAGCACTATGAAATATTTTAGTGATAATGCACACAATAAAAACTAAAAATCCTTAATTAGTGAATAATTATCTTGAATGGCTAAATGTTAATAAATTATCGCTAAACAAAACCAAATCCAAATTTTAGTTTTTTCATATGCCCAATAAACGCATAGAGACTCTTACGTTTAAAATATATGATATAAATATTGATAAATTAGAAGAATTTAATTACTTAGTATTAACCTTGGACACAAATCTAAATTGGAAGAGCATACTGAAAAAATGTCAAATAAATGTTCAAAAATAGAATAAAACACGCACTAGCCTTACAACTAAAAGTTTAGTTATATAACTCATTGCTATTATCACACATTAATTATTGTATTTTGGCATGGGGATACCAAGTATATGGAATCAAGAGAATTCAAAAAAATATGCGGATAATAACCCTAAGCAGATATAATGCACATACTGAACCATTAAAAAAAAACTTTACCTATATATTTAATTTTATATATATTCACAACAATCTACAGGTTTATTTACTAGGTTTAGTTTCAAATGCTACCAAACACAACTACAACACTCGATAAATAATAAATATATATACCTTTAGAACAAAACACCGATCGAAATGTCTGAAATATAACTTACCACACACTAAAAAAAACCTCCCGTTTCAATCAAAGAAAAATATACACCCACGATTTCTATGTTAAAAAAATATTTCTTACACAGATGTGCTGATAAAAGCAGAATATCAAATTGTTATACATGCCAGCAGAACAAATACTGGTAAATATGTTCGGATGCAAATGTACAAACAATTAGACTGTAGCAATTACATACACATGTACACGCAACACAAACAAACACATAACACACACGCAGTGATTCTCACGCATGTACACGCACGTGAACACGTTTACACACGTACAAACGTACACACATGAGTTGGACATTATTGTTGTTAAGAAGAATTATATAATTATTAATGTCAATGGGGTGTCTCCTGTGAGAGAGACATTTTGTCTTAATACGAATCACCGACACCCATCTGGAAAAATTATGATTTATTTACTTATTATTTGTAAATTTTCTATATGCACAGGTATGATGTATTAGACCCTGTAAGTGTGTCTAGGTTTTACATGCATATTACATGTATACAACCAAGAAGAATGATATTATGTATATGTGGTGAAATACATTTTTCTTCTTCTTCATCATCTTCTTCTTATTGTTATTATTCACTAGATGTCATCACATTAATTACCCGCAGGTACCAGGTAACATTAAAACAATTTGATTTTGAAGTTTACTGTGTGAACAGAACGGAAACTGCTAGACGCAACATGTATTTCGAATGCGCGAAATCGATGCGCGCTGACAACGGAACCAGATATCTTTAAATGGCATCAGTTCTGTCATACTATCGCACATTTGTGTTTTTAGGTCACACCTTAATTTTAAGTCGTCGACTTTCAGTTGTGACGACAGCGATGAGGAGGACGACAAAGGAGTCGATAACGGAAAGAAGTCGAAAGCACGAAGCAGCAGACTCGGGTTCTTGTGTCGATTCTACAGCGGAACCGTGAGGAGTCTGTTCGGCAGATGTGTACGCAAGCTGGGCTTTGGCGTCGTCGCCAGGATGATGCGCCGATGCTACATGGACATCAACCACATGATGAACAACCGACGATACGTCATCCAAAGCCGTTGTAACGCCATCGAGGGCCTTTACGATGAGTGCGGACGACGGACTGATGTACATGTTAAACCATGGCGCAACCGATGCCGATGCAGTGAGTATCACTCTACCCGATACATCAATATACCTCTAAAGTCTATTTATTCAGGCAGTTCTACCGGTACATATGTTACTATTGAAACTTGCTCCGGTACAAATCATTGTACTTCCACAGCCGGAAACCTGTACCGGAAGGACATTACAAAAAACACTCCTCATGCGCATGACAGGAAAGAGCGGAGAACTATACCCAACACATAGCGATCTTCTTAAATTACCAGTTTACCTTCTGGTTTTGATCATATCATTTTATTTACATACATATCAGTGATCAGCGAAAACCGACGAACAAATCGCTAAAGAAAAGATTATAGTTCCCGCAATACGCACGTGTCGCTCCTAAGCACATTTCTCTTTAACCGAATACAAATGGAACAATCTTCAGTGCACAAGCAATAACTCGCTAGTTGTACTCGTACAAGAAACCTCCTGAACAGCGAATTAACAGTATTAGTCGGATTAATTTCCTAAACTGTGTTGTTTCACAACTAATTTGAAACTGTCTTTGGGCGACCATAATTGCGAGGTGGCTGTATTACGGAGGTGTCCACTGGAGAGCTTCGATTGTACTCAAATGCCTCCCTACCTTCGTAACCTCAGGAAATTAACAAACAAAGGATACATGCTCTATTATCTACCTACCATAACATTCCAGGGGCTGGTTTCATGAAACGTACTTAAATTTACGCAAATACATAGCGTCACGTGTTTACGTAAATTCCTATGCTCGCTTATATAAAAAATCACGTAATTTACTAAGTCTAAGACAATCATCTTAGCGTTAAGAACTTTCTTAGCCGCTTTATGAAACCGACCCCAGGGCAAGTAACCGGACACAAAGCTAATAAGTTTATTCTGAAATGTGTATGTGGCAAAACCAATTGACGTATCGGCTCGTCTACGTCACAATCAAGATTATACGCGCGACCTCCGTCAAGATTGCCTTTGTCAACAATGTTGATAACGGTTATATATATGTGAGTTACGACATGACATCTCATGTATCATACATTTCCGCCTACAGTTGTCACATTATAAACTTTGCCATATGTATTTGTTATAAAGAAACCATTCGGGGCCTGAATTCAATAAATATATACAACGGAATGCACACGAACGAACCACGTGTTCGGTATCCATTTTGATGGCTTGACAGACCTTTTACTAGGCAAAAGGTCGCATGGTAGATAGTTTAATTGGCACTGTATAAAGACACTCCGTTTCGGCACGCAGAGCCGCAATGCAGCAACGGCATGGTCTACAGAGAGGATCTGACCAGTTGCCAACCGACCTGCTCTGACCCCGAGGGAGTGCGGGACTGCATCGATAGGAAAGCTCGGGAGGGCTGCGCGTGCCCCGCTAGCCAGGTTCTCAGTGGACACAACTGCATCCCCGTCAGCGAGTGCGGCTGTACGACCGATGACGGAGACTACAGAAAGGTAAGAACGAGGTTTGTGTTGACGTCATTGACCGGATATTTTCGCGACTGCGTATGTGCGAACTAGGCATTGTGGGGAGAACTGCGTTCAAGGTGTAAACAGAGGAATGTATAGCAAACAGTGTTTATTTGCATTGTAATTGGACTGCCGAATTAGTTTAAGTAATTGTGCCTTGCCTGTGTAATGTCAAACTCACTCTGACCGCAGTCGACACAGTTGTTGTCACTGTTTGATTAAATTGTAGTTGGCGCTATGCGGATGAACGCAATTTTACTCGTGATAGTTTGCGTAGAGCGGGAATGCCCCGATCTCCGAACAGGTTAATGAAAGTTACAGTAGTGACCAGCGCCGGATTTAGTACTGTGGGGACCCGTGGGCAGTGACTGACCGGGTATTACATAGTAATAGTTTTCACTCCTTCATGCCCTCTACAGAAGGGACGTCAGAGCAAATTACGATTTGTGCCCATTTCGAACACCAAGTTCTATCAAATTGAAACACTTCTTCTGGAATATACATTAATATGTAATCCTAAAGAAATGTGCCTTTAGTCGACAGTTGAAGCTGGCGAAGGTGTCATTAGTATTATTTGTCATTTATTCGCTTTCCACGCATCACATTCTACTTGCGTTCCGTGCAGCGCGGAGAGCGATGGGTGTCGAGCGACTGCGAGATGCAGTACGTGTGTTCTACGAAGTGCCGCGGATACGTCTACGGCCCCCACGGCCGAACTCTCCGAATGGTTCCTTATATTGCGGAAAGGCGTACCGGAGGATGTCGCTCTGGCTATGCCTGCAGACTGCTCAACGATGACTACACTTGTGTCCCGGGTAAGTACCCTACCATAGGAGGATCTAGAGAGGGTATTCTTTTGAGGGGGCAAAAACCTGCAATTGTACCCATTCAGGCTCGCCAAAAACCCTCCACTGGCGGCCAAACCAAATTCATATTCGGTGGTCTAAGCCGGAGCTACAGCACGACTCCGCTATCGCGCCATCGCGCCATCGCGCTAACGCATCATGAAGACGGAGGCGTTATTTCTTTCCTAAACGGGGGCACATTGCAAAGGTCTAGGGGGCACTAACGGGGACACATTCAGAGAGCGTCTATGGGGGTCGACTTCTTGAATTTGTCTAGTCCAAATGATCTATAGCTAGGGCGTCCAAATCGACAACCAGAAGCCGCTGATTCAACTGACACGGCATCGCTGCCAAGACTTTAGACACCACGCAGACCGATTATACTGTCAACAGTAGCGTCGAAGTTCACTAATATATGTTCTGCTCGATAGGTGGCTCCACTGTGTATGTTTGTATATATTTTCCCACCGGTACATGGTGACGATCGGACCACCATAATGTTATAGTCGATAGCAGATAGATATGTTTTTTTGCACACTGATTATAAACATGGACTAGTAATATCTCCTCCCATATGTTAATGTGCACCCTCCCTTTCCTACGTTCATTCACTTCATTGGATCACTATAGTCCTCTGACGATTAGCCATGTATTAAACAAATTATATTTACTTTGAGTTATTGACGTACTACGTGAGCCACTCTCCAGAGGGCGCCATTGTGGTTCGCTTTAATTGAACTTATTTTGCAAGCCGTAAACGGCGATTTCAGGCATTAAACGGTCAGCAGAAATGACTAATATGTAATGATGACAACTGCTGCTGTGTTTCTGTTCTATTGTTCCGTAAATAGGTGTAAACTATACTTGTGTGGGGCGCGGTGGTCAAGTGTAGAGTGCCGGACTGTCGGTCGAGGGGACCGTGGTTCGCATCCCACCAACTACCGCAGTTTCGAAACTTGGGCAATTTCGTTCACCCCACATTGCGTGTTTCTCCGAAGAGACAACATCAACCTTTGGTCCCTCCTATCTAGTGTTTATGTTTGCGGAAGTAAAAAAACGCACAGTAAATGTATAACCTGTTGTGAACTCACTAATTCTAAAGTCAGAAAACTTTGAAAATAAAACAGGACCACGAATAAAATAAAATCTGTTTATTTTGCAACAACAACATAGCAGTATACAGACACAAAACAACCGTTTAAAAATAAAGTTGTGTTCCACGGTGGTCACATGGCATGTAATATGCCGCCTTCCTGTGACCCCATAAACATATATTTCGAATTATATTTACACATACGTATACCGACTGTATAATGTGAACCCAACTCGCATAAGTTGATAATAAAACATGTTTCATCGTATCACAGTATACATATTAGATATATGCTGTATCGTGAGCCTTCTTTGATGCAGTGTGTGAGGACGGCATGGTCTACATGAAGCGCGCACCGAAGTGTTCTCGCACGTGCGCAAACCCGCATCCGAAGTGTGGCTCGCAGACAGAGGCGAAGTGCGTGTGCCCCCGGCACAGGCCCATCCTTCAAGAGGGGCGATGTATCAAGGAGTGCGCCTGCCCCAGCGTTAAGCGTAAGAACAACTTTTGTAATAACGCAAGCAGTATGTGTTAAAGATAACTTGCCGTTTCCAGGGGGGCTAATGTTAGCGGGAAATTCAACGAATGAGTTGTACGTCGTCACAGTTGTAGTTTTGTTTGGGGTAAACCAGGTCCAGACGCGCCCAAATCCACGAAGCACGCACGCGTGTACCCATGCACGCACGGACGCGCACAAGCACGCTCGCCGCAAGCATCCAGGCACGCACATACATACATACAGACACAGACGCACGCATACACACACACACACGCACACACACACACATACACACACACTCACACACACACACACACACACACACACTCACACGCACACACATTCACACACACACACACACACACACGCACACACACACGCACACACATACTCACACACACACACACACACACACACACACACACACACACACACACACACACACACACACACACACACACACACACACACACACACACACACACACACTCACTTGATACTCAACATCACATTTATTGACATTTTATAAAACCATTGCAGTGGACTCCGCCAAGCAGTGTTGGGCCACTGGGTACATCACGTACAGAACGTTCGACGGCGCCTTTTTCAAGTTCTCCGGTACGTGCAAGTACGTGTTTGCTGCCAGCACGGGAGCCTTCCGTGTGCTCGTGCAGAACGCCGTCAAGATGCCCATCCGCAAGAAGCAGCTCGCCTACACAGAAGCGGTCGAGGTCGAAGTGGGCAACAGCGTCATCCGTCTGCAGGCGGACAACGTCGTCCTGGTAGGTTAATCTACACACCGTCTTTAATAGAATCAGCCATTCATGAATATAAATAAAAGTAGAACACCGAATTCCTTAGTTTTTCGTTTTTTTATTATTATAAAGGATTCTAATTTTCTCAAGAGTATACTAATTATGATGAAGGTACTATGCCCTCCAAATAGTGTTTAGTAAGTCCGTAACAACGTTCGCAAAATGGAAGATACAACCCCGGATAATGTTCAAATAGTAAACAAAACATCAACATACATGTTACAAATTACAACACCCGGTAATTGACTGACTCCCTTTAACTGATATAAAATAAAGTGGAACCTCTCTATTAAGGTCACTCTTGGAACTGGCCCAATGTGACCTTAATAACGACATGGTCGTATTGGCGGGCCTGACTTCCAAACCTCTCTATTAAGGTCATTCTCGGAACTGGCCCGATGTGACCTTAATAGCGAGATGACCGTATTGGCGGGCCTGACACCAAACGTTTCCTGTTACGAAATAATTTGGGACTGTCCCAGGGTGACCTTAATTGTAAAGCGGCTGTACTACCGAAGTGGCCGTAATGCAATATTCGACTGTAACGGGTTATACAGGGGAAATGGCGGAATCCTGAATGTTGATATTCGATTCATGCCCTGCTGCCGTCGTAGGTGAACGGAGTCGAGGTGAACCTTCCTGTGACCAACCTCCCAGGCGTGACCGTCCAGCTCGAACGAGGATGCACTGTTTCCGTCGTCCTTGAAATCGGCGTGAAGGTCATCTATGACGGAAAGTCGCGATTGGTCGTGAAAGTGTTGGATTCGTTCAGGTAAGAAGTTCAGTTGACCTATCAGTCATGTGACCTGTTGCTAGGCAAAAAGTCCACAAAGCCATCAACAACTATCGATGGCGAACATGTGGAGCCTTCCGACCTTCAGTCGTATATATTGTTGAAAGTCTGATTAACATCGTGGGTGTTGATATTTTTCTTAATTAACTAATTTATTTATTTTAACATTTATATAAACTTGTGCCAATCTACTAATGTTCTTTTAGTTATATTATTATCTTAATTTATTTACGTTTATATATTTTTATTTTTATTACATATGCATTAGATTTTGTCTAGTGCGCATTGAACATTTACGGACATAATTTTGTTAGATAATAATAATAGTAATCATCACCATCATCATTGTTATTATTATTATTGTCGTTGTTGTTGTTGTTATTGCTGTTGTTATTATCCTTATTATCAACATCATTATTATTCCAGCGACAAGACGTACGGCATCTGTGGCAACATGAATGACGACGCTGGCGATGACTTCACTACAAAGGGCGGTGAGGACGTGAGCGGAGACAAGAAGAATCGCGTCAACCGAGTCTGCAACAGCTACATTGAGAGCACGTCAGACGTCGACAAGTGAGCACTCCTTCTTCCTCCATTGCATGCCTTGCTTGTTGGGGCAATATCACTTGAGCTCCCCTCCATCTTTACAAGCCAACTCGTGCTGTCATGATCGTATGTCGTGATCTCCGACGTTCTGCTATTGATGTCTCCCTTAACTCACGCCCAACCTCCTAGGGTCATTCCTCTTCTTCTTGTACCAACCCTTTTATCTTTTTTTTGTTAATGGCTCCTACCCGTTCTCTTCGAATCTTTTACATTTCAGCCTGCTCCCAACTACCTTTGACGTGTTGTCAATGGTAATAAATCACTCTAAATCGTCATAATTAAGTACTATGCCAAAAGGACGTGGGCACGTGGTTGCTTTTATTATCACATCTCGTTCTGTTCGAGATTTGAACGCGATCGGATTATACATAGCCGAAAGACAACACTGACAAGCAAAGCAGCAGTTGATGTTCGTTATCAGTTAAAAGAGGATTTCACATGGGCAATTTAACTGTAGGAAAGAATTCTTTTATAAAGCTATTGATATGCACATTATGCGTACGCTATGTGTACGTCATGTCTACGTTATACACACGCAATATTATATTCGTTACGTTTACGTAACGTATCCTGCACGTGTACGTTACTGTACGTAATGGGTACGTTACGTATATTTAATCTATGCGTCACATCTACGATATGTGTACGTTACGTGTACATTATGTGCGTGCTTGCGTAGGTGCAACGCTCCGGACAAAGATGACGAAGTGGAAGAGGAAAACAAGGCGGCTGACAAATACTGCCACTATTTCAAGGATATGAGGAACAAGAACATGTTCCACCATTGTCTCGCGCGTCTAAACGCCATCACTCGCAAGTACTTCTACGGCCAATGCGTGTGCAATGTGCAGAGTATGGCCAACTACGACGAGATTAGAGAGTCGGTTTGCGAGCTCATGTCTGCTCTCGTGGATGAGTGCGAGTACTTCAAACTGATCATGCGCAACTGGCGCGCTATAGTTAATTGTGGTACGTATCGCTGCACCTGTTATTTATTCTTAGTATCTTATACGATAACTTATTTAGACAAAGTGATTGGTCGCCGTATTAAAATTCAAGATTTACGTCATCGTGTATGATGAAACTGCCGGCGAACGTCGTAATGTGAGCGCCACGCAATTCGGTTCACTTTGGCGTAGTCCCGAGGGTATGGATGACAAAATGACGGACTATACTTACCACTGCATACAACATTCTACGAGAGTAATATATCCAAAGCTATGATTCCATATGACGGAAAACATTCGATTTATTATACTGAACAATTAAATTTTCCGCATCCGCCTATGCACATAGGGAACTATTTCCATTCAATTCCACTGGGCACTATATTCGTAGTTACGCCGCTTACCGCCTCCGCATGCCGTTGTCTTATATATGGAATCCTAGCTTTAGCTATCATTGTACACCGCCGTTGCCTCCTTACATTTAACAGCCACGTTATGCTGGCTTCGCTTCAGACGTTCAGTGTTCAGGCGGAATGGTATACGACAAGGAAGTGAGCGCGTGCCCCGCCACCTGCAAAAACCCTGAAGCTCCTGTCGACTGCCCAGACCAGAGAATGAAGCCCGGCTGTCGTTGTCCCGATGGACAAGTCCTGAGCGGCGGACAGTGCGTGCCTCTGTCATCCTGCGGGTGCACAGATGCGGAAGGAAACTACAGGAAGGTAGACTTCGCTTCACCAACAACAACTGAAGCTACCTCCTTTGCTTGCTGGCTTGCCATATATATGTATCAATATGCTAACACGTGCATTTAGAAACACAACGATTTTTACATCGAGTTAATTACCGACGTGTTTGCATTATGCAAAGGTATTCTAGAGGGCGTTTCTCTTATTTGAGATCACTGAGTAGTGATCATATCTCCTAGGTTAGTTGTATGCAAACTCCGACATATTTGACATATGGCATAACATCATATAATCACACACATTTATCCATGTTGTTTAGCATAACTAAATAGGCAGTTTTGAAGTCATTAAGTGTACAATAGCAACGAAACTGTATGTGTTTTTGCAGAGGTGTTTAGGTCTGTTTTACTCCCTATTGCAGCATTCACGTCTTCATAATAATGCTGAATACAGTTATACCATTGCTATGTTATCAGCACGGCGAGGTTTGGCTGTCGTCCGACTGTTCGATGGAAAGGATATGTCACTACGGCCGCGTTTTCGCGAAGAAAGTAGACGGGTGCAGGAGCTACGAAGTCTGCTTGCTCTACGAAAACAAATACGTCTGTCGGCCAGGTACGGATCGATACAACGTTTACATGTGTCTTCCAGGAAAGCTCGTACATACGATAATATACACAATATGTTTGGTTAGTTATTGATGTGCGCCAGTCTTCTAAGTGTGCTCACATATTCGTCAAGTTTTCAAGAGGTGACGACGTATGATAAATAGTTTGTGTTGCTACAAAGCATGTCATTGATGTTTTCGATAGTTTTCCCCATCGTATCTGCCCCCAACGATTTTTCTGTTCATGCTATTGATCATTGAAATGTCATATATTTAGACATGTCAACGAGGAAACGCTGTTTTAATTACAGAATCGTGTTATTCCTTATCGTCGTCGTTTCTCTGTGTGTGTTACTCATGTAAGGATGTAAGGACGTGTGTATTTTGCTGCAGGAGGCAATTCCCCGTGCGAGCAGAACGAGAGTCTCTACTGTTTGACTTGCACCGACGTGAGCAGTGTCTACGAATGCATCGCTCTCGGAAAGATGGTCCGTTGTGACGTGGAGGATGTAAGTTGTGGCACGCAAACGTACATTACTTCGTTAGCCATTAACGCTTAAGTCATCGTCATCTAAAATGTTGCCCTTTAGACATAATTGTACAATACTTTTCACTGTATATTCCTGTTTCATCTGCCTGTGCTCCGATTGTTCCGAAACATGTATCTATTGTATGTGATATATCTAATCTAAACTGCGTAAGGTGGCTTAGCAATAAAGAGTAGTAACGTGTTCAGTGCTACCAATAATCATAATATATTTGTTTATGTACATTATTGTGTACTTCTAAGAAAATAGTTGAAACCGGGCGAATTGAGTAGTGTGTAACTCGCCAGGTGGTGCCACTGTGAACGAGATTCATATCAAAATACGGTAATGGTGATCTATATGATGCCACTGCTTTGTTGTTTTTATGTGAGTGAGTGAGTGAGTGAGTGAGTGAGTGAGTGAGTGAGTGAGTGAGTGAGTGAGTGAGTGAGTGAGTGAGTGAGTGAGTGAGTGAGTGAGTGAGTGAGTGAGTGAGTGAGTGAGTGAGTGAGTGAGTGAGTGAGTGAGTGAGTGAGTGAGTGAGTGAGTGAGTGAGTGAGTGAGTGAGTGAGTGAGTGAGTGAGTGAGTGAGTGAGTGAGTGAGTGAGTGAGTGAGTGAGTGAGTGAGTGAGTGAGTGAGTGAGTGAGTGAGTGAGTGAGTGAGTGAGTGAGTGAGTGAGTGAGTGAGTGAGTGAGTGAGTGAGTGAGTGAGTGAGTGAGTGAGTGAGTGAGTGAGTGAGTGGGTGTCAGTCAGTCAGTCTGTGTAGGCCAGCTTATTTACCATTTATTGCGTTCATTGTTGCAGGCGATCTGCGAGACCTATTGGCAGAAGAATTACTGCGGCTCCATTTCGAAGATGTCGCGCCGATGTCGCTCGCGTAGCGACTGTCAACCTCGCTCCTTCAGTCCGTGCTGCGGCGCCTGCTACTTCGACTCCAAAATTAGGAAGGACGTATGCTACAAATGCAACTATGGAACCGACGCTGTGTCGTATGAGTGCAAAGTACACCGTACGTGTCTGTGCTTGCGTGGTTGTGATACATTTAAGATAGCCACTATTACATATTGTGTCCTTTCTGCACAAAAGTCACTTAATTTGATTAGTCTCCTGCGTTTTTAAGATATCATTAGACACGTCAAACTGTCTGTCTCCCAAAATCGTGCTGATCTTAAAACAAAGCTTAACGCATGTACTTTTTATATAATAGCAAGCGAACTTTCTATGTCGCTGCGCCTAAAATCTGGAATTAAGTTTTTTAAATCGCCTCAAACTATCGCCAAATTTCGTAAAAGTATCAAGGCTTATTGGTTTACAATCGCATTCTCACACGAAATCTTGTACTGTTCGCCTGCGAGTCCTTGTTTACGCATTTTTGTGTTGGTAATAATGGATTATTTCAGCTTTATTAATATCAACCTTCAACCAGCAGCATCGCCTGTTTCACTATCAACTTCTGTCACGTTTCTACGTTTCATTTCAGTGGTGGATGAGTGCACTCTGGGAACCCACTCATGTGACAAAGAGCACGGACAGTGCACGGACACGATTTCAGACTACACGTGCTCCTGCAAGAACGGGTACACGGGTGACGGCTACACGTGCACAGGTACACTAACCACACCCCAATACCGATACTTTAACTACACGCCAGCACGGGTACATTAACTACACCGCAACACGGGTGCATTAACTCCACACCAACACGGATACATTAACTACACCGCAACATGGGTGTATTAACTACACACAAACACGGGTACATTAACTACACCGCAACACGGGTGCATTAACTCCACACCAACACGGGTACATTAACTACACCGCAACATGGGTGTATTAACTACACACAAACACGGGTACATTTACTACATCGCAACACGGGTGCATTAACTCCACACCAACACGGATACATTAACTACACCGCAACATGGGTGTATTAACTACACACAAACACGGGTACATTAACTACACCGCAACACGGGTGCATTAACTCCACACCAACACGGGTACATTAACTACACCGCAACATGGGTGTATTAACTACACACAAACACGGGTACATTTACTACATCGCAACACGGGTGCATTAACTCCACACCAACACGGATACATTAACTACACGGCAACACGGGTACATTAATTACACACCAACACAGGTACATTAACGACACACCAACACGGGTACATTAACTATACACCAACTCGGGTACATTAACTACACCTTAAAACGAGTACATTAATCACACTCGACACAGGTACATTAACTACATCCCAATACGTGTACACTAATTACACTCCGACACGGATACATAAACCACACTCCAACACGGGTACAATAAATACGTCACAACTCGAGTATGTTAATTACACTCCGACACGAATATACTAATAACACTCATGCTGTTGGGAAAATAAAAGTGTCCTTATCCTTATTACACTCCAACACGGCTACAGTTTGGCTGTGACGGGAGGAAAACAAATAAAACATAGTCATATTGACGAACACATTATAGAAAATAATGTTAATGATGTCTCGCAGTTAATATTATTGTTATAACTTGGTAACAAAGTGTTGTTGATCTGCATTATTTTTGTCATATATATATATATATATATATATATATATATATATATATATACATATATATATATAGTGATATATATATTTATGTCAATAATGTATATAAATAATATGTAAGTACACTGTATATATATATATATATATAAACACACATACACGCACACACACACGCACGCACACGCACGCACACGCACGCACACGCACGCACACGCACGCACACGCACGCACGCACACGCACGCACACGCACGCACGCACACGCACGCACACGCACGCACGCACACGCACACGCACACGCACGCACACACTCACACTTCGTGACAATCTGTAGCAATTCTCGAGCAAGGTTTGTGCCCGGGCATTGCCAACGTGTCTACTTTTGCAACGGCGCTGACTGCTCTTGGTGTGAACCTTTCAGATATAAACGAGTGTAGCGGAAACAACGACTGCGTAGAAAACGCGAAGTGCATCAATATGGACGGCACGTACAGGTGCCTGTGCAAAGACGGCTACAGAGGAGACGGCAAGGTTGGATGCAAAGGTAAACGTCCGCATTGCCGATAACTGGCAGCACTCATTTCCTGGTGTTACTATTGATAACAAACTAGATCATGTTTGGTCAACTCGTTTTTATTCTACCACTTGACGAGTATTGAAGTATTTGGGATGCATATGATTCATATTGTTCAAGTATTAGAAAGATTAAAAAGAAAGCAGTGAGATTGCTTGTCTCAACCAATAGATTTGCTCATAAAAAATATCCTTAAATTACTAAACATTTTAACGCGTATATAATTGTACGTATATTCAATGCAACAGTTTATGTATCAATACAAGATGAGTCTTTTATATGCTATATTTGAAAATGCGTTTAAACTTAATCAAGATGGTTGTAGTTACAACACAAGGCAACCTGCAGAAATGCACATATCTGTGGCAATGTTAGAAATAAGACTGCGTTCAATAAGAAATAAGGGTGCTATAATTTGGAATTATTTCTGATACAAAATTTACTTTTACAACTTAATCAGTAAAATTAATAATTACAACTGTATACTTAAATAATTCATATTACACAATTATGCTAAATTAAATAACATTCATTTCAATCACGATTATGTCTTCTACACCTACACGCTGTTATTATTTTCAAAATTATGATACATGTATTTACATTGAAATATACAACAGGGAGTATAACATTACACAATGTTCTTCCCCTGTTGTTCCCATTGCGCTATTATATAAGATTAGTCTTAATTTGGTTTGTATATGTATGTACTGTAATGAGTTCAATAATTTTGATTTAATTTGAGTTAACCCGTACGTTCAAACCGGAAACTAAGCTGGTATCAAAAGAACGTTGCAGGTTTTTACCAGGACAACTATCAGCCTTCCATTCAAAATGGTAATATTTTAGAAATGAATTCACGGATGGTCTCAGATATTTGAAATCATGACAAAATGTAAAAGCGACGAAGTAACGAGAAGAACTCTTTCATAGTCTACAGAAGTTATCACTGGTGGTAACCACGGCATTTATTGTATCCCACGAATTAATTGTAATTAACAGTTAACCTTATTTTATTTTATTTACTTATATATACGCAATTAAAACTATTTAGTTATTTTACATTTTGTCTAGTTATATTTTATATCCGATTAAATGGGTTTTGTTCTAATATTCTTTAATTATTTCCTTTGTTTAATTTTAATGTACATATTGTATTATTCAGCCTCTACGGCTGTCAATGAAATAAACGTATTATTATAATTATTAGTTATTATCGTCACCGCACGCTCCATTTTGTATGCGACTGAAGTATAATAGCATAAACTAGTGATTACTAAGGCAACCGAGCACATCCGGTTATTAAAACATAACTGCATTGCTAGACACAACAGTGTGTGAGAGACTCCTTAAATGTAATCCGTTTGCGGTATGTTACATCAAAATAAACCTTCAGATAGAACAACCAGTTGGCTTCATTCTCTTTGCCTACGGTTTGTGTATGTGTAACGGTTCTCCCTCTATCGGTTATTTTTTTTTTTTCGGTTGCACATGGCAGAGACTAATTTCGGTGTATCTGTTTTGATTGTTGTCGTCACATGTGTGGCGATTGCAGAAAGATTGCTGCAATAACGTACCGCATTTATTTTGCTT
>OZ023209.1:57146443-57161443 GCA_963995525.1 Escarpia spicata
AAAACATAAACATGAAAGTTACGCACTGGTTTGAAACTACGACAAACATACAGTAGCGTAGAAACTTCATAAACGATTGAAATAACGTTTGTATGTGTGTGTGTGTGTGTGTGTGTGTGTGTGTGTGTGTGTGTGTGTATGTGTGTGCGTGTGTGTTTGTGTGTGTGTGTGTGTGTGTGTGTGTGTGTGTGTGTGTGTGTGTGTGTGTGTGTGTGTGTGTGTGTGTGTGTGTGTGTGTGTGTGTGTGTGTGTGTGTGTGTGTGTGTGTGTGTGTGTGTGTGTGTGTGTGTGTGTGTGTGTGTGTGTGTGTGTGTGTGTGTGTGTGTGTGTGTGTGTGTGTGTGTGTGTGTGTGTTTGCCCCAACGCTATTCCTATTATGTGAGTGAAAACACTAGTAATAATTAATACGATTACCGAATATAGCCAATGGGTATGTGGTAAACAAAAAATCAACAATATGGTGTTCATATACAATATGGCTAACATGTAGATAAAACTCTACTAGGACGTTTCATGCACTCAATACAGCGAATGGGTATTTGGGTACGAATGACTAGGAATATGTCTCTCACTGAATCACAAAACAAACACTTGTTAATCCGATGTCGGTCTTGTTTCCTTTCAGATATCGACGAGTGCGCGACGGGAGACTACGAGTGTGGTCCACACTCCCATTGCAAGAACAATGACGGAGGATACACATGTATCTGTGAATCCGGCTACGAGATGGGCCCTGGAGACTTGTGTATCGGTACGTGTCTTCTTCTTCTTCTTGTGATTCCCTCAACACAGTCTGAGTTAGCTGCACGCATGTGACTGCAGTTTTTTCGAACTTGGCCGGCTGGATTAGTTGGCCACTCGTATGTGGTTAGAGTTTTGTGTAACTTGGGTGGTTTTGTTGCATAAACTACACAATATTGTTGTAGGGGAGGCTGGGGCAAAGTGCACAACCGTCCAACATGAAACATGCTTCGTTTAGAATCGGAAGGAGATATATATATAACCGTCAAGAGGCACACCAGTAGCCCACTTGTAGAACTGCTGACTGGACGTATATATCTTTTTCCAACTTATGTCTCCACTTCCAAGTCAAATCAAAGAATATAATTTCACTTTGTCCATGTGATTCATTTTATCCAGAGCCCCCCTGCAACCTACTGTTTCGCCAAGGTTGCTTTCTCAAATAATTTATCTAGTCCCGTCTTACACAGTTACGTTTACATTTCAAATTTACAAGTGAAAACGAAACTAAATATATTACAACTTGCGTAATATAGGGCCGGTGCTACCATCAATGCGTGACGACGAAGGGCAATCCACTACATATAGTTTAACTGATGAAACGGATATTTTATCAAAGCAAATTCACCAATACCTTTCTGCTGCACATTTATCTGAAAAAGTCGATCGCTTTATTGGCGAGTGTCAAAGCCAAAGTTTGCGTAACAACAAATACAGAAGGACGTATATTTGAACAATTGTAAATTTGGTAGCAAGGCATGCAGCATAATATTCCATTTTGTACAACATAATCTCAAGTTACTGTGTAAAATAAGCTTAAATTAATCAAATGGAGAGTCGTGTTCGCACACTTTTGATGCCTGCGCAGTAGAATATACTTTGATATCGGTGATATCCAGTGCTAATAGCACAGTTGAGTGACGTTTCGGCGTTAATGTAACCGAAATTTGATTTCAGACATCAACGAATGTAGCCAAAAGCCTTGCAGCGTTAACGCAAATTGTGAAAACCTCGATGGATCCTACAAGTGTACCTGTAAAATGGGCTACACCGGGAACGGGAAAATCTGCAAAGGTACGTCGTTGTTTTCTTGTGATTGATGAACCCCATTACAGGTCATTTAAAATTTAGCAAAATATAAACGTTATGGTCATGTTGCTACTATTGCCGACTGATTGCGTGTACAAAAATACGACAAGGAGCCAAAACGGACAAGGAAGTAATGTAATGTACCCCTAGGAACGTTCGGGATTTATTATAGATTGGGTTGTAGGAATCTGGTGTGGGCTCAATTTCCAATGCAATGTTTAGATTACATTCGTGGGCCAGTCATTAATGGTGCATTTTTTGGGGTGGGTCAATCTTCAGTGTTCACAGTTTTGCCGACAATAAATACCTTTAAATAATAATTGGGTCAGAGTTCAGAGCACGGGATTCTGGGATTGCTCCATAATATTTAATTTGTTGATATCCCTAATCGTAGACGCAGCTTTATCTAGAAAGGATTTACTATGCGTTTTACTCGTGAAACGCCGGATAACTTGGCTCTTGGTGTATTGGTTGTTGTTCTATTCTGCCAGATGTCAACGAGTGTAACAACGATCAGATCTGCCACACAAACGCCAAATGTACAAACACGGATGGATCGTACTCATGCACGTGCAAGGTCGGATACTCTGGCGATGGGAAGGACTGCGCAGGTAATGATCATGCAATGTGTTTGCATGCCTAGGTATGCTAAGATTTTCACCCCCTCACTCACTCACTCACTTGTGGTGCGCAGTTATTAGAATATCAAACTCTCAGTCTAATGATTCCGGGTGCGAATCGACTTGCTGCTTGTGGGAGGATTGGGCAAGTTTATTAACTCTACGTATAGTTGCATTCCACTCACCTAGGGCAAGTTCATTCACTCTACGTACAGCTGTAGTCCACTCACCTGCTACATGAAAGAGACTCACCTGCTACGGAGAGAGAGGGGAGAGAGAATATTTTGGATATGAATATTTTCACGCAGTAATTGCAGCGTGGCTGAATGCTTCCCAGAGAAGTATAGATTGTGTTCTGGTGAACATGTCTGCAGGGAATAAAGTATAAAGCGACATTAAGCGTGACACATTTAGCTACATTTTGTGATAAATGATCACACACATTTTCAGAATATGAAAACGGCAATGCTATAACGCGTTTCTTTCAGAAATTTTAAACATATATATTGTTATTCTAATGCAGACATCAACGAGTGTCAAGACAACACATATGTATGCAGCGACAACGCAGATTGCGAGAATACTGTCGGCTCGTACGAGTGCCATTGCCGGGACGGCTTCCGGGGCAACGGGAAAATCTGTACTGGTACGTGATTATGTGTTATTAACTCTTTAATGTTGGATCCAACGATAAATTAAATAATTCACAACACTTGAATATCCACATGAATACATGATCAGATTGTGCATCCGTTTCTGTTTGGTATGTCTGACTTTTTTGGTCTCTCTCGACAATTCAGTGGATAGAAAACTAAATATTTACCTGGCTTCGGCAGGATACCAAATACATAATGATCTAAGTCAAATATTTAAACGAAATAATCAAATTGTACGCTTTGTCGTCAGTGGGATTCATCTACTCTATTAACACTTCACATATACATACATACACACACACACACACACACACACACACACACACACACACACACACACACACACACACACACACACACACACACACACACACATATATATATATACATATATATACACATATATATATATATATATATGATATATATATATGTATATATATATATATATATATCATAGAGCCGAATTCGCGATGGTTTTAAATAATTGACGAAGTTTAGAACTTGTATTAACGGCGATAACGGAACATCTCAACTTTGCATTTGTATACGAGACAACACAACTGTCTGGTTGTAGATATCAATGAGTGCACAGACCCTTCACACGACTGTCACGAATACGCTACCTGTGGCAACACACAAGGAAGTTACTCGTGCACATGCGATGCTGGGTTCACAGGCAATGGACGCATTTGTGAAGGTAGGTAGCTTATTTGTGTCCCATGGTGTTTGAATGAAATGCAATCCGATGCCAGACGGTGCTCTAGCATATTCAGCAAGAAATGCTTTCAAACTCAACTCAAACTTCAAACTCAACTCAACTTTCTAACTCAAAAACTTACAATAATAATAATAACAATACAACACGCAACCCTGGCGTATATAAAATAAACTAAGCGACAAAACGAGATATGCCACGTGAATTATGCATCCACTGTCGCGGTTTGTCAAAATGTTAACTGTTAACTTAGCGTCTACTGTAGTCGAATAAATAAACCTTGTTTTAAAACTGTATGTTTTGTTTACTACTTGAACATGCACCCCTGAATGTACGTTCAAATTGCGACCGTTCTTATGGGCTTACAAAAAAACAATTTGGCCGGCAGTATCCCTTCAAATTAGTTAGTATAGTCTTAGGAAAATTACACTAATTAATACATGAAAAACTTGGAACAAGCTACGTCCTTTTAATGTCGGCATATTGTGTTAAGTTTTAACAAGTGTGTAGTGATGATCCGTGTAACTGTTCACAGATATTGACGAGTGTACGTCAGGAGCCGCCGCATGTGGAGCGCACTCCATCTGCTCAAACGAATTGGGATCCTTTACGTGCACGTGCGAGTCGGGGTACACTGGAGTCTCAGGACGCGATTGTGAAGGTAAGTCGTTGTTGTTCGTAAGACGGCAGTCCAACACGGTTCACTGTACCAGCGATCGAAAGAAAATTACAATAAATAGATAAAGTATTGGCTAAGTTTGTGTAAGTTTTGTGTCTAACCGTAACAGTTGTTAACGCCACAAGTTACACAATGACAATATCGAGCGTATTTTAGGTATGAAAGCTGAGGTAGGACATGATCTAGGCTATATGATGCGGTACCTTACAACCTGCTGATATGATTGAAGCATACGGTAAATTCAAAAGATACAAAATGTGTATGCTGTTGTTGTTGCTGCTGCTGCTGCTGCTGCTGTTGCTGCTGCTGATGTTGCTGCTGTTGCTGTTGCTGCTGCTGTTGCTGCGATTGTGGATGTCACTACACTACCAAAATCACTACCACCAGCTACCACCACCACCGCAACCTCCGCCACCAACGCCACCGCCGTCACCGCCACTAGAACCACCACCACCACCATCTGCCTCATGTATTGACATTCCTACACTCTCTAAATTGCTCCATGATATACTCCCATGCTAATGTAATTCCTGTTTCGTTTTAGACATCAAGGAATGCGACCAGGTAAACGACTGTAGCGAGAAAGCCACATGCGAAGAACTGCCTGGTTCTTACAACTGCGTGTGCAATTCGGGGTACTCTGGAGACGGCAAAACTTGCAAAAGTAGGCTTTTTTGGAGAATCTGGGTTATTTATTAGTTGACGTACCTTGTCTTTGTTTAGCCCACGATAATATTATGTCATGACGATAATGTTACATCATGACAGTCACTGGTAACACAGTATACATAGTAATAGTTTGTTATTTAGTGACCCCACAACAGAGAACACGTAAAGGGTACTAAATCAGATGTTGCGTGTTCTAAGGACGTTGCACACGTTACTTGAAGGAACGGTACGTACGTTTTCGATGCGTGCAGCTAATGTAATGCTAAATATATTGCACCCTCTGGTTTGTTCTACAGCCTTCTTTAAGTGTGCAGACATAATTTTATCAACATCTTCATAATCATTCAATATTTTTGTCACGATATTTAGACTCCTCTTTACCTGCTTATCTCAACCAACATTCCATTATGCGGAATGTTCTCGCGAGCGTTGCAAAACACCAATATTGTTTGTACCATTGTGCCGGCTATAGTTGTTATAGTTGTTGGTGTTGTATTTATTGTTATTTGTATTGTTGTTGTTGTTGTTGTTGTTAGTACTAGCAAAAGTACCCATCCTTCAAATAGCACACGTACACATAGACGGATAGATCGATTATTGCTAGATAATAATTATTATTATATATTAGTACGTGTGTTAGTGCAACTTCACTTGTGCCCATCGTCCCTCCTGGGGCATAGGCCGTCGACAACAGCTCTCCAGAGTCCTCTGTCCTGGGCTCTTGTTTCAAGCTGTCTCCAAGTGTGTCCTGTCTTATTGGTGTCCGCATGGAGGTCCCTTCGCTACGTGTTCTTTGGACGACCTCTTTTTCTATTGCTAGATAATAACTATTATTATATATTAGTACGTGTGCTAGTGCAACGTTGACAGTTTTGTTCCCAGTTGTCTACGAATATCAGGACGGCACGTGCGTGTGACCGAGCACAGTTTACTGCGTTTTGGTTTCAGTTACGGACGAATGTGTTTTGCTTTCAGATATCGACGAATGCCAGGAAGGCACTTACGAATGTCCGAGCAATTCCCACTGTGTGGACCTTGTTGGGTCTTACACCTGCGCATGCGACAACGGATATGAGGGCACCGAAACAGAATGCACTGGTATGGAATGATTATAATCCTGACGCATACCGCGTTTGACTGCTTAATAGCCCGCTACATTTTTAAATGAATATTTTTATCCGTCGCAGTGCACGTCGTAGTTATTGTCGTGAGGACGTTGCTCACTGTCTTGGCATCCAGTTTCATACTTGATTTTCTAGGAATGTTGAATATGCGTTTCTAGAGAATCCTACAAGAGAAATTTGTGTAGTAATCAACTCACAAAATAGCGCGAATGTAAACGAGTTAAAGACTGAAATATTATAATGATGATATTTGGCGCCATTAATTGCACAAAAGGTTGGTGTACTCTATATATTACTAGTAGTAGCCATTCGTGGACCATAGACACCGGGCACTTTCGTGGGCCCTAGGTAATACGTTTATAATGTATGGTAAATATTCAAACATATAGGGCCTACATTAGGATTATTACAGATAAAGTACTAATAAAACTGATGCAGTAGCCACCATTGGCCAAATCATATCTTGCTAACAGGGTTCGGGAATATTCAGTCTACAAACACATGCTCAGCCATTTTCGTGGGCCCCTTTGCCTACTGGGTAATCCGCCACTCGTAATAGCAGAAGTATTACTTGGTGTTGCTTTCTCCGTTGTAGATATCGACGAGTGTACGGCTCAGACGCATAATTGTCACGCACATGCCAACTGCAACAACAACCCTGGCTCCTTCAGTTGCGCGTGCAAGACAGGATTCAGGGGTTCCGGCGAGGACTGCACTGGTACTTATCTCACGCATATTAACCGGATCTAACCTATTCGGATATAACTGACGTATATATTATATAATGGATTATATTAATTAATTATATATAACGGATTACTATTAATACGCTAACGTCTGACCATTGTAACAGGATCCCCTCCCAAGCGCCGAGGTCAACTCACCTTGTTCTGTGTTCACTCACTCCATAAGAACATTGGCCTCTCATATACCAATTGGCAGTATATTTCAGAGTTATTTACTTACTTGTTGTCGGTATGCTATGCTTTCTAAAGGGTCATTCTCCTCAGTGAAAAAATGGGTCGTGCTGACGTCATCGTGGGAACTACGTTTAAACGCAAAGTTTGTTAATGTAAGCTAGTAAGACAGAATTACTCTTATAATGTATACGTCATGCAAAGTAAATATTATACAGCAAATCCTAGTTAGCCGAAAGGGTGTCGGTATATTTAGGTGAATACATGTTATTGTTTGTTTGTGCAATTACCGAAATACATATTTGCAGTGAGACGTATGCACGAGGATAAACGTCGTAGTTGTACACGCAATTATAATATAAAGATCATCGTCTATATATTATAACCTTTCAGATATCAACGAGTGCCAAGAGAATATAGACGAATGCGATGGTAACGCGGTATGCACGAACACAGTCGGTAGCTACAATTGCGAGTGCAAAGAAGGCTACTCAGGCAACGGAAGGAACTGTGACGGTAAGCATTTAGTTGAAAGTTTGGATTAGCCAATAGGAATGCAAGAGACATTCCGTCCTGCTGCCGTATATATATATATATATATATGTATATATATATATATACATACATACATACATACAAACACATGTATGCACACATACATACATACATACATACTTCCATACATGCATGCACATGCACACGCACACGCACACGCACACGCACACGCACACGCACACATGCATGCATGCGTGCATAAATTTGTTTTACTCCACGACCCAATATATATATATATATGGTTGTCGTGCGTGTTTCAGACGACGACGAGTGCAAAGATAAGACACATGACTGTCCCTCTTCCGCCACCTGCCAAAACACTGACGGATCCTTCCAGTGCACGTGCAAAGATGGCTTCACCGGCGACGGAAAGACATGCACAGGTAAGTAACGGCAATTTACATTAAGGTATCGCCGAGATGCACAAATAGAACAGTTTATGTATTAACAAACGCAACTGATCCTAACGTCTTCATGTAGGGTGTGAATCCACCGAGTTAATCGAGGGGACGGTGGTATGAAACTGGGTCAATTTCGTTTACCTGCTGTACTATTACGCTAACTTTGGAAAATTATAATATTATAAGTCCCTCTCCTTACATGCGCCGAATCCACTCATCTGTTTTTATATGTTAAGTAGGTTAATTGGATCATTGACCTTTGAGCCTTTGATCTACGATTTGGCGCTGTATTTGGTTACACACTAAGATAGTTATTTAGTTAGTTAGTTGTAATTTCCAGTGGATACGTTGTAGGACGAGATATTTCCCATGTGGCGACACGATTTGTTGCACCACGCGTGGGTGGAAGCTAGTTTGCATTATTATTATTAGTAGTAGTAGTAGTAATAGTAGTAGTAGTAGTAGTAGTAGTATGGTTATTGGCCACTGCCTTCCTTGATGAGGCATTAGGACGACACGTAGTATTCTTTAGTAGTAACTATGTGTTGTTCACACTGCGCATTCAGTTCAGACACCGCGATTGGTGAAAACGGAGTAATTGCATGTGTGTTTGTTTGTGTAGATATCGACGAATGCACGGATAATACCTATGAGTGCGACTCCCACGCAACGTGCTTGAATCAGCCCGGCAGTTACACGTGTATCTGCGACGACGGATATACGGGCAATGGCAAATCATGTTCACGTGAGTAACAAGCTTAAAGTTGCATTCTGAGACAACATGTGTAACTGTTGTTAATTAAGTGACTGTACATGATGAACAATATTAATGTTTACCATACTTGCTGCTGCACATGTCGCTTTAGCATTTGATATGTTATTCCACAAATTATGCTTTTGCAAAATTACTCGTATTGTGCGCCGTTTTATCTTAAAGTTGCATGTTATATGAAAGGAAGTTTATATGGAGTTGAGGAAAGTGATGTATAGTGTACGAGGCATGTTTATTGAATGGAAATTTGTATTTAAAAGATGGGCGATCTCAGAATGCAGTATATATTTAACCAATATGTTGTTTCCATCGTACACTTTGTATGTTTACGACCACAATTTGTATGTGCACAATGCATCGCAGAACGATAACGTAAATAGTATCGTCATGCACACGACAGCAGTGTCGAACAAGATATCGTGTCGATACCCCCTGTAACTGGTTGTCATTGATTTGTCCTGCATACTCACATACCGCGTTGACTTAATTATGGGTGTCACCTTAAAAATTATATGGCTTATGCAATTAATATTATTGTTATTTCAGTTATCACCATCGACTGTGGTACGGGATACGTCCAGGTGGAAACTGACTGTGTCGGTAAGTGAGAGGGACACTACTATGGAACAAGAGAGTCATTTAAAACTAGTTCCGATGTTGTTATAAGATTGACCAAGATTGCGTATTAATCAACATTCATTTACGCTTCGTTTACAGTAGCTTTCTTTGTGTTCATCTTTCGTGACTTGGGGTTCCGTATTTGTTCTATCACATATTCACAAATGCGTCGTTGTTCTTACAACAACAAATGTATACATACATATAATAACAGTAATCACAGTTGCAACAATAATATATACATATATAAATATATATATATATATATATATATATATAGATTCGATGACTGATTACTTATCTTTACAGATATCGACGAGTGTGAGAAGGGGACAGATAACTGCGACAGCAATGCGGAATGCTCCAACACGGTCGGCTCCTACACATGCACATGCGACTCTGGATACGAAGGAGACGGATTTACGTGCACTGGTGAGACAATCGTCCCTGTTCTTTTGTGTTTGTATGCAAGGTTACCCAAACTTACAGGATAAGCGACGAATCCAATGACAATATCAGGATACTCATCCTATGTGTTATAAACACGGCTACCAAATAGTAAAGCTTCTGTTCATGTGTGCTGCGCGCTTAATTTGAAATTGTACTTGTTTTACTACTTTGCAAAATGTATCTTCCAAACAGGAACGCATTGCGCAAAATATATTTGTAACTTCAATGACACTTGTGTTCGCGAACACCGGTTCATACAGAAAACCGGCGTACAATGGACACTTTTGATACTCCCGAATAACTAATTTTGCATTGTTCACTCAGTACATGCGCATTGCCGTAACCTGGTCTTAACGGCCTTATTGCACAGTATCGGCGATGTCAGGTATAAATAATAGCAATATTATAAATAAATTGAACGCATTTGAATGAGGTGTCATACTTGTAATAGAGTTAGCAAAATGAGAAACAAGGCAAAAAGAAAAACTCGACAACATATAGAGAGTGTATTTAGTATCTTGCTCGTCCAACATATATTATAAAACATGTGATTAGTTCCATGGATACAACGGGTGTCCAATCCATATAACATGCTCTTGGTGATTGTTTGATAATGTTTTCGTATTATCGAAAATGCTAGTGCACAGGCAATGCGTTTGGGTCTTTCTTTGTGGTTGTTTTACACATAAGGTTTGTGGGAAAACGGCCTCTGCGTCATAGACTTAGCAACGTTGAGTAGACGATGACACAATTGTATGTCTACCCTCTTGCCAATAGCATAGCAATATGAATATTATATGGCGATTCTACACTATCACGACTAGGACCTATCGATGGACGTTAACTTCACATTATCTCCGACATTCGTCATTTTGAACAAGCAACGAGTATATGCGGGCGAGTTATGGTGTTCATGGAACGATGATGTGTGATTTCTAACATTTGTTAAATATTACTATCACGATTGTCAACTACCAAGGCATCCCGTCAGGTGACGGGCATTGTTGCTAGTACTATGAATTGACGAATGTTGTTTTCAGTAGATATAGCGTGAAGATGGCGCCGTTAATGTCAGTATCTCTAAGACATCTCTAAGTCAGCAATTTTATGGCAATTTCTGGCAAAATGGCAAGTTTGGATGCAGTCTTCCTGGCGCCATATGTGCATGCTTACTACTCTTGTCCTTGTTTCAGACGTGAACGAGTGCAGTACGAACCAGCACGACTGTGCCGTACCGGGCGGACAATGCCAAAACACTCCCGGCCACTTCACGTGCTCCTGCAAGACAGGATACGCAGGCAACGGCAAAACATGTGACGGTATGCTCACCAGTTTGCACGTTTACATTGTTCTGTTATATTATATTACCTTTATTTAACCAACCGGCTGATATACATGAATTGCTTACTCGTATAAAAAGCCTGTACTACTTTGATGGTCTAGTTATAATTTACTGGTTTTCCTATAAAGTCAATACCAACGCGGCAACTACGACATTTTCGGTCTGCCACGGTATGGTGTAAAAAGTACTTTGAACAGTCGTCAGGGTCAGGGTTAAGGTACTATTATATTGTAATACTATTATAGACATTGGTAGCAGAAAGTTCGCTGAATCAATTGTCTTCAACGTGGGCACATCGCGAACGCGCCGAATGTCAAACGGCGTTTGCGATATTGTCAACAGAGTATCTTTGGAATACAAATGTTTTCGTTGTCATTTGTATGTTTCGCGGTCGAAACATTAAAATTACAAATAATATTTCGGGTTTATTAAGTTGAATTTGGCGAGCAGTATAACTTCGAGATATTTATTCTGCGTAATAACAAGAATAGATCTCCGGTTTAAGCCTTCTGATGTTCAACAGAGAATGTTTGCTTCAGACATCAACGAGTGTAACCAAAACGTGTGTGACTCAAACGCCGACTGTGAAAACACTGAAGGAAGTTACGGTTGTACCTGCAGAAGTGGATTCAGGGGAGATGGAAACACTTGCGCAGGTGGGTCAGAACTCAGCAACTACATAGTTTTTAATGGGCAACAGATACAGAACACTGTCAGCCCAGCGATAACGAACTGTAATCCCGTGCGTTAAAGCGTCGTATTTGAAAAATGTACTTGACTAGTTACCAATGACGAACACTACATCCAACGTTTGACCAGGAAATTTGTTTAGTTAATTTATGGATGACATATCTTCATCTTCCATTTGTCCCTTGCGATGTGACGTCTACAGCGGTAGCTTCTTCTGCTTTGTTTACTAATAGTATCTTTTTTAGTCGTCTGCAGTGGTCTTCCATTTTTGGCCGTTCGTATCTCTCCACCAAATATCTCGTTTCACGCTGTCTTTCCATCTGAAATTTGATGGTCTTTCCCGCATGTTTTACCACCCTCCCTTGTTTGACATGCTCTTTTTAAAGTGTTGTCTCACATATCTTGCCCAGCTCAGTTAGCAACGATCTTTCGTTTACCAATAGTATAATTATTTAACCTATATTTACGTTTTAACATCGCGACACTTAGAAAGATGAAAGGTAAATTGTATAAGGTTTAACATAAACAAAATTATTATTATTAGTTTTGTCCTGGCTCATAATTGCATATTTTCCGGTCAGCCCGTCCTCTGGCCATCTTTTGGCTTTTCTCCATGTTTTCCACCCTAGTTGTCTCTATTTCTCAACGGCTGTTTGCCTTGTTGTCATAAGACCACTCATTTCCGCTTCTCTTCTGGCCTCCGTGTTTGGGCAGTCGGACAGTGGCCACCTTAATTTTTTTAACTGAACAAATGTCCACTCAATGTCCATCTCCTTTTTGTGACTGATCTTCTTCTCTCGCCTTGCTGGAAAAGTATGTTCACCGCAGAAATACTGTGACGTTTTAGATATTGATGAATGCGCGGAAAATTCACACGACTGCCACGCTAACGCGAATTGCGAAAACGCGGTTGGTAACTTCAAGTGCACGTGCAAAGCAGGCTACTCCGGCAACGGCAAGGACTGTGTCAGTAAGTATTAAATTATATTCAATCTTTGTCTAAATAACAGTTTTCTTATACTCATTTATTTAATATGGCTTGTGTTTACTGAAGAACATTCCAATTAGACACTTTTTATGAACATGTGTATAGTTATCTAGCTATTTATTTATTATATAATAATTGAATTTAGTATAATAGTATAGCAATTTTTAAATTTAGTTTACAACTTCACGAATTGTATAATGTATTCCAATTACTTATTATATATATATATTTTTTAAATATAATATTATATTTACCGGTGTATATATTTCGTTTTAAACTTTTCTGCCGATCCAATCTATTTGTGTACGTATCTATGAAAGGACTGATCCAGGGTATATATGTCGCCGTCGCCGTCCTCATCTCTTCGGCAATGTTTCTATAGTTAACATTGACATGGCCCTTGCTTTCAGACATCAACGAATGTACCCTCGGTACATACGAATGCGGCAGCCACTCCGACTGTGCTGACACTGACGGCTCCTACAACTGCGTCTGCAAATCTGGCTATTCCGGAGACGGAAAGACGGGATGCACAAGTACGTGTATATTATCGACAACGTGTCGTATTCAGTAGGACTTTGTAGCATTGTAGTAAGTGCATCAAAATTTCCACCGACGAAATCCGGGTTTGGATCCACCCTCTACTGTTGTGAAACCTGAGTGTACATTCGTTTTCCCCACAATGCCGGAGTATTTTTGAAGCTACACTAAAAATAGTCTTCGATATCGTATACATGTCAGGGAAAGTAAAAGATTAGGCACAAGGAAATGTAATGAAATCCGGACTCACAGAGCAAATGGTTTATGTTGAAAACAACATTACACACGAAAGCTACATTAGCTGCTGCCAAATCTGATAATGGAGTAAACACCTTCAACGTTTTTTCCGCAAGTTAAGACTGTTTTATTATTACTATTATTATTCGAGTGAATTTAAATTCGAATAATAATAAGTAATAAGTTAAACGACATTCCACGCAATGTCATTATCTTGTTTCGACCGTTTATTCCCTAATCATAACGCTTCGACACTCTTCCGTCACGACATCCGTCCCCTATTCTGATACTTTGGCGTTCCCTGCTGCGTCTACCTCCACGGCCTGTACTGCACGTACGCCGTTTTTGTCGCTACATACCTCATGGTTGACCCACTGCAGTCTGCGGACGGTATCACTGTAACGATGAACTCAAAATTAAAATCCTCAATCCTTAAACAGAATCATACGAGCTGATCATCTCTTAAAGCGTAGTTTAAAAGTGTTTTAAAGGTACACACGGTTTTACGGTGGAACATCACTATTGAGGTCACCTACGAGACTGTTCAAAAATGTCCTGAATGGCGAGGTGACCGTATTAGTTAATACGGTCCTATACGGCACTGTTAAACAAAACATTTGGGAGTATATTAGGGTGACGTTAATTGCGAGGTGGCTGTATTACCGAGGTGACCGTGATGCGAGGTGGATGTATTACCGAGGTGGCTGTGATGCGAGGTGGCTGTATTACCGAGGTGGCTGTGATGTGAAGTGGCTGTATTACCGAGGTGACCGTAATGCGAGGTGGCTGTAGTACCGAGGTGACCGTGATGCGAGGTGGCTGTAGTACCGAGGTGACCGTGATGCGAGTTCTGACTGTATGTTTTTTATGCAGACGTCGATGAGTGCGCGCTGGATACGGACAACTGTGACTCGGTTAACGGCCAGTGCACCGACACCGACGGAGGCTACACTTGTTCCTGCGTAACCGGTTTTGAAGGCGACGGACGTCAATGTTCTGGTAAGTAGCAAACGAGGTTTCACCGTAATCGCGATGTCTGTGGTAGATTAAATTGCCAGTTTAAGATATAATGGCATTTGACAGGATTCACTATTTACAATGCTAAATTAAGAAATCATCGGTACAATTGCTACTTGTAATGTGTGAAATAAAGACGTTATGATTGGAATTGCATTACTACAAATGCATATTGCC
>OZ023209.1:57166443-57199142 GCA_963995525.1 Escarpia spicata
TCCTAATAATCAAAACATAATGTTCACTTTTTTCTCTGTTCAGATGTAAATGAATGTGACGACCTTTCCCACAACTGTGATACCCACGCAAAATGCACGAATGTACCGGGCAGCTACACGTGCGCATGCAACAGCGGCTACAAAGGAGACGGATTCACATGCGCCGGTGCGTATCTATCCATTTTCCTAATTATATACAAGACGCTTTCGAATAATGTAGTCCCAGTTAAAACGGATAGCAGGAATGACCAGTCACATTTGAACGACGTGACTATTGTTATGCGTGATGTTTTCGTCCGCATTTGAAAATGTTCAAATTCCACGCGGACAAGCCAGTTCGTTGTATATGCACATCCTAAATGTATACTGCCAATAGGACACTAACACTTGATGGGGCGCAGCGGTGAAATAGCTAGAGCTTTGGAATCTCGAACAAGAGAACCCGGGTTCGAGTCCCCATTTTTATGTAAGGCTAAATATAATCCTAGTGGTGCATTTTATTTGAGTGGTGCACGATAGTCGAGCGCTTAGAGTGCCGGACTGTCGATCGACGTAACCAAGGTTAGAATGGAGTACCGACTGCCGTTTCGAAACCCGGGCAATTTCAATCATCTCAAATTGCCTGCATGTGTCTTCCGGAAGAGATACGGTAAGCCGTTGGTCCCTTTTATCTGGTGCCTACGCCAGGTGAAGTACACGATCTCACTTGGGGGTAAATGTGTAACCTGTAGTGGACTCACTAACTCTAGAAAAAAAGCAAAGGTAAGTTCTTATATTGCGCAGTATCCAGTCTCAGGACTGCTCAAAGCGGTTTACACTTTATTCCCTGGCAGACCTGTTCAATCGATCACCATCTCTACTTCTCTGGGAAGCATCCAACCACGCTGCAATTAATGCGCGAAGACTATTCGTATACAAATATCCACCGCTGTCTATAGCCAGGTAGTCGTTCATACAACTGAGTGAACTGGAGCAACGTAGAATGAACGAACTTGCCCAAGGTTCTACATCGCAGCACAGGATTCGAACCCGAGAGTCCGAAACTCTATTTACTACACCAATGCGTTCCGCGCGGCCATGTGGACGTGATTTTATTTTATATAAGATAAGAAAATATAAAATAAGATAAGATTTTGTGTCAAAGGAATTTGGCATACACTTGATGGGCTTTTAAGAATTTGAGTGTCATCGTACTATAATCATATGGCAAAAAAATCATAGATACAAAACATCGTATACACAAATTATACTTGTTTAACTATTGTCTCAGATGTCTGGTGAGCTGGAAGAAAAGTTCGTGGCTGCTATGGCCGGTGGTAGGATTTTGTTGCGTAACTTTCAGAGCTATCCGAAAATGTAACTTATTGTTCCGTAGATATCAATGAGTGCGACAAAGATGATGACAATGAATGCGATGTCAACGCTGACTGTACGAATAACGCCGGCAGTTACACGTGCAAATGCAAAGACGGATTCACTGGCACCGGGAAATCATGCTTGGGTACGTAATCATACTGACTTCCGTTCATGAAGCAGTACGTCGTCCTAATGAAGTATTCACATTTCGTCAGCGCTGAAGCAAAACACAGGACATAGTTGTTTGTGTGAAAAAGGTATTCGGGATATTCTTTTCTAGAAGATGTATGCCGCGCGGGCGCATGTGTTTGCGTGTATGTGTGTGTGTTTGTGTGTGTGTGTGTGTGTGTGTGTGTGTGTGCGTGCGTGCGCGCGCGTGTGTGTGTGAGCGAGAGCGTGTGCGTGTGCGTGTGCGTGTGTTGTATGTGCGTGTGTGTGCGTGTGCATATGCGTGTGTATGTGTGTGTGTGCGTGCATGTGTGTGCGTGTGCATGTGTGTGTGTTGTGTGTATGTGTTTGTTTGTAAGTGGTGTGTATGTGTGTGTGAGTGTGTGTATGCGTGCGTGTGCTTGAGTGTGTGTGTGTATGTGTGTGTGTGTGTGTGTGTGTGTGTGTGTGTGTGTGTGTGTGTGTGTGTGTGTGTGTGTGTGTGTGTGTGTGTGTGTGTGTGTGTGTGTGTGTGTGTGTGTGTGTGTGTGTGTGTGTGTGTGTGTGTGTGTGTGTGTGTGTGTGTGTGTGTGTGTGTGTGTGTGTGTGTGTGTGTGTGTGTGTGTGTGTGTGTGTGTGTGTGTGTGTGTGTGTGTGTGTAATGACGAAGGTCACGGTCATAATTTGCATATTAGCTTCAAACAGTTTTAATTTATAAAATCACAAACGTTCCAGTGGACAATGTTTGATGTTCGTGGGCATGAAGATTTAGATTCTGTTGTGCTGCATTTCCTTGTTTTTGCTATCATTGTATGAAAAATTAATAATAGTGTATTATCAATATATGTCACTATCATCATAATTATTTGTACATTTATTATTTATTAGGCCTACCATCGCGCCCAGTTTCATCGACGTGATTTTATTAACACGAAACACTAGAAATTTAAAAGAGAACACACTAAATATTTACAACGTACATGTGGTAATAACAGCCATTAGAATTAAATGAGATTACACCATGTCTACGTCGAATGTACGTTGTTTCCCACAGATGTCAACGAATGCACGCTTGGAACCTACCAGTGCCACCAGTATGGCTACTGCGTCAACGTACCGGGATCGTACGAATGTAATTGTAAGGACGGTTTCATTGGCGATGGAAAAACTCAATGTATTGGTACGTATGTCGGCTATTGCTACACGCACGTTTTGTATGTACTTGATTGACGTAACGTAAACCAGTGGTGCCGGCAAGCTTACACGCGTTCTCAAAAGACACAAACCGTTAGGAAAGGGCTAAGAAACGCAGTCATTCGGAATACATTGACTGCGTCAGTTTCGTTCTGGATACCATGTAGATTTTCTATTGTAGCAACATTAATTGAAATGAGACGAACTAAAAAATGAATTGAAAAGGCATGTTTAAAACAAAATTGAGGAGGTACGTTTAAAACAAAATTGAGGAGGCACTTTTAGAACAATACTGAGGAGGCACTTTTACAACATGTGTGGTCAATTACAACTTTGAACGACCTCGTAAGGGACGACTATACAATTTCCCTGTAATCCATGCTTGTGTGTTGACGCAGACAAGGACGAATGCACTGATGGCACCGAGCCCTGCGACATAAATGCCGAATGCTACAACGAACCAGGATATTACGAATGCTATTGCCTACCTGGTTTCCAAGGCACGGGAGATTATTGCGACGGTAGGTACACCTACTCTACTATTTCCCCCAGTCTACAGTACCTGCCCCGATCTCCTTAGCGAGGGACACTTTCCATTGCACTACGTTGAGAAAGCGACGGTCTGGGGAGACACTATCGTGGACTCATACCGTGATGGTCAATATTATAAATGTGTAATTAAAGGTACGATTTCCGTTCGTCATTTATTAGTATTTACTCATATATTCTTCTTAAAACTCGAACGTACATGTTCTCAAATTGTGTTTAGTAAGCCAGTAACGATGATCGCAAATTTATTTTATTATTAGTAGTAGTATTGTTGTAATTATTATCATTATGTTAACGTTTAGTGTTATTATTATTATTAATTAAATTATTATTATTATCACTAATTGAAAGTAGCGTCTGCGACATGTTCCAACTGTGAATTAAAGATTCATATTCAATACAAGCTATAATGACAATACGTTTGAGGCTTACTGTGTTAACAGTAAGACTCTTTGGAGTGCAACGAGTTCACGTTTTTCAACATTAATAACAACCAATTCAGCGAACTTCCTGTAGATACTTACCCCATTGACTGATTGAGGGCAACGGGACAGAAAACCTCCATCCATGTTTATGAGGCGCTGCTTTGACTTCTTTACAGACATCGACGAGTGTTACAACCTAGACGATGACTGCGATTACAATGCTTTCTGTAACAATACATTCGGGAGCTACACGTGCGTATGTAAGCCTGGATTCTCTGGCAGCGGATACGATGGCGACTGCAAAGGCAAGTAATTAATTGAAAGAAGACCAACAATATTGAGATGACACCTTTAAAACAACATTGAGGAGACACCTTTAAAACACATTGAGATGGCACCTTTAAAACAACATTGAGGAGGCACCTTTAAAACAACATTGAGGAGACACCTTTAAAACAACATTGAGGAGACACCTTTAAAACACATTGAGATGACACCTTTAAAACAACATTGAGGAGGCACCTTTAAAACACATTGAGATGACACCTTTAAAACAACATTGAGGAGACACCTTTAAAACAACATTGAGGAGACACCTTTAAAACAACATTGAGGAGGCACCTTTAAAACACATTGAGATGGCACCTTTAAAACAACATTGAGGAGGCACCTTTAAAACACATTGAGATGACACCTTTAAAACAACATTGAGGAGACACCTTTAAAACAACATTGAGGAGACACCTTTAAAACAACATTGAGGAGGCACCTTTAAAACACATTGAGATGGCACCTTTAAAACACATTGAGATGACACCTTTAAAACACATTGAGATGACACCTTTAAAACAACATTGAGGAGACACCTTTAAAACACATGAGATGACACCTTTAAAACAACATTGAGGAGACACCTTTAAAACACATTGAGATGACACTTTTAAAATAACATTGAGGAGGCACCTTTAAAACACATGAGATGACACCTTTAAAACAACATTGAGGAGACACCTTTAAAACACATTGAGATGACACCTTTAAAACAACATTGAGGAGGCACCTTTAAAACAGTCAATCCCAATTACAACTTGGGGCGAGCTGACAAGGGATGACGAAACAATATTTTTTATTTACGCACCGTGACAGTCAACACTGTTTTTTTTCAAGTACCGTAAATATATAGAAACATGTAGTTAGCAGCTCCAATAACATAGTTAACCGAATAGTTTTTCTAAGTGATGTACTCCCGAATTGCAACGGAAAACATACACATATTAACATGCATATATGTGTTTATTGTATCTAATTTTTAGCGTGGGAATAATATATTAAGGTGCTTCAGCTGCAACTTACATAATTCAGGAAACGCATGGTATATGTGTGTGACGTGCGCTGTTGACACCTCCGTTGTATGCCATATCATTCTACTCAGATATTTTCCATAATTATCCTCATTTCTGTCTCTGCAAATGAAGTATTATTTCTGTTTCTGATATTACCAAACCGTTTACCGTTGCGCATATGTATCCGTACCTAAATCTACATGTATAAAAATATTAAATAACCAATCGGGCTGTTGAGCTTACGAAACCTAATACACCAGTTGTAGATAATGGGCGAGCCAAAATTCGTGGTAACGTTAATCTTTGTTTCCGTCACCCCGACCCCCTATCAAAGGAGCACACTGAAATTTTTAATCGTGTAATGTGTTCATCTGTACTCGGCAGATGTGAACGAGTGCACCACAATCCAGCCGTGCGATGACAACGCTGTGTGCACAAACACTGACGGATCTTTCACGTGTACCTGCAAGCCTGGTTTCCGCGGAACAGGAATCACCTGCGAGGGTGAGTTACTCGACGTTGTTGTATACATAATTGCACTTACGTTTGCGTGAAAACGACCCTTGAACGGTAAAGTAGGAATAGCTACGTTGTGTCGTGATTCATTGTAGCGGTAATGCACGACTAGCTACGTCGTGTCATGACTCATAGTAATAGCAAAGCAGGAATAGCTACGTCGTGTCGTGGTTCATTGTAGCGATAATGCACAAATAGCTACACCGTGTCGTGGTTCATTGTAGCGGTAATGCACAAATAGCTACACCGTGTCGTGGTTCATTGTAGCGGTAATGCACAAATAGCTACACCGTGTCGTGGTTCATTGTAGCGGTAATGCACAAATAGCTACACCATGTCGTGGTTCATTGTAGCGATAATGCACGAATAGCTATATCGTGTCGTGGCTCATTGTAGTGGTAATGCACGAATAGCTACGTCGTGTCGTGGCGTATTCTAAAAGTGCAGCACGCATATCTACAGCGTATGTTCTGTCGCAGATATCAACGAATGTAACGAATGTACCAGCGAATGTCACCGAGACGCCATGTGCACCAATACCATCGGCAGCTACGAATGTCAATGCTACCCGGGATACACGGGCAACGGAACGCATTGCGCCGGTCAGTATTACAACAATCTATACACGCACGCACGCGCACACGCGCACACGCGCACACGCGCACACGCGCACACGCGCACACGCGCACACTCGCATTTGGCGGGCCTTATACATTCAACGTAGTTATTTTAGTTATTTAGTTTAGCATTACGAACATTATTTCAGAAAACGAGGAATAAGCAGCCTCAGTTTAAAGGAACGCATTTGAAACCCCCGTTCTGTCCTGTTCTCCACACCCTTTCATCAATGAGGGGGACCTGGTGTTTGGCTCTTTGACAGGAGATCAGTCCTATTTGTGAAAGAAATAATTTACCACGGTCGCTGCAGAAGATGGTAGTAGGTATACACGCAATCGTCAGGCAACACTGACAATAGTGGTCGTGTAGATACTTTTGTCTAACTTTAACTTCGCCTGTTGCAGATATTGACGAGTGCTCGCTTGGTGAAATCTATTGCTCGGCACACGCTTCTTGCACAAACAACGTCGGCTCTTACGTCTGCGTCTGCAATGCAGGTTACGAGGGAGACGGCGTCGTTTGTTTGGGTGAGTGACGTCACTTCCGGCTTGCAACGCCAACGTATTTAAAACGATGCAGTTGTCTTGATATAGACAAACTATATCAGCGAATGTACTAATGGAACCTACAGTGTAACCGTTTCAGTTCTTCTCTAAATGGGAACGTCAATTCAGACTTATCTATGTCGGAAACAATGCATTTATTTCCGCCAAAAGGTGTTCGTTTGGAAATGTTAATATAACGATGTATCACAATGTGTATGGATATTGTCTTTAACCATCCGATGAATTACAAATACTAATACATTCAATGTCACAATACCCATAAAACAGGCGTTCGGTTAACCGTAGCGAGAATTGTTGTGCATTCCTTTTTTAATTTCTTTTCTTCTTTCTGCTCATACCGATATTGTGTCTTTATTGTAATAAATAATGTTAGTTTCGCCTTAACATGTCTGGATTTAATTAACCGGCCCAGCCCACGCACGGATTTGCACACATAATATTACTGCGAATCGTGATCAATTTATGCACGTCCGTGCATATATTCTTCCACCTAGCACTTGCTCTGGGAATACCATGTTAAACTTTTGTATATCATCGAGATACTGAACTAGCAAGTGTTGTGCTACAGACAAGAACGAGTGCCTCTCAGGATCTGCTGAGTGCGACCCGAACGCCGAATGCATCAACCACGAGGCACAGGCGTACACGTGTGTCTGTAACCCGGGCTACACCGGCGATGGCTACACTTGCTCGGGTAAGTACCCTGGTTGTTCTCCTCTGTTATCCGCGTAAATGGACCCTCGAAAGGTTTGCGCCCGAGATGCAATGCGTCTAGGAAGATCCACCGACATTCTTTGGTCTTCTTTATCTCGTGTATTTTCCAGGGAAACGTAAAGTATTCCGCACACTGAAATGGGATAAACACATCACGGATAAATGGTATCGGTCTATAGAAACGACGATTGTAATTAATTATTCAAACATTTATTTTAATTTACTTATTATTATAATTAATATATATTTATTATTTGAATAGCTTGTATACATGGATACATTTATTTCACGATTATTACGATTTAAAACAAAAATAACGTCATTAATTTTACTTAGTAGCAGTAATTGCACATTTTTGCTCATAACTATTTTTTTAACATTTACAGTTTTATATGTTATTAATTTACTTAATTAATATTACACAGCGCCACCGAACAATTATTTGGATCGGCACATAAGAAAGGTATTATTATAATGTTGTTCTGATGGTGGCATTAGCGTCATAAATGCCATGTTTTATCTATTAATATCATACATTATTCGTTTTCTTACTAAAGCATTCTAATTGTAGAATTCCTCGTTAACGAGTGCGAAACAGGCGCGGCCAACTGCGACGTGAATGCTGATTGCACCGACACACGATTCTCGTTCGAGTGCAACTGCAAAAACGGCTACGAAGGAACCGGCGCAGCGGGCCAATGTATTGGTGAGTGTGTGAAAATGGAAGAATGTGCTTAGGGTAGTTGTTTCGGCAATTGGGACAAATAGTAACATTCTTAAGGAGGCGGTATAATTCTTGCACTGAAAGTGCAATTAAAAGATGTACAATGGGAATGTTTGTATTACCCGTAAAACAATTAAAAGCAGCAGGTAACCACTGTCACCGCAATAGTAATGTATCGCTACAACTATTACAATTCGAGAGTATTATTATTATATATTTATATTTGTGAGTGCGTGTATCGAACAGGTATTTGGAAGGCTGATATTAAATAAATCATTGTGATATTTAAAAGTAACCGATTTTGTTTGTATTTTATTTGTTACTAATTCATTATTATAAAATGGCACAAATGATACGGGTTTGTAATTGAACGCAACGGTGGCGGAGAAACACACGTAATCGAATAAGGACGCACGCCACGTTGGCTTAACCACGCCATTGTTGAGTACAATAACAGAGGAATGCAGGTCGCAAAGGAACAATTTGCGATTTACTTCACATCGCTGATGGTTGGATTTGGCCATTTCATTCTCAATTTGGAAACGTAATTTTATAGGCAGATGTGTATGTACAATTACGCGTTATAAGCTTATGTTTTGTAAATCTAAGTAAATGTCATACATATGTGTGCATATGGATAATATGCCTATTTGTCACAAATCAAAATCGATGTAGCACAGGGTAATTACGTATTTGGAGTGAACCAAATAAACGTGTTCTTCAGTGTGCCAATGTGCTAAATTGATTGTAACTGCAACACTCGCTGTGATGTCAACGTGAAGTTGTAGACTTTGTTTATTCTGATCCTGTGTCGTCCTACTTGTTGTCCGTGTGCCCGCAGATATCAACGAGTGCGCTCGAGCCAAGGACGATTGTGACGTGAACGCCGGCTGCACGAACACACCTGGTTCGTTCACGTGTGACTGTAACGAGGGTTACACCGGAGACGGCAAATCGTGCGTCAGTGAGTATGAAGTTCTGATACAAGTTTACATAAAATTTTAACCTCACCTTATCACTATTAGCAGAACGTTTGCTGATTCAGTTGCCTTGAACGTGGGAACACCGCGAGCCCGCCGAGCACCAGACGGCCTTGCGGATCACCCCAGCCAGAGACCGTAATATTGCGATCAAAGTGTAAACTATCGCTTTTACATAGTTGTCATGGTTACGGCGTCACCCTCAACGTGAACCTCTTCAAAACAAATCATAAAGGAAACGTATTACCAAAGTAGGTTGGTGTAAATAGGTTTATAAGAAAATAATAACTATTTCTAATTACACAAAATAATATTTCGTATTATTATGTGCTAACTGTTTTGCGAACTGAAATAACAATAAGACCATTATATTTTGTTGCCTTGCAGAAATCCTCGTTGATGAATGCGCATTAAACATCCATTCATGTGACACGAACGCCGTCTGCACGGACACCGATGATGCCTACATCTGTACTTGCAAAGTCGGCTTCACGGGAGATGGCTACTCGTGTACAGGTATAAACAAATGACATTTCATTCTAGCGTCGGTACGTTGTGTTGCTAACATTTTCTTATCGTTTGTTCGTGTTCGCTATGTGATAATACAATATGTTATAGTATAGTAGGTTTGCTTCTTATAGCCGACCCATCTTTCTTAGTGAGGCTGTTGTATTTGTAATGTTATTACTACTTGTTAGTATAAGTACATAATGTATAGTGTAATCATGTCCTAACTGTTGCTCACGCGCACACACACACACACACGTTCCTTATCAATTATGATGCTTTCAGATGCCGATGAGTGCAATGAAAATAGTGCTTCTTGCGACATGAATGCCCTCTGCGAAAACACGATCGGTTCATTCACGTGCACCTGCAAAGCTGGCTACAGCGGCGACGGCATTCACTGCACACGTAAGCATTGCCGTTTGTTTACATCTTTGTCATGTTTTTCTCATGTACGTGTCATAGCAACTATTAAAAACCTCTGTTAATATATCACTTTCCACTTACCACAGTTCGGAACAAGCTACCGGATGTTCGTTTCCTTGTATAAATCGTGACTGTGTAAAGCTATGTATATTTTTCGTATTGATAAAGCAACACGGCGTATTATCACAATGCTAATACTTATATACTACTATTCATGCCAACACATACCTTAGATTTAGATTAACACGGCTTGTGGAGTTACAATGGAAAACTGTTTTTGCTCGTTACGACGTGACATTGTATATGTTCGTCATAAAGTGACATTAAATTGTTCTTTATAGAGTGACACTGTTCGTGTTCGTGTTCGTTACAACATGGTTCTCTATGTGTTCATTACACTCTGATACGGTGTTCGTTCAGGTACGAATGTGGACGAATGCGCAACAGATCAGGACAACTGTCACCCGGATGCCATTTGCGAAAACACGGTCGACTCGTTCACATGCAAGTGCAAAACTGGCTTCACAGGAGATGGAGTCTTCTGCTATGGTAGGTGACAGTTAAATCAACGCATCACGATAGCGTCAGCATAATATATATGTGTGTCCATTTACGTAGACTTCGACTTAGTTCCTCCTGCTCCTTTCGGGACATCGTGCGACGAGGCTCCTCCATCTGGTACGGGCATTTGCAACTTCTTTGGCCTCATTCCAGGTGATTTCCATTTCTGCAAAGTCTTCTATAAATGTCTTGCGCCAGGTCTTAATCGGCCTTCCTCTTTTCCTGTTGCCACCTTCCGGGACCAACTCCATCGCTACACGTGCAAGTCTCTCCCTCGGTAAACGTAGCACATGCGTCCATTTGCATGTTCTGAAATGTTCGTGACAGTAGGCTTGACAATCCTGCAATAGTTCCATTATACACTAGCCAATTTTAAGTTTATTTGTTTGTTTTTCTCTTCAGTGTTTTTATTTATGTTGTCCGGTAATTAGTTGCGTGAGTATTTTCTCAACGTTCGCCTAGTATATGCATTCTAGCAATTAGTGTTAAGCTTAAACGTATTACTTGTGATAACGCCTATTTCTGACACCGTCCCGGTAGGCGCCTACTCCTAGCACAGGGGCACTTACGGCCTGTGGTGCCTGAATGTTTAGTTTTAAAATATCACGTTAGCCCGTGTCTAACATGTGACTTATTGCTCGTTTCAGAAGGTAACACGACGAAGCGTGATTTGGATGTTTTCCTAGTAGCATCCTCAACTGATTAGCTCAGTTCAAGTCCGATTTATTACATTATATTACATCCGCAGTTTGTTTAATAAAAAGTCGTTACTTGTATTAACATAGTCGAAATAACTAATGACAGTTCTTCGGACTGTCAATCAAAAGTCCCGGAGGAGAATCCTCCTGCTGCCGTTTCGAACCATGGACAATTTCTTTCACTCTACGCTCCAGTTCACTCAACTGTCTGAACGAGTACCTGGCAAATAGTCTTCGCGCATCACTTGCAGCGTAGCTGAATATTATCCTTGGAGTCAAGATAATGTTCTAATGAACTGTTTCACCGGGGGTGACATGAGCAGTCCTACGAACTGTACACATGTAAAACATGTGTATAAAAGTATCGCGCAATTGCGTGCAGATTCCGGCTATATAAGAACCTACCTTTCGTTTGTTGCAGATGTGAACGAGTGCTCCGACAGCGCGATGAACGATTGCGACCCCGATAATGCCACGTGCGTCAACGTCCGCGGAAGCTATTACTGCAGGTGCAACGAGGGATTCAAAGGAGACGGAAAGACTTGTCTTCGTAAGTAAACTCTTTTACATACAGTAGACTATTTCAGCGATGAGGTTATCACTCCGTAATTTGCAGTGTATGTGATTTTTATTTATACATTTATCTGTTTTTTTGCATAGTTTTCTATATTAATACAATCATGCCTATTCTGCCCCAAGACAGATTTGTCAGCTGAGACAATAAAGAGTACCGTATCTTATCTTATTCTATCGATCGGTCACGTGTTCTACAAACGGGTCACACCGAGCTACGTTTATGTAAATACGGATATAATGCAACCCATTAGTGAATACGCTACTTATAAGTATGCCTAAGAACTTAACTTGTACAGGGGTACACCAGTATCTTAGCATCTGTACGTTTAGGAACGAGGCAATATTGCTGGTGGTGAGAAACCACACAGATATAACATAGTTGAGCGCCACGAAATGCGTTGGGCATAATGAGCAAATTCTCATCGCTTCTAACTTATAGCTGAAACATTATTATGGCTACGTATGATATACGTTAAATTCATAGGCTGTGCTTTAAATGTTGTGATATATCCGAAATTGTTTAATATCAGTGTCAAATACAGAATGAATTTCCCTGCGCGAATGTATAAAACCTTACGTATTACATTTAAAACTAAATTAAAACACTTCCTTGTCCAGTGCATGTGTCCGGACAAACACTGTTTGTTTCTGGATAAAACAATCATACAAATAACGGGTTATATTAGCATTGGGAAACCCTGTTATGGTGAAATTATGTTCGGGGGATGGGATTTACGGATTATTTTGGTCGGATTACAGAAGTTCCAATATAGGCCTACATATTAAAACATATTGACAGCCCAAAGGTGTTTTAATGAACTACAAGTTCGAAATATAGTTTTGATTGATGTTCAATGAATATCTACCTCGCTGTTACAGCGTCTACTGAGACCACGCGTACATTCCTTCGAATATTCTGTCGTAATTCTGGCTCCAAATGGTTTTCTTTGCGACAAAATTACAAGTCTAAATTGTTTAAGCAATAACCGCATTCGGGAAAGATTGTTATAGCAAAACATCATGTCACCTCTGCAATTTATTGCACTTACGTTTCAAACATTGTTGATAGGATTGATGCACGGAGCTATGTCGGTAATTATGATTGTGATGTAGGCAAAAGTATTCGTGTTATTCGATCGAAATGCCAAATGTTCCACCAATGACTTGTCTGTTCTGGGTAGCGGAGTGTGCGACGTTGTACAATTCATATATGTCATGTGTGTATAGAGAATCCACGGAAACACATTATTGTAAATCAGTTTATTGGAACACCTCTTTCGCCTAAAATCAACACATGTAAAAATCGAAGCGGAGCCGCGATGACTCACACGAATATTGCTGTTGACGAATTAATTTGAACTAGGATCATGCCTTCCTGATGTCGCTGGTGTACCTGCGAGAATACAACACAACAATAACTGTACTGTTGTGTCGTAAATATGAACTTGTTAAATGTTATACGCTACGCTTTGAGTCACCTTTGATACGCTGTCGGACAATGAATTTGCTTTTGAAGTAACTGACACTGATGGTCCGTACATTAACTAATAATTTATTTTATTTTATTTTCAGCTTGCCAGATATGCTGATAATTGCAACCGCTGACGATGAGAGCGATGCACCGTCGTGGAAGTAGATCGTATAAGTAGTTGATGTAGAACAGCAATATAAAGCAATAATAAAATGACCATTGTCAAACACGTTGTCTATATGTTCCTTTATTCGTCTACAAATAAAACTCCGTCAATCTCACGTAGTCCTCGCCAAAACGTATTTTAATCTACTTAGCTGTTTCTGGACATAAGTCTAGCAACTCTTTGCGAGTAGATTCATCTGGGGAGTCAGATTTTTACGTTTACGACAAAATAATATGTAGCCGGTTGGAATACACATAAACACAGGTATTACAACTACGACTTTTTCGATTTTTTTGTTTAACGTTCTTGCAGTTATGTGCAATCCAAACAATTATGCTCTATCCAAACAGCATATGGAATCTAGACAATAATCCAAACAATATGTGCGATCTAAACAACATATGGAATCTAAACAATAATTCAAACAATAAGTGCAATCTAAACAAAACGTAATATGCACTACAAGCATTATATGCAAGTTAAACAATAATGCTTAATCCACGCTACATATACTGAGGATGTCTTAATCACCATGAACAAAGCTGTCTTACCACAATTGCAGCAAAACTATGTACTATAAATATTGGTGTGAGTATACATTTTATTAATTTTATTTAGAGGTAAACGTGACGGAAATGTAAACAAAAGAGCAATGCGTCTAACACATCGCTTAAATACCCCAAGTCTACATCGAATAAATAGTATTGCTATTGTGTTACTGTATTTTATTTGTGTACGCGTCTTATTGTATACTGCTAATGTTTTCCCCAAATATGTTCTCACAGCCTACCCCGTCTTGTAAATATAAATTACTGTAATATTTACTGTAGATTTTATTATTTAGAGGTTAACATCGGATATCAGGGCGACTCACCTTTCTTTTTCAAAGCCGTTGTTGTAACGATGATTACCTCTCTTACCGCGAGCTGTTTCATTCATAAACTGAAATATACTAGAACATATATCGTTATTGAGATCAGCACAACGCTACACCAATGTGGTTGCCTTAACGGAATTTACGTGGATATAAACAAAGGCAATACATTTGAGATGCAGCAATCCAAGAAGATTACAAGTTATTCACAGACACGTAAACCGAACAGACACAACATTAGTTTATCTCAAGTGCAAACAAGAAGTACAGTGTACATATAGAACATATTTGTTACGCAAGAAACACGAAACTCCATGCATGAAACTTGCAAACTTCAAGTGTAAAACAAGAAATACGCAACACATTTTACATACATAACACTTGCTTACCTCAAGCGTAAAACAAGAGAGACGAAACACATCGTACATAGACAACACGTTTTACATCAAGTGTAATTTGAGAAACACATCATTCATTATATATAATATTCAACACTTGCTTACTTCAAGTGCAAAACAAAACACACATAGGATAGTGTACTATACAACACCTGCTTACGTCAGGTGTAGAAAAAAGAAACATGAACAAACAAAAGACAGTCAATCACACTTATTCATGCAATTTTGCTGCAAAAGACGGGCAACAATCTGAGTTCTTTCAAAACTAAAATGTTACGGTTATTACCACGAGCAGTGCTGCTGCTATCACAACCGAAATATAGAACTGCCGTATACGCACCTCAAACACACTCACCACACGAGAGATAATGCAACTTCCTTCGTGTAATCTTCCCCGCCTTCTACTGCGCCATCGCCAAGAAAAGTCTTACCTCTGAGAGACGTCAACACGAACGTTACTCAGCGTGACTGCTGGTTAAATACATACACGTAGTGCCTTCTGAAAACATTGTAGGCGAACCAGTGAAGTCAGTAATGACGGTGTTTGATGCTTCTGTCGTTGTAGCTTCCTCTGTAAATAGCAAATACACGTTAAATAAACCCTGCGTCCTGTAAGAGAGCGCGATGGTTCAGTGAATAGCACATGGCATGGCATGCCTGCGCTGTGATTTGAACAACAAGAATCGGGCAGGCATGGTATATTTGGTATAAAACCTGGTTCTCAACATTGCGGACTGTGTATCTCTCGTGACCCGGAGATCACGTTAATATCGGTTCAGTCTCCATTTGGGACGTAAAAGTACCAGTGAGTACGACTTGGCAAATGTTCACCAGTATAAACGTAGACATTCGAAAAGAAGTATTACATTTCTGAAGAGTTTGAAGAGAAAAAATCCTTGTAATATAACAAAACTAAAAATTAAAATAGCAAAACCTACATGGCACTCATTCATTAAGCAGCACACCAAGGACATCAATAATAATAAATATTGTAACAGTAATTTTGATTTTAAATGTGTTGACATTTGCGTTTTCTGGATCAATTGTCGTAGGTAGGAGAACAGCAGTCTTAAAAACAGCACGTCGTAAGTTCATAAGTATATAACTCTAACTAACTATTATTATGTTTTATTGAAATGCATTGCCAACTGGTATATCATAAGCCAATGGGTTAATAAAGCGAAAGGACACAGAAAGAGACGAGTGAACCTCTACGCCTGTGAGATGACACCGTTACAATGATCCAAAGAAAAATGTAGATTTGTAGCTTTCTGAATTCCACAATTATAGACTTTACGATGATCCATCATTTGTTGAAATATCTTAAGTAGTTCTTGAGTCATTGCTACAAAAACAAACGTTTACAAAGCAGAGAAAAAAAATTGTTGTTTTTAAATATTATTAGCCTGTGTGAAAGAACAGTAGCCATATCAACCATACATTTACTATTTTATTAGTTTTGGAATATTTATTGAGGAACATAAACCGAACATCCAAAGATGAGGTTTTAAGGTATGCATTTCTGGCAATATGACAAAATTGAATGGACATGACGTAGACATCTATTTTTGATTCGCATGCAGAATAAGCCTGTGCGAGTTAATTCCCAGTTCGCAGCGGCGGGTCGCAGTTGTTATGGTACTACTAAGTACTAACGTGATCAACCGTGGGACATATAAGGTACAGACACAGAGAGAGGCGAATGGGCACATGAGAGGAGATACTGCCACAACGCACACACATTTAGTGTATTAATATGTATGAGGCTTACTAGCGCAGACGAAGCCGTCTCCTGAGTACCCAGACTTGCACACGCACGTGAACGAACCAACAGTGTTGGTGCAGATGGCGTCGGCGTGACATCTTCCCTCATCGCATTCGTTCGCGTCTGCAGAATGACAACAACCATAAAACAGTTGTAATATTGTCAATAAAGGATTTTAAATATCACTTTTTGTTGTAAATTAAACTTGTTGCGAATGCAACACACCTGCTTTATCACGCAGAAGATCCGCCTTATATAGTAAATCAAGTATCACCTCCCCTTTCCATAAAACACGCAATTCTATAGTGTCAAACAAACATGTGTTCGTGTCATACCTAACTGAGCTATCCATCACGTGACCTGTTGCCTAGAAAAACATCCGTTAAGACATAAAATGGATCCCGAACACGTGGTGCTATCGTGCATTTCGTTGTAAGGCCTATCTTTTTTGAATTTCTAGTCGGAAAATCGGTTCTTTATGACAAAAAGGCAATTGTTTTTTAAGGGACACATGTATGCGGGAGTATTTGATTTATGAGAAATCACGCAGCTATAGTAATGTAATTCACGTATATAACCGGTATCGATATTGTTGGCCAAGGCAAACCTTGACGTCGGATACGCGCAACAATTCGATTGTGACAAACCGCGACGTACTGGATACATTAAATACCTGTGCAGTTGACGCCGTTGCCTTTGAAACCATCGTTGCATTCACACGTGAAGTCATCGACGGTGTCGGTACAGGTCGCATTTTCTTGACAGTTGTCGAGATCTAACTCACACTCGTTAATGGGGATCTCTGTAGACACACGACAACTACGGTGAAACATCAATAGCGAGACTGTCTGTCCCGCTACCCGGAATCAGGGTAGTCATTTGTAAGAGGAACTCTGCTGAATTGGTTGTGTTCAACGTATGCTAAGAATATCAAAGGGTATTGTGGTTTGCCCAGCCTGCCTCCGTAACATGGTCCATAAAGATTATGTTTAAAAAAAACTGCTGTATTATGAATTTGTATTCCATAAAAACATAATTTTATTGGTTTGGGTTTACCCTTGATCAATTGTATTTTTATTAGTACCGTCTCAACAATTTGGCAGGCGTTGCACCGCTCGGAGCCAGTGCGTGACGTCATTTTGAACACAACAATCATTGCGACGTATAGCAAAGCATAGCAAAGAATAGCAGCAGCGTTTGTTAAAAGCCAAAGTGTCATTGTGGGATGCAAAACGCCCAACTTGGGTGTGACATATGTTTAAAGATTTATTAAACTATTAAAATATTGCCAAACATATGCATTTTAATAACTGTTCGCGTAAAGCGAGTGGTATTTTGCGCACTGGGCTTCGATAAAATCGCTCTGTCTGGACAAGGCACAAACCCGAGGTCAAGGCCGGGTAGAATGTCAACAACAGAAACATGTCAACGTGTTTGTGTCAGATCGACACTCCATAAATGAATCCGATATACTTCACAAAAATGGTGTGAACGTTTCATATTCACCAAGACTAACTAAGTTAGGATGAATATATATTTTACCAGTTATTGGTGAGATGGTTTTTTTCAACAGAATGTATTAAAGCATCGACAGTGACCGCGAGAGATATATGCATCTGTGTGTAAGTTTCGTCCGTCCGGTGTATTACTGTATACAATAAATCCGACTTTGTTTTGGTCAAACTCGCTGTTACAATAAACTTTGTCTTTGTTTTGTCAATATGTGTAACGTGATCGCGCTTTTGACTCGTACACGTAATTACCGGCTTTAGTTGATAAGTTTACGCCAATTATACCGTCACTCATATGTTGGACGCTTTGAATAATCGAAATCCATCTCAACACGAACGTTTGTGCCGAACCGTGTTTGTGTGCCATGTTAGTATTGCTACAACTTACATCCAACTCGCTACTGCCGGCTATGCTAAATTCGTTTTATCACTTCTTTAACCACGCATTTGACAGGTGTACGTGTACGGATGACATTAACCAAAAGGTTTCTGTCAGATTCGCTCTTACTACATATTTTGTGTGATACAAATATTGCTATAACCGATTAAAAGTACTGAGCCGCAGGCGTAGACCGTTGTACTGCAAATATCGTGCAGCCAAAATTACGTCACGCGGCCTCACAAAAATGGCAAAATTACGCGCCGGGCTTTCTGTACTGATAATAAATATCTTTGGTATGTTTTCAATGTTATAAGTAAATTAATTAACTTTTTGTTAATACCACGATTGAATATGCATAAGGCGATAACTATTTACCCATAAATAATGACATTGGTGAAATGTATACCACCTTTGCATATGATCTTTATAGTAGAAAGTAAAACGAGAAGACGAAGACATCGACAGGGTTGTGATGATTTTGTTAAAACAATATCTGCCGATATTTGAAGAGGAGCAAAGAATGAGAACGTGATTTAAAGCGGGTAATAGACGGCTGGTGGAGAAAGCTGTACAGGTGCAGCGAACACAAAAATTTAAAACATAAAAACCGAGGACCAGTACTGAGGTGAGCCTCACTGCTCTAGAGAGAAAAAGGAGAGCGACGACACACGAGTGTATAAGAAGCTTTAAGAGTAGGCCTATTCGTAAACTTACTGTCGCACTGCAGGCCGTCTCCGGTGTATCCCTCGTTGCAGATGCACCTGTAGGAACCGGGCAGGTTCTCGCAGTGCGCGTCCGTGTGACAGCCGTGGTCGTTCGCTTCACACTCGTTGATATCTGACAACGTCAACAATGATAAAGTTGAACTTCCCTTTACGGTACCTCTGTAATACGACCACCTCGCAATTAAGGTCAACCTAGAATAATCCCACAATATTTCTGTAACGGGAAAGAATAGGAGAAACGATCTCGCTAATATGGTCACCTCGTCATTAAGGTCACATTTGTCCAGGCCCGTTCAAGTTTGACACTTATCTTGTGTCAAAAGTAATGTGTTGCAAAGATTGACGTCGACTTCGTTTCTTAAAACTGTTTTTTTTTTATTAAGCAACCGACTTGTCAAAGGTTGTTATTTACAGTTCCATGCTGAGATCGCGTATCTTTTAAATATAAATTTACAGTGAATCAACATACTTCCTATATTATATAGGGGCCCAGCACTTTACTCACCGCCATGTGTTTTATTAACATAATATGAAATGTTAAGATAAAACGGCGCAAAAGATTAAATAGTATATCCGCGTGCCGTACGTTTATATTATTCCGATGGCCGGACATGGCGACCGGTGTGTTTATAATAATTTATTGAATAACATCAAATGCCATGTGACATATGTTGCAGCAAGCATGATAACATAAGTAAACATCGCTCAAATTGTAAGACATTCTTAAAACAAATAGTTGCAATGGTAGTTTAACTGAAGCAACATATGGTATGCAAAAAGAGCATCGGGGTATCAAAAATGCAGAAATATAAAGAGATGGATAACTTTAGGTAGAGTGGAATCTCGCTATATGGCACATGCTATGCATATACATATATCGGTGCATAAGGTGGATTTTAATGTTGTTTCTCTGAAGTGGATACGCCTTACCCCAGGAACCATTATAGCGAGAAGCCGCTGTACGTCTTACACATAACGAGTTGCGTACGCTGAAATTACAGTATCACTTACCCGTGCAAACGACCCCGGTTCCCACGTAACCCGGGTTGCATTCGCACTCGTACGCGTCTATCGTGTCAGTACACTCGGCGTTGGCATCACAGTCGTCGACATTCTGGTCGCATTCATCCACCAGGATTACTGAAGTCATAAACGTAAGTTGTTATATAGCGCAGTATCCAGTCCTCGGGACTGCTCAAAGCGCTTTACACTTTACTGAACTCCCTGACAAACCTGTTCAGTCAAACACCATCTCGACTTCTCTGGGAAGCATTAAGCCGCACCGCCATAAATGCGGATGATTATTCATGCACATATGTCCATCGCTATCACATACTCATTCATACAGCTGAGTGAATTGGAGCAACGTAGAGTGAACGAACTTGCGCAAGGTTCGACACTGCAGCACAGGATTTGTACCCGGGTTCTTTCGATTGGGAGTCATATGCTCTAGTCACTGAGCCACGGCACACAGGTCATCAATGCATCATCAGTATTGTTCGTAATACTACATTTATTATAGTGAATGTAGGATATCTACTAAATTGCGTTTAAAATACAGCATTAGCATCGGTGCGTTTATTGTTCGCCCTACGTGTCCAGAAGCACGTTATGTTCGTTCGCAGGCCTAGAAAAAGACAGTTCCAGACTGCGCACGTGAAAAATCCTCGGCCGAACCGTTTCAGGCTTACATTGGAAACCACTGTTAGAAACGTTGTCTGCACGATTCTTAATGAGTAGTCCTTTCAAAATGTGTATAATATTCTTTCATGAAGGATATTTGAAGTATCATTATATCGTTCCCTTAACGCAATCAACAAAACAGGTATTTTACGTCATTCCCGCTAGAGGGAGTGAACTACTCACCAGAGCAAGAAGTTCCACTTCCGGTGTATCCATTCTTGCACTGGCACGTAAATGATCCGACGCTGTTGATACAGTTGGCATTTTCATCACAGTTGTGGGTCATTTCCGTGCATTCATTGATATCTGTCAAAGACAAACAATTACAAATTAAGACAACAACTGTAAACAACTAAGAGTTACTGCACAGTAACATTGCACGCCGGACTACAACTGTAAACAACTAACAGTTATTGCACAGTAACATTGCACGCCGGACTACAACTGTAAACAACTAACAGTTATTGCACAGTAACATTCCACGCCGGACTACATTATTCACAGTTGATAAATTAAAAGTATAACACAATTACAAACGCACATAATCTTTAGCTTAGACCAGCAGTTCTTAACACTTGGATCCGACAGCTATTTTGCGTGGGTCGCCAAGGATCTCTATAGTGATTCCGAACTGTCCTTTCAAAGTGTCACGCTTGCTCGTACCAGTTGTATGCGAGACGAACTATTTATTCCAAAATGTGTATGGATTTGACGTCGTAGGCGTTTCAAATTAACGTTGTGGATGCATCTGGTTTAGGCAAGTCATGCTTATGTTTGCTTGTTTGTTTGTTGCCGAGAATGCATCGTGCGTAGACTAGGATAGAAGCATTGCCGCTTTCAATCATTCCATATAGCAGCTATCAAAGTACATTTTCACAGACAGATATACCCCTATAGCTTTAATCTGTATGTATAGCGACATGTCACTGTCTACTGGATTGTCATCCTCATTATTATCACCAGTATGAAATTATTAGCGTCAGTCTAATGTACTTCACAATTTGTCGAAATCGTACGTTCTTCCCGATTTCGTGCGCCATTTTTGCTTTCAACTTAAAAATGGTGTTCTCTTCCTACGTCGATAAACCAACGAGTGACGCTAACTTTGTGATGCCTCCATGTTACTAACAAACAAATTTAATGAATGTTCTCTATTTATTTTATTTTGCTTATTTATTTCATAATTATTTATTTTATCATTAATAAAATAAACTAATTTATTTAGTAGAAGGCATGGATCGCCAAGCAAGTTCCGAAAGGAATGTATGTCGCAAATAAACATTTTAAGAACCGCTGTCTTAAACACAGAAGAGGAACACTTAAGATATTCTGCATTCGAACATCATCTCTACTTATCTGGGAAGAACTCAGCCACGGTGCTATTACAGCACAAATACTACTCTACACAATGATAACATCACTGTCTATAGCCATGTACCCGTTCACTTAACTAAGTGAAACAAAGTAGAATGAACTAATGCGTCCGAACACTGCGACAAGAGGACTGGAATCTGGACTCTCTCCATAGAGTGTATGATCTTCTCAAACTGCGCCACGGCGTCCCAAATACAACTCACCGTCGCATGTCAGCCCGTCGCCTATGTAGCCGTCGTGACAGATGCACCTGTAAGACCCGACCGAGTTGCTGCAGTAGGCGTCTGACGAACACGTGTAGTCTTCCGTCACACATTCATCCTTGTCTAAAACGCCAGATCGTACCGATAGTGGCCGCACTTAATACATGCATTATATATATATATATATATATATATATATATATATATATTCGTATATTCGTATACATTCCAGTCTAAAAGGAAGTTGCGATCCCAACAAATTGGCACGTTTTGATCATACAAGTATGTCAATATCAGCATTCAATTCAAAAGGGTCAATACTCACGAGAAATAATAGCATTGTAGTCTTAGGTATTTGAAAACAATAGTATAAACTTTATTATTATTATTATTATTATTATTTTTTTTTTTTTAAGCGATCGTGTTGTATGATTGGTGTAAATAATACAAGAATGGCTCGGCGATTGGAAATAATGTAAACTAAGCATGTTACCGAGGGAAAATAAAATGATCAATCAATCAATCAATTAATCAAAACCAACATATATGGGAATAATATCTCCCAACGTCATCACACACACCACAGTGCGGTATTTCGCGGTGTAATAAGTTCGTCACGAGCTTTTAGTTAATACCAAGCTGACTGGTATTAGTCTCATTGCTAGGATACACGCACTGTTATTGACGAGCCGACGTCAATGTTTACTTACCTACACAGAAAGTGCCGTTGCCGACATAACCAGGCCGACAGTTACAGGTGTACGAGCCGATCGTGTTCGTGCACACCGCGTTCGTGTCACACCTACACGTACACTCGTCGCATTCGTCGATATCTGAAAAATGCAAATGTTTGCATACGAATTTGAAGAACACTTCAATGAGACTTGTTGAAGGTGGTTCTCTGTTTCGTTAGGTAGTAATTAGTAGGAAGCTCATTAAAACAGTTGTACTTCGCCCGCCTTGTGATTTGATGTGTAGGAACCGGGTATATCAAATTCATATGTAGGTAGGGACGTGTGTCTCTGTACTAAGTGCCAATTTCAGGCAGTAGCGGCTGTTTATTATTTGGAAGTCGAACTTAAAATGTGAACATTTCGCGGGTACAATTTTAGTTAATTGCCGACACTGTTTCGGCTATCTAAACGTAGTCAAGCTAGTGATGTGTGCGTGTGTGTGTGTGCGCGCGCGCGTGCGCATGTGTGTATGTGTGTGTGTGTGTGTGCGCGCGCGTGTGTGCCTGTGCGTGCGCGTGTGTGCGCGTGCGTGTGTGGGGGGTGCGCGCGCGTGTGTGCGTGCGTGCGTGCGTGCGTGCGTGCGTGCATGCGTGTGTCTTATTAGTGACATTACACACAAAATAGTTGATAAGATGTATTACTGAAATTCCACTAGTCAAACGATGTTCATGCACTTGCACTGCGGTCTACGTCTTACCCTCGCATAAGATGCCGTTGCCCCTGAAGCCAGTCTTGCAAGCGCACTTGAAGGACCCAGCAATGTTGTTGCACTCAGCGTTCTCGTGACAGTTGTCTGCGTCTCTATCACACTCGTCAATATCTGCAACACAGATTTGACGTACCCCAAAATCTAATACGACGCTGGTCGTAGTATGAGCAGACTATGATAAAACTGATGCAATACTCCTTACATTTAATGACGATCTGTTTTCTTGCCTAAAATCAATACTTGTCGACAGGACCTTTCAAGAAAATGTTTTTTTCTGCTGACATGCTTGTGACATCCCGAAGATAATACTACAAATGAGGCAGTGAATACAACATACGATGTGCAATACGTGAACAACGTTGCATTGGCAATACAGCGAGAACACTACATAGAAGGATGAGACGGCACCTATCTTGTTGCCCGCGTTTACCTACCATCAGCTAACACAGCCAAAGCACAGGCCACCAATGTAACAAGAAACTCGTTAGCACACTGGATCATGAAGGCAACTGACACAGAACAAATAAATATGCTAACAATATTCACATAGAGAAACCTGCCCTCAAAAGCGACGAGCTCCCATGCTTCTTCAGCTCGTGTCACGTGTCACTGGCGAGGCAACAACACTCGCTAACGAAGATTGTGTAACATGATTAAAATATACAAACACCACAGTTTTTTCAGAGGCAATGCTGACAATAACATTGATATGCTGTTTTCCGTGTGTAGGCCATGTTACTCAAACCAAATTATCCTAAAAAGCACATATCCGAGCAAACTTTGTTGCGACAAGCGTAGCTCAATAATTTGTAAATTCGTGTAGTGTAACTTACGTCGACCTCAGATGTTTCTTTATGCGGCAATACTGAAATGATTTCGATGAATATACGTCGTCGGCCTGGCTCTCATTGGTGAGGTAGTTGTTACGTCAGTACTTACCACTGCAGTCGTCTCCTTCGTAGCCAGACTTGCAGTTGCAGACATAAGAACCGGCTGTGTTGACGCAATCAGCGCGGTCGGAACACGAATTCTCTTCGTAGCACTCATTGATATCTGCATGACAAACAAACACAACGCGAATGGGTTTCACGCAACATTGTCCATTACTACTGCTTTGCAGGAATTGCTATTTTCAAAATGTTTTTTTTAAAATAACGTCATGGTATATTTTGCTTGTGATCATGATGTTACGAAATGTGCTTTATATGTTCTGAAGAAAATTACACTGGGTGCGGTTAAGTGAGATTAATGTGATTGTTAAAGTTATTGCCAGCTTTTTTGTGCGAAATGCAGTATTTCATGGAAACATTGTGCGAACACTCGATTCCGATAATACACACAAACACACACACACACACGCACGCACGCACGCACGCACGCACTAAAACACACACACGCACACATATATAACGGTGGTGTTAAGTTCTGACCCAGACACATGACTACTACGTTGCGCGTGCCACCTACCGACGCAGTAGCTGCCAATGCCGCGGTATCCGGTGTTACACGTGCAAGTGTACGAGCCCTCCGTGTCGGTGCATGTCGCGTTCTTATCGCACTTGTGCACGCCCGATGCGCACTCGTCGATATCTGAAACAAGGGATACCACAACGTCGTCAATAATTTCCCCAGATGCAATTTCACTTGAGTGCGTTACACCTCAATAACGGTTTGGAATATCAAGAATTATCGTTGAACTTATTGCCAGTTGCGAGTTAGCGTTGAATAATTAGCCAAATTTGCTACAGCATACTTAGTCTTGTTCTTGTAATGTTATACTTATATTATATACCGTGAAACACCCCTCTAATATTATAATTAACACAACATATCCCCGTCTTTTCCCGAACAAACCATCATCATATGGAACATTGTATGTATTGAAATAAGGAATAATGCTTGATCTCAATCGATTCAAGGAAACAGACCTTAAATGAGTCAAAGGAGACATATCTGCATATATTGTATAAGTATGTATCCTTTGCAGTACTAACATCGGTATCAGAGGTAAACAAAAAAGCGGACCTGTGCAGTCGGTGCCGGACCCGGTGTAGCCCTCGTTACAGACACACCGGAAGGAGCCGGGAGTATTCTTGCACCTGGCCATAGCATGACACTGGGGCGTATCGCTTGCGCACTCATCCACATCTGCCGAATGGAAATACAAACGTAATATAGCGAGAACATAGCAGGATCCAAGTTTACATATCGTGTCATGGTTAATGAATATCGGACATCAACAATTTGTATTTTGTTCTGTTTTATACATTATGTAATCGTTGTAATGGCGTTTGATATAAACTATTAAAAAAAACATTAAATTAGTTATGCTTGTCAAGTAAATATTATATATGCATCTATTTGTATAATAATAATATATATATATATATATATATATATATACATATATTGTTTTATTATACTGCTATATTATAATATGCTTATTTATTATTTTTATTATTATTATTATATTACAATTGTAATTGAATCCCCAATATATATATATTCGTGTGGCCCGATCAAAATTAAACAAAATGTGACACCGCAACAATGCGCCGTAGAATTGCGTGTATATTATCCAACCTGGGTCATTCTTAGGCTTGCACTTGATCAAACCATATCCAGCAATTCGTCCGATCTGTTGGAGGGTTCCGAGCTTACCTTCACAAACAACCCCCATGCCTTGGAATCCCGGCTTGCATGTACACGTGAACGAGCCGGGGACGTTGGTGCATATGGCGTTGTCTGAACAGTAGTCCGTCCTGTCTTCGCATTCGTTGATATCTGCAGTGTATTAGGTCCCGTTAGTTTGTCCTTAAAGTTCTGCATTTGTTACAATGTCGGCGGCATAGAAATAAAACTTCTGTGGAATTTGCCTTGGAAAAACATTTTTGATTATTGATTTACCCGAGTGGCTTATTACAATGACAATAGTTTAATGAATATAAGCTCAAAATTAGTTTTCGGGCAGAAACCTTTAAAATGTGTGGAACTAATTAACAGTCTGTTCAGATTATGAGTACGTGCATACATAGGTGATGTGTATCACACAATTCGTCAATTTATTATTATTATTATTATTAATGAATTTTGCTAGAAGTTTTGTTTATTTGTATTTTCCACTTGGAAATAAACAATATTATTATAACTTATTCCACATTCCTCCAACAAATAGTAAAGCGATCGCATGAGCAGAACCCGGCGAGGGGACGTGGGAGAAGAAAGAGTTAGACTGGCCCCCAAAGGTAGTATATTAATAATTAGATAGTATTGTTGTCCTTGACGCACCCTCGCAGTCGGTGCCACTGTGTCGGTATCCCGGCTTGCAGTTGCACGTGTACGAACCGTCGCTGTCTTCACAGGTTGCGTAACCTCCGCACGGATCAGGCGACAACTCGCACTCGTCGATGTCTGTGGGAAAACATTGACACATTAGAATAGACACACCGATGTCCATTGCAACCAGGTCCAATCAAGTTCCACCTAAACACTTCTTTTGTCATGCATTTTTTTAACTAATAATTTCTGATATTTGGTATGTCGTATATAATAATAGTTGTAGTAATAATAGCAATAGTAATAATAATAATAATAGTAATAATAAATATTATTTGTATACCGTCATTTATCCAGAGATACCTGTTCAGAGGCGCTTAAAATACAACATTACTAAAATAGAATCACCACAATACAAGTAGAAAATAAGAAAACCAATAAGTATATAAAAACACTTTGTAAATTATTAATTCCTGTAAAATAAAGTACCCGCTAAATACTGACCAGACAAATGTTACTAAAAGTAAACTAGTCACTGTTTTAAAATCAATCCACTATTAAGCTAGGCACGCACCAACCGATTTTCGGCGCACATCAACCGACTAGTCGGGATTAAAACCGTCGGCGACGTCAGTCGATTGGTGTGCGCCGGATTTTAACCCGACAGCCGGCCTAATTCCGCCGATTAACGCCGATTTAAATTTTGAATCGGCTGTCGGGCGTAGTCGGCGTAGTCGGCGTAGTCGGCGCAAATAAATCATGTATCCGGTGACAAGTCGGTACATGTCCGATGACAAGTAGGCCTATGTGCGCTGTTTTCTCTCTTAACACGACGGTCTGCGGTAAGTTAGCCAATAAGAGAGCATAGCGAGATCATGTGACAGGCCTCGACATAATCCCGGCGACACTTTTGAGTTGTTATGCCAATTTGGGCCAGACGTTTTCCAGTTTTGCTTTCATATTTATTTGCCTAACGGAATATATATATATATATATATATATACATATATATATATATATGTATATATTTATATATACACACACACACACACACACACACACACACACACACACACACACACACACACACACACACACACACACACACACACACACACATATATATATATATATATATATGAACAACTAATTAGGTCTACGCGTATCCAACAATAATTGCCTCCCGTTCGTTGTTTGGTTGTCCGTGAGGAACAAGGCGCAAAAACGTGCGGTTCGCTAGCCAAGTACTAGTTTTGACAGAAAATGTGCCTTTTTGGAAAAAGAAACTTCCCTTTTGAAATATAAAATTCAATATAAATAAAAACTAAATTAATTGAGTTCATCAATGGAATTTTGAGACGGAAAATTAGTAGCCACAAATATTGGCTTGACGAACATTGTTGTTGGGAAATGGCGCCTTTCTTTGTTGTAATTTACGCATCAAACAAACACCATCGAATAAAAATGTTTTACCATGATTCCGTCGAGCGCCGACAGCCGTTGGTCGGTATGCCCTGGTAGGTTTGCGCTAATTGAAGTCGGCGCTGGTCGGCGGAACTAATTGCCATTCAGCCCCGACTATTTTTTAAGCCGATTAGAACCCTACATCGGCGTTAGTCGGCTGGTGTGTGCCTAGCATATGAATTTGAAGACGACTACTCATTTCCATACACATTGGAATCACTATCATATCGAGGTTTGAGCAGGGAATAAAGATGACGATCACATACTTATGCAGTCGCGTCCGTTGCCGACGTATCCCGTCTTGCATTTGCACCTGTAGCTGCCAACAGTGTCTGTGCAGTCGGCGTTGTGATCGCACGTCGCTGCTCCCGTGGCGCATTCATCAACATCTGGAGTCAAACACAACGTCGGTACGGTGTTGTTGTTGTTGTTGTTGGTGGTGGTGGTGGTTATTCTTGTTATTGTTGTTATGGTGGTGGTTATTGTTCTTGTTGATGGTGGTTATTGTTGTTGTTGTTACGGTAGTGGTTACTGTTGTTGTTGTTACGGTGGTGGTTATTGTTGTTGTTGATGGTGGTGGTGGTGGTTATTATTGTTGTTGGTGTGGTGGTGTGGTGGTGTGGTGGTGTGGTGGTGTGGTGGTGTGGTGGTGGTGGTGGTGGTGGTGGTGGTGGTGGTGGTGGTGGTGATGGTGGTTGTGATGGTGGTCGTCGTCGCCGTCGAAATTGTGTTTTTTCATCACTTATGTTACTAATTACAAATCAAATTGATTGGTTGTCTTGGACACACACGTGTATCTTAAGAACAGTGTAACAACTAGTAACGACAGTGTAAGTCTTACTTCTGCAGACGGTGCCGATCATCTCGTAGCCGCTGTTACACGAGCACGTGTACGAGCCGATCGTGTTTGTGCACTCGGCGTTCTCGTCGCACGCCGCGTCTCCGCTCAGACACTCGTCGATATCTGAACACACGTCGTCATGGATATCATTTACAACTAAATCAAGACAAAATCATCAGTTATTTGTCATTTATAAAACATATCAGTTAACCTCACTTGTAATGTGCGTTCGCAACACATTTTGTTCGCGCGTCAGTCGGCATGCCTTCATGTAATATAGATCTTACTATATGAGTATGTCATATATGTTACAGTTGCAAGGAAGTTATCTGCATTAACACGGTTATTTAATTATTTATGGCAGTAATATTCGTCGTCTGCATTAGTTTATCGATAATACAGCAATGTGTTCTACTTTCCCTGTTGACCTGTAACTCCGGGCCCAATGGGGTGGTTCGTTGTGTTCAGATGATTTCGAAATTTAGTGCATGCAGCCTACCGGTGCACTGCGTGCCGTCGCCGCTGTAGCCGTCCTTGCAGTGACACGAGTAGCTGCCGTTTTTGTTGATACAGTCGGCGTTGTCGTCGCAGTTAGCCTGACCGGTCTGACACTCGTTGATGTCCGTGCACGAGCTGCCCGGCCCCTCGTAGCCATGCTTGCACGTGCACGTGAAGCTACCCTCCGTGTTGGCGCAGTCCGCATTCACGTCGCAGTTGTCCTGATTCAATTCGCACTCGTTGATATCTGAAATGTTAACGACATTTGATATTTAAAATTTTCGCGTCGTTTGGTTTGCGACATGTTGGCGTCATTTCATATAATAGCTGACAGGTGTGTGATTTGTTATTTGACATTTTCGCGTCATTTGATATCGGTAGTGTTTGCGACGTTTAATATCTGAAAAGATCGCACCAAATGATATATGAGATGTTTGCGTTATTTCATATATGAAATGTCTACGGAATTTGATATATGAAATGTATTCGTCATTTGATATATAAAATGTTTGCATAATTTGTTAGCTGATATTTCCGCGTCATTTGATATATGAATTTCTATAACATGTTTGCGTAATTTGTTATCTGGTATGTTTATGTGATTTCATATCTGAAATGTTTGCGTCATTCGATAAGAGACTGACACTACGACATATTATGAGGGCGACACCGACATACTAATACAGCCACACACAATGTAATACTCATTAAACGTTTGTAACTAACTTTACGATGTTTGCCAACAATTATTATAACATTTTCATTAGGAATACTTGTATGATAGGCTTGTATGAAACATCAACATGTTTTTTAAAAGTGCGCTGAATATTTTATGATTACATGCCTTAGTTGCAGTTCTATTTCCACACAGACACATTTATATATGACCACTCGCGTAATGACTCGTATGGTGAAGTAAGTATTCATCCGTTTCAATTATTTTGCATATAAAATTTACTACAACTCCTGGTGTCAATATTATTCTTGTAGTCACCCAGTCATGGCAAAAAAAACAGTGGGAAACAGAAGAAAACTTACGCCAAGCTGATCTGTAAAGCCTTGATGTTGAAGACACAAACCTTCCATTCCTGATGAATGATCGACCCATATGGAAACGGCTCATCTATGCTCCGGCCCTGGCTAACCAATTGTGATGATGTTGACGGTGATGATGGCGATGATAAAGATAATGATGACGACGACGATGACGATGATCAAAAGAATAGGTCAACTTCTGGTTGTATCTGAATTTATACGTAACCTACCTTCACATTCCTGACCGATCTGTGTGTAGCCAGCTCCGCAATCAATCTCCTTCACTGAAAATGAATAACAAATATTGCACCGTTTTTGTATATTATGATATAAGGGTACCAAGTACAATCAAGTAAACCGAGCAAGTAACTATCAGTTGTGCATGAGCGACTGTATTGTTGTTATGTCCTTTTAGATTAAAGGTTATGGTATTAGCAAGCAAATAAAACATTCTGAGTAATGCGACACCATCATATCCCCAAAGATGCCATCTTACAACTTAATGCCATCACGTCGAAGTATTTTGGCCAAAGGTAGCCGCTGCGGGTGACGTGTTGCCAACCCCGTCGATCAGTAGGTTATTTTGCACCTGACACAGTTAAGTGGTGTTAACATACTGTTGTGTCGTATTGTGTTGTACGGATTTTTTTGAATAATTCAATAAAATGTAATTTGTTATTCTTGGAATCATACAGCCGGCGCATGGCGCATTTGTCAGACGTGAATTAAATTGTTCGTTTCTAAAAATATGTTCGCTAAAACAATCAAGTCTGATATATCAAAGGTCTTGTAAAATTATACGAAGCCATATAACATATAATTTCAAGACGTCACAACTCATATTTGTGAGCACATTACAAAGAGGTGATTAGCCTTACGTTTGCATGTCTTTCCGTTGCCCGTGTAACCGTCTTGACACACGCACGAGTAGGTTCCGATTTTGTCCGTGCAGGTGGCGTGTTCATCGCAGACCGCGGTTCCTTTTGTGCATTCGTCGATATCTGGTGAGTGATCGATTAACGTTAGCAGTTCTCAAAATATGTTTTCATTTATATATGTAAGTATAATATGTGTTATTATTAGTACTGCTAACTGTTGCGTTTATCTTGAGGCGAGCAATTGTAACGATGTAATATATTTCCGCAATGAAGCGATCTGTCTTCAAAGTGAGGTGCGCATTGCGACAAAACTGTTGTTAACGTCATCAGGTACATAATGGCAGACAAACATTTAAAACCGAGTGAAAACTTACTGAGTAGATAATAACTTTAAATTTGTTCTGCAGCCTGCGAACTTGACCGAATACACACTAACAGCTGAATGCAATTCGCATAGGGGCTGTTTGTTTGATATAAATATAAAACTGCAACGCGTCTGCTAATGATTCACACTACCACATTGCATGTTGGCTTACTTTCGCAATCGATGCCGTCGCCGGTGAAGCCAGGGTTGCATTGGCACGAGAAGGAACCGGCGTTGTTCCTGCACGTAGCATGGTCATTGCAGTTATCTTTCTTTGCTACGCACTCGTCGATATCTACAAAACGAAATGATGTTACGTAATTGATACGTACATTCATACAATTTGGGACTTCTATTGGAAGCCAACACTTGTGAACAGGCACACGTACGGTAACGCTTGGAACGGATAAATTGGTAAATTGTCCCATCTGAGGTGCTTTCAGGCAAC
>OZ023209.1:57204342-57209342 GCA_963995525.1 Escarpia spicata
ATATATTCAAAAGATAGACATTTATAAATACTCAAAACAGTAAATTATTTAAAAAAAATCAGTAAATGAACAGCTATTAATTTAAAAAGTGCTTTTCATATAAACAAAATAAACTTAAAAGTAGTAAAATAAATGTGTACATTATACATAACTTCAACAATGTTAAGCCAGTTCGCCATGTTCCTGTCTAAATACAATTGTCTTAATAAATGTTTTATATGTAGCTATAATGTCCATTTCTCTTATGCTGGCAGGCCGATCACTATCCCACAGTCGCGCAGATGTTCTCGCGAACGAATAACAACAACTATATTAATATATGTCTACAGAAACCATAAATAGTACCCACCGACGCACTGTCCGTTCTGTTTCTTGTAACCCTGGTCACAGATACACGTGTAGGAGCCAAGGACGTTGAGACAAGTCGACCGAGCCGGACACTGGTAAGTTCCTTCCTTGCACTCGTCCACGTCTTCACACAGATCACGTTATATACATCGACTTCGTTATACGCACCGACCATGTTATACACCCTGACCATGTTATACACACCGACCTCGTCATACATATCGATCTCGTTATACGCACCAATTACGTTATACACACCGACCAAGTTAAACAAACCGACCAGGTAGGCACAAATACCACGCTACATATATCGACCACGTTATACACCATATTACGCAAGTGCTATACGCTTCAGATTTTAATTATTAACATATTTATAAATTGTGGTCACCATGCATAATCGTGCACACACAAACATAACTTATTACCCATAGTTTGTTTAAGCAGCCTGTTTGTGATCACTATTTTGTGAAGCAACCCTTCACTAACGGTGCATGGTAACACATTACAATACGCTTATCATAGTTTTCCGCTACCAACCACAACACTAACCATGCTACTTTTAATGGAGGCTTGAACATAATTTAGACGCTTAAATCAGGGTTTGTCTCAGCAGGGAATTATCTATGCATGTATCGGTGCTTGGTGCAATTCGGTTAGCTACTTACAACATTTACGAATCGTTCCAAAATCGCTAAAAACAAACCATCGACACTATATTATGACATGGATGTCTGTGTGCCAGTATTATCCCCACTCTAACCAGATCTTCGGCTGGTGTCTACAGACATTAGAACAACGGTGTCGACCTCACCTCTGCACACGAGTCCGTCTCCCGTGTATCCGGCCGGACACAGACAGAAGAAGCTGCCCACGGTGTTGGTGCAGCTGCCGCCGACGAAACACGGCGACACCGGAAGTTTACACTCGTTCAGATCTAAACCAGTAAAGATCACCATTGGCAAAGACATTTAATAGTGTTTTGGGTCCATTCGTATATTTCGGTATAAGTGACCAATATCGAAAAAAATACTTTTTTTTAACAAATGAACGCTACTGAATACTATAATACATAGGTGTATAGACGATATTTTAATTTTGGGGAAAAGAAAATTAGTTGATACCACTTTGCTCGGGACCCAGAAGATTTAGGCACAATAGAAATATATTTTAGTGTTAAATGTATGGTTAATTGATAACTTACAAATATCAATAATTAGTCATAGTTATTTTGTATTAGGCGTATATGGAACGATAATCCATTCGCTGCTTAAATAGAACAATTAATATATTTACAGGGTTGTATTTTTATTATTCTCTACGGCTTGCATCGCCTTTGAGCAATTTACTGATATTAGACTTTCTACACATAACACATTTTTAATCATTTAATCTTTAATAGTTTATGATAGTGCTGTTAACAATGTTATTATTAGTAGTATTTTGTTATATTCTGGGCAGACCCTGAGTACCAGCTTCTCCCAAGTCGATCATATCTATTATCATTCATTAATTAAATTGTGGGTCATACGTCGCTAAACACTATTATCTTAATTCAACCAGTGGAGAGTTACTACAACATTGGGTGTCTAACCATGCCAGTGGATAGCTACTACAACATTGGGTGTCTAACCATGCCAGTGGATAGCTACTACAACTTTGGGTGTCTAACAATGCCAGTGGATACCTACTACTATATTGGGTGTCTAACCATGCCACTGGATAGCTATTACAACATTGGGTGTCTAACAATGCCAGTGGATAGCTACTACAACATTGGGTGTCTAACCATGCCATTGGATAGCTATTACAACATTGGATGTCTAACCATGCCAGTGGATAGCTACTACAACATTGGGTGTCTAACAATGCCATTGGATACCTACTACAATATTGGGTGTCTAACCATGCCACTGGATAGCTATTACAACATTGGGTGTCTAACAATGCCAGTGGATAGCTACTACAACATTGGGTGTCTAACCATGCCACTGGATAGCTATTACAACATTGGGTGTCTAACCATGCCAGTGGAGAGTTACTACAACACTGGGTGTCTAACAATGCCAGTTGATAGCTACTACAACATTGGGTGTCTAACCATGCCAGTGGATAGTTATTACAACATTGGGTGTCTAACCATGCCAGTGGAGAGTTACTACAACATTGGGTGTCTAACCATGCCAGTGGATAGCTACTACAACATTGGATGTCTAACCATGCCAGTGGATAGCTACTACAACATTGGGTGTCTAACCATGCCACTGGATAGCTATTACAACACTGGGTGTCTAACCATGCCAGTGGAGAGTTATTACAACATTGGGTGTCTAACAATGCCAATGGATAGTTACTACAACATTGGGTGTCTAACCATGCCAGTGGATAGCTACTACAACATTGGGTGTCTAACCATGCCAGTGGATAACTACTACAACACTGGGTGTCCAACCATGCCAGTGACTACATAGTTAGTGCAAGTGGTAGAGTGATACAAGCTAGTGACACAGTGATATAGTGACATACGCTAGTGAAATAGTGACATAGCTGGTGATATAGTAAAATAGTAACATAAGCTAGTGCCACAGATGCATATTGATATAGTGACACAAGCTAGTGAAATAATGATATAGTTACATAAACTAGTGAAATACATACATAGTGATAGAGTAAAATAAACTAGTGACATAGTGACATAAACTAGTGACATAGTGAATTAAGTCGTACCGTGACACTCGACGCCACTGCCCTCGTACCCCGTGTTGCATTCACACCGGTAGCTGCCGCCGACGTTGACGCAGTGAGCCTTCTTGTCACAGACGGCCAGGTTCTCCTGACACTCGTCGATGTCTACGCAACATAACACACGTTGAGAGACTTTACAAACAAAACTTGGCTGTTCGCCGTGTGTTAACGTAGCATATTGAATACTACAATAAATGTATTGAGGGTCTACTCTCTGCTCGAAATCCTCGTCTCCAACCGACTCTGTTGTTTGATGCCTTCATTATTTCATTCCATGGTTGTTATGCTTCCTGCCACACCTTGCGTTTAATAGGCATTATACAATATGTACATAATTTCCAAGCGTTGCCACACAGAGGCAATGCGTGGCAAGACAGCAAACGGAAATAAGCCCTTCTCCCTGTAAAGTACGTCATAATATGAATGAAAACAGCGACTAATACTGTGTAGAACAATGACAGTTACCTGTGCAGATCTTGCCGTCACCGCGATACCCGGCTTTGCATTCGCACAGATAGGAACCGGGAATATTCTTGCATTCAGCGTTCTCATTGCAGATGGTGTCGTCGCTGCATTCGTTGATGTCTGAATTAAGCAAAATTACAGTATTAAGCGTATCGTCGGATAGATAGGACGTCAGGTTTCTGTCGGTGGTAGTGTCTGTCGTCTGGGTCCATTTATTATGGTTGGTTCTGTACTAGCGATTTAACCTGCACATCTGAAAACACCAGCCCATTTTTTCACGTTATGTATCAATCTAACGATTGGTTATATTTACTGGTAGGCTCACAAGAACGCATTGTGAGCCCACGACAGGTGACATTATGTTATTTCCAGTGACGATGATGCAATAAACACCACATGGAAGGGATTTACATTTAATGTGTCTCACCTGAGAAAAGACATTGGCAATTCCCCGTATGCCGTACGCTTGTGTAAAACAGCATTTGCGTATCAACCTGTTATTCAATGATGTTTCAGTAATCAGCTGTTTTTAGATTGACGATATCCACAAAACTGGCCCCTTGCCCTGATATGCCACTCTGACGCATACGACCTACCCGTGCATGTCTGTCCAGTGCCGCTGAAACCCGCCTTGCAGGTACACTTGTATGAGTAGAGCGTGTCTTCACATATCGCGTTTTCGGAGCAGTCATGCGTTCCCAGCGTGCACTCGTCCACTTCTGTGTAACGTATTACAAAAGTAGGTTAGTAGATGCAAATGTGGAAAACACCGCGATGAAGCTGGCAGAGGAAAACAATGACGAAGAAAAACAATCCATAGAAAGACCAATCGAGCATACGAATGATTTAGAAACAACAATGAAGAATCGGTCACGTAACCTATTTTTTTATTGCAATATTTAGTTTAATCCTTTAGCTGTCGCGGAAGTGTGGATATCGTTCTATGTTAGCCAGATGTGTGCGTTATATCACTTGTTCTAGGCTTACTAATGTGTCATAACATGTTGTTTTGTTATTCCCTGGGTGATTCGATTGATCCCAAGTTTTAGATTAAATGTAAATTCATGCAATAGACTAGTTTCTAAAGAATATAAACTTGCTACATGGATTAAAACCTTCTGGTCATGCTTCATCTTTAACCAACATCATATTTATTTCATGATGCCATGCAAGTTATGGGATCAGTTAGTAATGTAATACGTATTAGATTACACCGATTCACTACAATGTGTTTATCTTACACTCACTCCCGCTGACCAATTGAACTAAGTTGTTGCCAACTACAGCACAATGGCGCCCATTGGGAGTTGTTCGCCACGCCGTTCGTCCATTCGAAAAGCATGGGGTACACGTAAATAGATTTATTATATAATTTGCTAGTTTGTTTTTAACAAATACGTAACCAATAAGTAGTGCATAAGCCAACGGTCCAAGGAACCGTT
>OZ023209.1:57214342-57252754 GCA_963995525.1 Escarpia spicata
TGTTACGCAGCTCAACTGTAGTCATGTTTACTGTATATGTTACGCAGCTCAACTGTAGTCATGTTTACTGTATATGTTACGCAGCTCAACTGTAGTCATGTTTACTGTATATGTCACGCAGCTCAACTGTAGTCATGTTTACTGTATATGTTACGCAGCTCAACTGTAGTCATGTTTACTGTATATGTTACGCAGCTCAACTGTAGTCATGTTTACTGTATATGTTACGCAGCTCAACTGTAGTCATGTTTACTGTATATGTTACGCAGCTCAACTGTAGTCATGTGCGGCTTTGTATATATGAATATAAGACTATGTGTTCACACACCTTTTAAAAGTGTGCGTGCTTGCATGCGTGCGTGCTCGCTTGCGTATGTCATGTTTGCACATACAGGTGTGTATAGACAGAAGTTTATTGTAATTACAGATGGTGCTGCTGTAGATCCTTGCAGTTGCCCTAGGGTTCATCCGAATTGGACTACAATTTATAATTTGGTGTATCATTCTTTATTTCATCTTTCTAATTAAATTAAACTGATTATTTTATAACTATTACTAGAGGTAGTGCTAGTAATAGTATTAGTATTATAGAAACAGAAGCCCTGTGTACTGACCATACAGGCCACGCCAATGCATAATCCCCATCCCTCTCAGACATCCGGCGAACGGCGTATCGCGAAGGGCATGGAAGAAGTTGCAGTATGTCGCAATATCGTTTGAGATTGAGCTTGGCACGTCGATGACGTCCACGGTTTCGCACCTAAGAGAAAAATGGAAAGCAGTTGTCAAACATTTTGCAAACTAATGTCGTCCGAACCTCAGTGGGTTCTATGGTTCCAATAACATATAAAAGAACACATCAATATTGCATACAAAATAACATTGCCCGTCTAATTGCGATCGTTTTTCGTTGCTTTGAGAACCACAGTTCTAACAAATTAAACAAAACTGATGTAATTCTTTTGTCTCTATTTCAAACATAATAATAGGTGACTCTCATATATATGTTCATGGCAACGTGATATTACGACGAAACGGGACACACCCTCTTCACTCTGTGATGCTATACGGGCAGTGCGTATATCGGTGATGATTGGACGAACCGTAGTTACGTACAGTGGAACCTCACTATTAAGGTCACCGTCCTCGGGACTCTGCCAAAGTAGCCTGAATAGCGAGGTGACCGTATTAGTGGGACAAATTTATTATACCTTGCTCTTACAAAACTAATTTGGGACTATCACTGAGTGGTCTTAAATGCAACGTGGCTACATTATCCAGATGACCGTAAAACGAGGTTCGAGTGAAGTACGATTTAACGACGATGACGTTTCCTCGCAAAAGGGAAACTGACTTACTGCTGTACGTCGGTGCTCTCCACTCGGTAGCTCTGGCACACGATCTGAGAACGATAGGTCTCGTTTCCTGACACGTCGACGCCCGAGCTGGTCTTGTAGTCGTCAGCTTCTTCGCCGTTCATGTTGCCACAGATTCCCGACATAGTGTCACTGGAAACGTCAGTGAACGGGCTTAGTTATATTTATGCAGACACAAATGTTAATAACGTCGTATGGGTGTTATCGCGCTTGAGTGCACCCAAACAAAATAATACTCATTCACGCTCACACGTATACAAATGTGCACATGTACACAGATGCATACACACGAGCACACGCAGTTAAAACACGCACACGCACATCCACGCACATTCACACTAACACACTCTTACAATAAAAGTCCCACTCATACACGCACGCACGCACGCACGCACTCTCACTCACCACCAGGTCAACATAAGATTTTCATCAGGTCACCATCATGTTACTGTCGTGTCACCACAAAGTCACCATCAGGTAACCTCCAGGTCAACATCGGGTCATCATCAGGTCACCACCCGGTCACCACCCGGTCACCATCAGGTCACCATCAGATCACTATCACGTCACCATCACGTCACCACCATATCTTCATTAGGTCACCATCAGGTCACCATCAAGTCACCACTAGGTCACCATCAGGTCACCACCAGGTCACCACTAGGTCACCATCAGGTCACCACTAGGTCACCATCAGGTCACCATCAGGTCACCATCAGGTCACCACTAGGTCACCGCCAGGTCACCGCCAGGTCACCATCAGATCACAATCAGGTCACCTTCATATCACAATCAGGACACCTTCAGGTCAGGTCACCAGCAGGTCACCAGCACGTCACCATCAAATCACCATCATATCACCGTCAGGTCACCATTAGGCGACAATAAGGTCACACTTCCTAACACCTACATCACCATCAGATCACCATGCGGTCATATCAAATCACCGTCGTGTCACCATCAGGCCAACATCAGGTCACTGTCAGGTAACTCCCAGGTCACCATTCGGTCGTCGTTCCTAGTCGTTGCTCACCTGTAGTCGTCCGCCACCCGAACCATGACAGAGGAGGAGCCATCAAACTTGACGGAGACGCCGCGGTCGAGAGAGACCGACACGAGCTTACCGCGCTCGTTCTGTATGCGCACTCCCTCGATACACGTGAACGGGAGATTCACCAGCTGACCGTTGATCTGAAGAAAAGAAAAGTAAAAGGTAAGTTTTTATATAGAGCAGTGTCCAGTCCTTACAACTGCTCAAAGGGCTTTACACTTCGCGCCCTGGCGGACATGTTCAATCGAACACCATCTCGACTTCTCTGGGAAGCAGTCAGCCAAGCTGCAATCAATGCGCGAAGACTGTTCGTATACAAATATCCACCGCTGTCTATAGCCATGTATTCATTCATACAGCAGAGTGAACTAGTCCAACGTAGAGTGAAAACACTTCCCGACGATTTGACAACGCAACCAAGGATGCGAACCTCGGTTCTCCCGAGTGGTGTCGCGTTGATAGATATATTTTGGTTATAAATAAAACTATTGTTTGCACGATGCAGGTGCAACAGCTATAGTAAGTTGTTATTAGACTAATGTTTCGTTTTGTTTAAGAGAACACACGCACACACGCACACACGCACACACGCACACACGCACACACGCACACACGCACACACGCACACACGCACACACGCACACACGCACACACGCACACACGCACACACGCACACACGCACACACGCACACACGCACACACGCACACACGCACACATGCACACACGCACACACAATCATACATTTTAAAAATACCAAAAATCACAAACACGCACGTGCACACGGACACGCGCAGGAACACACACACACACACACACACACACACACACACACACACACACACACACACACACACACACACACACACACACACACACACACACACACACACACACACACACACACACACACACACACACACACACACACATTCATATAACATCACACACACGCACATGCACACACACACACCCACACATTCACATAAAATCGCACACACGCATGCGTACAAGGACGGGCACACGCACACGCACGCACACACACAATCATAAACAAAATATAAAATCACATGCACACACGCACACGCACACGCACACACCGACACACACACACACACACACACACACACACACACACACACACACACACACACACACACACACACACACACACACACACACACACACACACACACACACACAACACACCCCACATACACACACCGACGCCTCTCTATCACTCCACCCACCGTCACTCTCCTGTTCTGGTGGAGACCGATGGTGTAGTCGGGTATCTCGATCTCGACCGACTCGGTGAAGGCAATGCCCTTCACACCCGTCGACACGGCTTTGCTGACGGCGTTCTGCACGAGGACGCGGAAGGATCGAAGTCTGTCGCCGTCGGGTGACGCGGCCAGCAGGTACTTGCACGTGCCGCGGAATGTCATCATGGCACCATCAAACGTGCGGTAGGTGATGTATCCGGACACCCAGCATTGCTTACCCTCCAGTGCTGCGAACGTAAGCAGTGTAATAAGCCGAGACACAGTACAACTCCTCAATGCGGCCACCTCTTGACAACGGTCACATTATCAAAGTGTGTCTGATATTTGCATTGACATCCGTGTTAAAGTAATTACGGAAAGCTGTCTCCCTTGTAGCGAGTGAGTGAGTGAGTGTGTGTGTGTGTGAGTGAGTGAGTGAGTGAGTGAGTGAGTGAGTGAGTGAGTGAGTGAGTGAGTGAGTGAGTGAGTGAGTGAGTGAGTGAGTGAGTGAGTGAGTGAGTGAGTGAGTGAGTGAGTGAGTGAGTGAGTGAGTGAGTGAGTGAGTGAGTGAGTGAGTGAGTGAGTGAGTGAGTGAGTGAGTGAGTGAGTGAGTGAGTGAGTGAGTGAGTGAGCAACGTAAATCTGTGAATACGGTTTGGCATGGCCAAATACATGCATGACTTTGAAATACTGCTGCACTTGTATAATGATACGTCACGCAGCATAACACCCTCCGAACTACTCTTTCCGTACCCCGAACATATCCCTAATTCTGGCACTGAAATGTCACTTATCAAGTGCTGTTACCTTTGGATGGCTTGCACCAATGTTCCTTCACACATCGGCCTTTGTAGAGAATCGGTCTGCTGTTGGGGCAACGGCAGCTAGGCTGGCACTGCAGCGTACACACCGGATGTGGGTCTTCGCACGTGCGCAGACACCCGGAAGCGCAGTCGTCCCATACCATACCTCCGTCACATGCTGTCGGCGATGGAGAAAAGAAGATTCATCACTCGCGGGAAACGTAATTAAATACACATGCAGTTCCGTAACTACACAGCTTATTTTGAAACGATAACAAATATCTGGTTATGGAAATATGAATGTTAACATACTCATTTCTGTCATTCAATATATGTGGTAAATAGACTTATATACATTAAATATCACAAGAAATACACTATATTGAAAATGTCTACTTTCAATAACATTATATCGATTATGATCGCGAGGTTGTAATTCGGATAGACAAGTAGCAAGTGTGAAAAAGGTAATGCAAATGCCTTAATACGCATGATCGGGGTCAACTTAAATAAAAGTCAGACTTCCAATTTATTTGTGTACTGTCATGTATATGTATGAATAGTTAGAAGTATTATTTGTTTGTCTTAAGTAGTTGATAATGTTGCGTAAACCTAATGAGTGTACTTTCATTTATGTGTATGAATGTATTATATATATATATATATACTTGCTTGCGTTATATAGTGGATGGTATATAGTTATGATAAACCTTTCATTCATTCAATCAATCAAGCTAACCGTCAAGTTATAAAAAATAAACTGGTTGTAACTTTCTTCATTTCACAACATTATTGTGTACCTTACATCTACGTTGTTCTACCATCGGTAGCTTTCTTCAGGAAACGATTCGTGGGAAATCCATCAATTACGTTCCTAAATAGTGCAACACTTGGGTTTAACCGACGAGAGAATTAGCGTGGTACACTCACTAGGCACGCACGAGTACTTGTGCTTCAGAAGACGGCACTGTTCGTTGGCCCCGCATCCCGCCAGGGGGTTCTCGGCGATGTGAGACACGATACGTTTAAGACGGCGATTAGCTCGCCACACGAAGCCTTGCGTGCGGCTCGTGCACACAAACTCCTTGGCACAGTCGTTAGAGATCCAACGCTCGTCCCGCTGCAAGATATCACAATATCAAAGCTTCTTTAGTGTTCGTATAAAAACGTTCGATTGATTGGGAATTTGAAACAAAAGACCGATGACAGATACACATTGCACTTGTGCTTGCCGGGACGTCGGTTTGAAGCGAGCATTAAAATGTAATTAATATATATATATATATACATATATACAGCTGTTCATCTTGTTTTTTATTGTAATGACATCAAATGTTAAAATATGCGCTGTTTGATAATGCAGACATTGAATATGATATTGTGTTGTATGCGTAGATATTGTGTTTATCAATCATGCAGAGTCAATTATGTGTGATAAATTTGATAAATATAGTATTAAATAACAAGTTACACAAACGTATTGCAAGTAACCACTGGTGCTAATTGCACAATTCGTTTGTCTCTTTTTGTTGTCATTATCACTGTTATTATAATTTGTATTACGTGTACATTTTTCAGTTACCATATATAAGTGTAGACGGAATTATAATTATAAATTATACAATTTTAGAGGCAATACTAACAAGGATAGGACTTGCATTTCAAAGTTGTCTTTGTTAAATCCAAGTCGCCATAATGAAACGAATAACTATAGCGAATGAAGCCAAGGCCAATATTTAACAGAGAAAACAAATGGGCAAAACTGTCTTAACCGGAAGTATTATTGTACCTTCCGGTAGTCGCCATCGTCGTCCAGACATCCGCACTCTTCCTTCGGGATACATATCTCACCGCTGAGGACCTCTCCAGTGGGACAGACGCACCCCTCTCCAAGTCGGCTGTCGGGGCACTCTCGTCGTCCGTGGATGTCGGAGCAGGTCGGGGGACATCCTCTGACTGAGACCTTGTAGACCATGCCGGCCGGACACTTCTTGGCTGCAACACGAGAGGAACAATACTAACCCGCACATACATCATTACGTATTCTTCTTCTTCCCCGTGATATGTCTTTTGCTTTCACATTTGTCAGTATTTGCATAATGATGATGACATCATATCGTTTGTCAATGTCAATAATTTATAATTTGCTGTTGGGACAATTAAACGTGTCTTTTCCCACATCCCTTTTCTCTAGACAATGTTTCTCCATCTTAATTTCGGTCTTTATATTTGTATTTGTACCACCGTCTTCTGATCTCCTTCTCAATATGTCTGCACTTAATAAATCCCGACAGTTTTGACTTTATTTCTTGGAGTGTCGAATTCCATAGATGGTGTTTTCATCATCATCATCGCCATTATAATCATTATCATTACTGCAATCACCATCGTCGACATCCTTTTCGTCGTCGTTGTCGCTGTTGTCTTCATCACCATCATCATCATCATCGTCATCATAGTTTTTACCATCATCTTATAATCACTAGCATTATTGCTTTCATCGTTGTCGTCGTCGTGTTTATCATCGTCATCATTATCATCTTCGTCACCGTCACAGTCATCATCGTAACGAAAAGTATCACCACGACATGTACTCACGACATCCGGAGGCTGTACGCCAGGCCCTCACGGCGATGTTCATGAGTCCGCACTCGGAGACGAACGACTCGAGCACGGTGCAGCGAGCCTCGTCCACGGCGGCCGAGTCTGACAGCACGGCGTCCAGGTCGTACTTGCACCGTCTGTGGGGCATCAAACAGTTATATCAAATGGCACCTTTGTAAATAGGACGAGACGGTTGCGTAGCAAGACACTTAATCGGACGCGGTCTGCGTCCCTTTCCGTGTTACTTAATTACTATGTGCAATTATACAACCGAAACGAAGGTGCGAAATACCATTTGACATTGATTTCACTTTATTTCAGTCATTTTTACCGTTGCACAGTTGACCTACTTGTGATAGGCGTTCATGAGCTTCGCACCGAGACGACTGGCGCAGGTGCCGAACTTGAGTTTTCGAGCAATTTTATTAAAATTGCAGTGACGAGCAGTCACCATATTGTCTTCCGGTTCATCCACGTCCCGGGTCGGGCCAGAGCAACTACAGCCGAAAAATACATACTTTCATTAAAGTTGTATGCATCGATGACATAACGAAAACAACTGTATAATTACGTAATCATTATTAAACTGCGGTTGTCTCTTGCTCCTTCTTGTTGTAGTCATATGTTCATAACATTAGAACAGTGTTGATGGTATAAATACTGCCCGTCAAATTGCATTTAATACACCCGAAATAGTGTTCGCAATTTGCATACTTCTGCCGCGGAACAAAACAATCTAATTGTAAACACAAATTTTGATAGCACCGTTCCCACGTTCAAGGCAACTGATTCTGCGAACTTCCTGCTAATCATTGCCACGCTAGGCTGACTACGAGCAACGGCACAGACAACCTTCTGTGGAATTCTTTTAAACATACTGTAAACGAAACAATCATCAAGACGTTATATAATTATACAATTTTATGCTTAAACCATAATCATAAATCAGTAATACACTGCAATGACACAGAAGACTTGTGAATTGTGTGGGAGATAATTATCCATACCAAACCCTTGTAGTGATATTACTATGAATGTCATGAATATAAATTTATCAATTGAAGACGACAACACAGTATTTTTTTAATGCGAACGCACTTCGATGTCTTCAAAAGACTTCCTTTTTTTTACAAAGAATGACGCGAATGACTTTAACAGCTACACGATCACGTATTTCAAGCATCTGGTCACGTAAATTAAAAACAAGATATTTCCCCTCTGATCCTTAACTATTGCCTTTTTGAATTTCAAACATGGAAGGCAACCATAATCCATTGAAGTCATTATATACAATATTTAAAGTCAATAGTCAATTAAACTGACCACACATTGAAGACCAGAAATGAATATTTATAAAGTATCAATATTTAGTAACTAATGTTTAAAGTAGATGTTTCTTTACGAAATACACACATTTTGCTCAATCCACATTTTGTTACGACCTCTCTCTATACAAACGAATAAGGATAACGCGGACTTGTTCAGGCTATTGCACAGTTCCTGCCGGTAGAACCGATGTACATATATGTATTAATCTGCGTACTCACGTTTGCAAATCGGTCGAGTCGATTTTCCAGCTGTTGCAGACACTTGAGTAACGCTGCTTCCGGTATGCACGGACGTTCACTCCAGCACGGGTGATGTAGTCATCGTCGTATGCTCCGTTCATGTTGCCACAGATGCCGCACAACTGATTGCTGAAATAATGCCCAAAACATCGCCAATTGACCTATCCATCGCGTGACCTGTTGCCAAGCAAAACCTTCGTGAAGCCATCAAAATGGTTGCCGGAGACGAAGTGTTTTAAGACATTTCGTCGTGCATTTTGTTGACATCCTAGTGCCAAAAAAGGTTTTAAATTGACAACTGTATGCGGGTTGGTTTGACTGATCAGATGTCAATCAGGAATATATATATGTTATTCATGTGAATAACAGTTATCAACATTGATGACAAAGGCAAGGCTTGACGGAGGTCACGCGCAAGATTTTGATTGTGGCGTTTGCGTGTGTGTGTGTGTGTGTGTGTGTGTGTGTGTGTGTGTGTGTGTGTGTGTTTGTGTGTGTGTGTGTGTGTGTGTGTGTGTGTGTGTGTGTGTGTGTGTGTGTGTGTGTGTGTGTGTGTGTGTGTGTGTGTATGTGTGTGTGTGTGTGTGTGTGTGTGTGTGTGTGTGTGTGTGTGTGTGTGTGTGTGTGTGTGTGTGTGTGTGTGTGTGTGTGTGTGTGTGTGTGTGTGTGTGTGTGTGTGTGTGTGTGTGTGTGTGTGTGTGTGTGTGTGTGTGTGTGTGTGTGTCCACGCGTGAGTACGTGCGTGCATGTGCGTGTGTGTCACCGTCGACATTTACATTTACACATATTCCCATCTCTATTTGCATATTTCCGCTTCCCACGCACCTGTAGGCGGGAGACACTTGGACGGAGGCCGTGTTGTCCTTGAAGCGCACGATGACCCCACTGTCAAGCGTGACGGACGCAGTGCAGCCGCGGTCATACTCGATCTTTAGGCCGGGTATGTTCAAGATGGGCAGGTTCACCTGCTTGCCGTTAATCTGTTAAAGAAAACGTCACCTGTCAATTATAATGCGTTACCAGAAATACCGAGACAAACCAATTACGCATGCTTCGCCGCTGCACCCTTCCGGCGCTCGGCGGCGGTATTAATTTGTATTACGCGCCCAAGACAAACGCGCATGGCACGCGGGAAAAGCACTCCACTACATTTGCCGACCCCATATCTGATCCGTGGGTATCTTCTGCATATACTGTGAAAAATCGGAGAAAATATTTTTGTTAACATCCTATGCGTGAATGATTTACCTATGTTTGCAGTGTAAAATGGCAGCAAAAGTTGGAATATCTTAAGGAAATAGCACGTTCAAAAGCCTATATATGAAATGCTTGCGCAGATCGGTCACTGGCAGACCCGGCATTCAATGTGTAGGTATCTATGGCATAGATACTGTGGAAATATAGTCTAAATCGGAGAAATGGTTATGTTAACCTGCTTCAGCGTTTAGTCCTATGTTGGTAGTGTAGGCTCTAAACAGTAGTAACCGATTAGATTACTTCAGGCACATTATATTCCTTAAATAAAATTAGAGTCCCTTTAAGGTGTAGGACAATTCATTTTAGAAACTGTACACATTATACAAATGACACAAAACCAGTATTTGTCTAATAACACAAGATAATTGTTTTCTGTGATCTCACAATGACAGCATAAGAAGCATTTACGTAAACTTTATTATGAAGGTTTCACATATATGTTCAGAAGTAGGTACATGTGAAATGCTAGAGCAGACCGGTCATCTGTCAGCCCGGTCATCTGTCAGACCGGTCAACTGTCGCCCGGCAGTCGATCCGTAGGTTTCTTCGGCATCTTCGGCATCAAATGTGAAAATATCATCGTAATCGGAGAACATTTTTTGTTAACATCCTATGCTTGAAAAATTAGTTCTACGTTGGTTGTGCTGACCTCGAATAGTAGTAATATATTAGATAACTTCAGTAACCAGTATTTTCAAACGCCTATATGAAACGCTGGCATATATCGGTGAGTTGCCGACATGCACACTAGTTGCCAGCACAATGTAGCACCAACACATGAAGTTTCAAGGCAATTGGAAGTAAAATGTTGGTTTCATGGTGGTCTGGAAGGTAGGTTGAAATGATTATAAAGTTACGATATATGTTACTCATTCATACTTTCTATATGAATCAGAAGGGGGTATGGGGGCTAAGCCCACCAATATTTCGAGTGGATGGTTAAGCACCACCTCCAGTATTTTGTGAATTAGAACATATCTCCACGCTTTGAAAGTAATGTCAGAAAGCAGCGGGTGCTGAAGTTCCGGCTCAGGCCCCGATATACAACTCGTTCTGATTCTACTAGAATAAATACGTTGACGATTTGCTGTCCGTCAACTGTCGTTTAATAGCCCGAAACATTGTACGCAATTTGTATTTCACCCCACGAAATATTCGAAATATCTGTCAACAGTTAGATAGATATAGTAAAATAACACGCGCTGTTGCCTCTCATTATCATTTATTACAGAGCCAGACGTCCCTACCGTTGATGTGTTATTTGTATTATAACAATTGCACAAGTACAAATTATGAAGACAAAAACAATGAGTATAACAACAACTACATTAATTATTACAACGACGACGACTATAACAACAACAACGACGACGACGACGACGACGACGACAACGAAAAAGAAGAAGATGATGTCTACAACGATAATGACAACAACAACAACGACGACGATGAGAACGTTGGTGAAGACGACGACGATGACAATGACGACTATAATAACAGCAACGACAACGATAACAACATCAACGACAACGACTACAACACATACCATCACACGCTGATCGCTGTCCAACGTCACGATGTATCCGTGAACCTCCACCTGGATGTATTTCGTGTATGCCCGCCGTGTCCTGCCACCACCGACCAGGCGTTGATTGTGCGCCATCACCCGAAACGCGGGCAGTCCGTTCTTTGCCTGTCCGTTGGCGACCCCCGCCATCAGGTACTTGCACGTACCGCCGTAGTGCATCGACGCCCCGTCAAACGTCCTGTAGTTGAGAGCGCCGGACGCCGAGCAAACGCGACCCGTCTCCGCTGTTGGTGTCAATACATTGCTGTTAAAATGGAGGCTCCGGTTTTGAGATAAATACTTTGGTGGTTTTTTTTTCGAATTGAAAAGCATTAATCTTGTATTGCGAAAAGCCGAATTAACCTAAGAAAAGATATCGTAAATGTACATTAGCGATTTAATTTCTAGAGTGGATAGACAGAATCGTTAGCGGTGACTGGTTAAAATGTACAAATATAACGTATTCCACCATCAAATGAAATACACCGTTAAAACGTTTGATAGAACGAGAGCAATAGTACAAGTATTTGTTAACGCAAATAGTTATGTTGGAGGTGACGGAAACATGATAGATTGTTATTATTTGACCTTTTCTCCACTGATGACGAACGCTGTCTGACACCTTCTTCCGGTAGAAGTTGTCACTTCCGGAGCCTACAACATCACACGATATACACAAATACATCGATAATCATATTTTGAGCATCATTATATTATCAGTATATGTGTAATAGAGCCACTATCTGTGTAATTTGCAATATTCAATGTTCGTTTTCATTGTAGATATCATCACAGTAGTATTAGTAGCGTTACCGCTATCATAATCATCGCTAACATTACAACCATCGTCGTAAATGTCATCATAGTTACAATCAGCCACAACGTGGTCATCATCATTCATCGCCGTCATCACCGGCATCACAATCGTTCAAATAATTGCACAATTATTAACAGTCATAAACCTATTTTGGATTTACTTCGACTTACATTATTCGCCAAGCAAAATATGTTGATACGCAAACATGTGTGTTAAATAAATTACAAACTTCAACAAATTGTGTCAGCACTAAAACCGCGGTAGTGTTGTCAGAGCAGTGACGTCACACCTACCCATCTTCCACTTGGTCTCGAAGCGTTTCCCGTGTCGCCTTTTCTGGCGTCGGGACGACTTTTGGGATGACACCTTCGACTTCCCTCCCGACGTCTTGCGCCTGGATCGGCGTTTCGTGCTTGCTAGGAACCTCCCCAGCATCTCATTAATGCCGCTGCCCAGGTCGCCCTTGTATTTTTGGCGAGCCGCCTTTGCACCTAAAACAGATAAGTTGTTATAAAACAGTGATGATGATGATGGCGATGGCGGTGGCGGTGGCGGTGGCGGTGGCGGTGGCGATGGCGATGGCGATGGCGATGACGATGATGACGTCGATGATGATGTTGTTGTTGTTGTTGTTGGTGATGATGATGATGATGGTGATGATGATGATGATGAGCCTTCTGGTGGCTGTAGAGGCTTATCGTGGATTTGCAGGGTCTGGAGCAGGTTGGACCAATGTATATTTGGCCTGAAGGTGCCTGAGATGCAGATTCTCTCCTCCGCCTACGCGTCTCCTAATCAGCTTCACTTCTGGAATGTTCAAAGTCCCGGGCTGCTCTCCTAGTAGTCGTTCTCCGGTTGTTTGTATATGCTGCTAGCTGTTCCCAACCGTAAGTACTTATACTATAGCGCAGTAATCTTAACATAACGGCGCAGGTGTCCCGCCCCATCAACACGTGTTAATTCCACTTACGCAACATCGGATAAATTCACCGCTACTTGCCACACTCGATTGCAAACGTGTGAATGCCACGGTTACGTCACGGTTAGACTACTGCAACTAGCCTTTGTTTAGCATGTCTGCGAATAATATTGGTCAACTTTAGAATGCTGCCGAATATAATTGTATGCGAATTTATTACGTGAAACATGATTGAATACAGTTCTCATCAAGGGAACTTTCCTTTATGAAATTATATGTTTAGGTCTACAGCACGTGTGTAAAGATGTCGCTGTTATACACTTCCTGGACACAAATGCGAGCCTTGTAGCAGATTGACAACGTCACATCCCCCGCTTGTAAATGACGTCATAGTGGATTCACTAACCTTTAACCCGCTTCTTCATGCTGTCACCGCCGGACGACTCCGACGATTTCTCCACCGAGCTGTCGCCACCACGTCTACGTCCTAGGGTGAACATTGAATGCAGACATTATGGTTTACTTAAAGGGAAACAAAAGGCAAGTGTTTTGGCCTGTATACCTCAAAGTGTTAACATAAACTAACCATTTGCTATACATTCAACAATATCACACAATGGTTTACTTAGAATACGTTTTCAAAGTGGCCTATTTTGTTATTCTATTGATGACGATGACAATGATATGATGATAACGACGACGACGACGACGACGACGACGACGACGACGACGACGACGACGACGACGACGACGACGACGACGACGACGACGACGACGACGACGACGACGACGACGACGACGACGACGACGACGACGACGACGACGACGACGACGACGACGACGACGACGACGACGACGACGACGACGACGACGACGACGACGACGACGACGACGACGACGACGACGACGACGACGACGACGACGACGACGACGACGACGACGACGACGACGACGACGACGACGACGACGACGACGACGACGACGACGACGACGACGACGACGACGACGACGACGACGTTGATGATGATGATGAGATGATGATGATGATGGCAGATTATTCGCTTGCGAAGATAAGTAGGACGATCTATGTAATTGTGGACAGCGGCGCGCCTTCTGGTGGCTGTAGAGGTATATCATGGATTTGCAGGCTCTGAAGCAGGTTGGACCAGTGTAGATTTAGTCTGAAGGTGCCTGGGATGCAGATTCTTTCCTCCGCCTACGCGCCTCCTAATCTCCTTCACTTCGGGAATGTTCAAAGTCCTGGGCTGCTCTCCTAGCAGTCGCTCTCCGGTTGTTTGCTGCTAGTTGTTCCCGTAAGTTCTTATAATAGTGCATAGTAATCAAGATCCCCCGCTTGTAACTGCGTCACAGTGGACTCACTAACCTTTGACCCGCTTCTTCATGCTGTCACCGCCGGATGACTCCGACGATCTCTCCACCGAGCTGTCGCCACCACGTCTCCGTCCTAGGGTGAACATTGAATGCAGACATTATGGTTTATTTAAAGGGAAACAAAAGGCAAGTGTTTTGGCCTGTATACCTCAAAGTGTTAACATAAACTAACCATTTGCTATACATTCAACAATATCACACAGTGGTTTACTCAGAATATGTTCTCAAAATTGCACATTTTGTTGTTCTGGTGAAATTGCATAATTCCTGACGGCTGGCGTATTAAGACACATTGGGTAGAGTACAGAGCGGGATACACTGGCATGTTTCACCCGACCTGACCAGACCAGACCAGACCTGTCCAGACCACACCAGACCACACCAGACCTCCAGACTACAGTGTATCTAAACTAAACTAACTAAGCCGGCCGACACAGACTGCGCTATACTAGAAGCCGGCGTCATGTCGCAATCACGTAAACGTGAAAACTTTCCACTACGTCGATTGTATTTGTATTCGAAAATTTTCTAATTTACGTGATAATGACGTAACGCTGACTTCCATTATAGTGCGGTCAATGTCCATCGGTGTAGTGTACACACTGCAATAGGAGGGGATCTAGTTTGGCCTGGTGTGATCTGGTCTTATCTGGCCTGATCTGCTCTGGTCGGGTTGGGCGAAAAGTGCCAGTGTATCTCGGCCTTAAGAATATACATCCTAATACAGCACAGCCGTGTGGTGTCACGTTGTTAGGCACGTAAGCACGCACACTAACAAATGATAAATTAACAATAATTCAATAATTACGCATATACTCAAAATACATTTAAAATAGAAATGCCGTGACATCTTATTTCCTACCTCTTCTCGTCCTTCCTTGTACGCATGACACATACAAGACGCAAACAATGAGCAGCACAAGAATATGGAATCTCATGATGACAACGTCTCTGGAGTATCTGCGCTGTAAATAAAATAAATGTCTAGATGATAAGGGGGACTCTATGTCTACCCTGACAATCTATCGAGGAAACATCTGATCCTCGAGAATGTGATGAAGCTAAAGGAGCTGGAAGACCTCAGATTTTCTGGCTCGGATTCATCAGCAATGCTAAAAAGGCGGCAGTTTTCTTGAGAGCAGACATCAAAGAGCAGAAAGTTGAGGAAGAGTGGCCAACTCAACCATCAAATCAGACTTTAGAATCAGCCAGGATACCGGAATCGATCTCTCAATTTTTACAACTGTTAATTACTGGTCGTAGTGACGAGTCAAACCCGAGCAAGTGTACAGAGTTGCAGAAAGCTTCCATTGCCTAGGATACCATCGTTATGGTTCAGTCTACTTGGCGCAAATGTCCCAACTAGCCAGTAGCCACCCATATGCGCATGCTTACCTGTCAAACGGAGGCTTCTCCGTTCAACGTGGATCAAGAAATCATTTTGGGAAAATCCCCGTTGACCAGACAATTGAGGAAACGGTCAATAGGGACACCAAAACTCCAGGAGGTACAAAATGATTCAGCTTGAAAGCCTCAGCTCAGACTATATAGAGAAGGTCTAAAACCTAATCAAATGCCAATCTGAAGTATAAGAACCTGTTATACACCAAATGAAATTCGAAATATTTCAAAAGAAACTAACATTATTACATCATAAATTCCATGGAAGCAATTATGAAAAAACAGTCTTTGAGTGGAATTACTTCAACAGAAACTATGTTATTATACTCAGCTCAGCCAATACATTTTGATACGCACCCAAATCCCGTCGTAGACTATAACCAATATTGGCTCCTTACGACGTATTACATTTAAAATGCAAGTAACACGGAATGTTGGTTTATACCAGAAATACGTTTAAACAAACCTACCTCACAGTTCGGAGTCTTCGAGCAGAGATGACGCCCATACGACTTCCGCTATATTTAAATGCAACGAAGAAATTATCGATCCATTCATTTAACGATTTCCTGTTGACATCACACAGTAGTGTCCTTCCATAAATTCGCTTGTCAACTAGTCACACGTGTGGCAAATATCATCGAAAACAATGGAGACGGAGAACTAAAATAGCCCATTCAGGTGCGGTTATGATGCACACGAAGTTCAATACGTATTATTCGTACAAGTAGATGGAATTGCATAGATAGCTCTAAATGATATTTCGCATTCCGTAATGTACGGAACACATGGTCGTGTACCATAAAGTTTACATTAAATGTGAAAGGATTGCTACATGCTATTTTATGATATTACGAGTGCTCACAAAATCGATTCTTGCACGCCGTTTATGTGTGGTGGTAGGTTCTTTACATTTTAAAACTACAATTACACATATCGGTATCAGAACATGTTATCAACATATTTGTTATGAATGTTATTATATGAAAGACATAACATTTGTCTTTTTTTCAATCTACAATTAATCATTATAGTAATGTATGTATAGGTTATATGTGCTATTGTAAAAAAAACACTTCGAAGTCGATGAAAACTACATAAGTATTTGTAACTAAATCCGGTCAAAATTCGGTCATAAATGGACACAAAATTAGCATAAGCATAAGACTATTCACGTTATCACAATTTATCCAATGTAGTTATCAAAGTAATTGCTTCCGAGGATGTTAATATAAAAATACTCATTTTGTTAAACCGGCTGCGCATCTTACACTATTCACCGACCACATGTTTGGACAACAAAGGACCTGATGCGTGATGGACTAATCGAATCGAAGAAGCATTTCTAGTATCGTTTTTTTGCATACTCAAATGTACTTCCGGTAGTTGCCAATTTGACAATGCATGGGGGAAATTAAGCGTTTTTGTCTTTATATTTATCTACCACAGCAACGATCGGTATTTTTCTAATACGTTCCCATTGTAAATAGAATATTAGAGGAAATGTGAGTAATATTATTAAATATTAATAAGAAATGTATAATATTGTTTTTGTTAGATAAAAAGTGATAGATGCGCACAAATCAGCTCGCTAACTATAACTAGATGTTGGTTCTGTAAATGGGTGGAAGATGCATATATTATAATAATTATACAATTTTAATGTATCAAAGCGAAAGCATGTTTCCATGTGGACAGAACGTCATTTTAATACTGCTAATGATATTGTCCATCACGTGATCCCGATACAAGTTGACCCTATATATAGGCATTTGTCTACAATTGTAAATTCATTAACGTTGATATTCATAAACAGTTTACGGCCAATTTGTAAAAAAATTTTAGAGTGGGTTTAGGTAAACATATTTGGACGGTCGATGTTTTAGAATAGATCTACATCGCATGATCTTACGATAAAACATATTTGGGCGGTCGATGTTTTAGAATAGATCTACATCGCATGATCTTACGATAAAACTGATTTGGGCGGTCGATGTTTTAGAATAGATCTACATCGCATGATCTTACGATAAAACTGATTTGGGCGGTCGATGTTTTAGAATAGATCTACATCGCAGGATCTTACGATAAAACATATTTGGGCGGTCGATGCTTTGGAATAGATCTACATCGCATGATCTTCCGATAAAACACATTTGCGCGGTCGATGTTTTAGAACAGATCTACATCGCAGGATCTTACGATAAAACATATTTGGGCGGTAGATGTTTTAGAACAGATCTACATCGCAGGATCTTACGATAAAACACATTTGGGCGATCGATGTTTTAGAATAGATCTACATCACAGGATCTTACGATAAAACACATTTGGGCGATCGATGTTTTAGAATAGATCTACATCGCAGGATCTTACGATAAAACATATTTGGGCGGTAGATGTTTTAGAATAGATCTACATCACAGGATCTTACGATAAAACACATTTGGGCGATCGATGTTTTAGAACAGATCTACATCGCAGGATCTTACGATAAAACACATTTGGGCGATCGATGTTTTAGAACAGATCTACATCGCAGGATCTTACGATAAAACATATTTGGGCGGTCGATGTTTTAGAACAGATCTACATCGCAGGATCTTACGATAAAACATATTTGGGCGGTAGATGTTTTAGAACAGATCTACATCGCATGATCTTACGATAAAACACATTTGGGTGGTAGATGTTTTAGAACAGATCTACATCACAGGATCTTACGATAAAACACATTTGGGCGATCGATGTTTTAGAACAGATCTACATCGCAGGATCTTACGATAAAACATATTTGGGCGGTCGATGTTTTAGAACAGATCTACATCGCAGGATGTTACGATAAAACATATTTGGGCGGTCGACGTTTTAGAACAGATCTACATCGCATGATCTTATGATAAAACATATTTGGGCGGTCGATGTTTTAGAACAGATCTACATCGCAGGATCTTCCAATAAAACATATTTGGGCCGTCGATGTTTTAGAACAGATCTACATCGCATGACCTTACGATAAAACATATTTGGGCGGTCGACGTTTTAGAACAGATCTACATCGCAGGATCTTATAATAAAATAGATTTGGGCGGTCGATGTTTTAGAATAGATCTACATCGCATGATCTTACGATAAAACATATTTGGGCGGTCGATGTTTTAGAATAGATCTACATCGCATGATCTTACGATAAAACATATTTGGGCGGTCGATGTTTTAGAATAGATCTATATCGCAGGATCTTACAATAAAACATATTTGGGCGGTCGATGCTTTGGAATAGATCTACATCGCATGATCTTCCGATAAAACACATTTGGGCGGTCGATGTTTTAGAATAGATCTACATCGCATGACCTTACGATAAAGCTTATTTGGGCGGTCGATGTTTTAGAATAGATCTACATCGCATGTTCTTACGATAAAAGTACCATTATTTCTACCTATAAGACATTAGTACAGTAATGTTCGCTATGCTGTCAGTGGACAACAAGCAGCTGTTGGAATGTTCACACTTAATAGCTTCCATCGGACACAGTTTGTCTTAATCGATATTTTATTATCCATCATTTATTTCGCAATGTTAGCTCTTGCCAAAGACGAGAAGACAGCAAAACACCAATAAATTGAAGCGGTTCATGTATGTATTTATAACGTAATGCCGCCTTATAAAGGGAGGTCTTCCGTTCGCTGTACGGACAAATCAAGTTATGCAGTATCAACTGCTTACGTTCTAACACCGGCCAAATATGTTTAGCGAGGCAGAAACAACTTTTGAATTCAGCAGTGTAGTATTTAAAGGGAAACAAAAGGCAATTTTTTGGTTATACTGTACATCTAAAAATGTTGATACAAACTAACCATTTGCAACTACAGTCACATCGTTAACGTCAGCGGTGTATTACGAAAACAAGTTTGAACACACGGCGACCGTATTTCATGGACAGCGCCATTTTGGCCGGTAAATCTACGCCATACGTTCGGTCTTCAACAACAACATTTTGTTTTTGGAAAACGAATATTCTGTTTGATAAACTAAACCCAAATCATTATGAAAGCAATCACAACTATGTATTCATTCATTGAATATTAACCACATTCAATCTTAGAATGTTATAAAACATTCTAAATAGTTCACAACCTCATATATAATAGACCGTGTTACTCAAAGTGTGGTATTATCGTTCACAAGATTAAACAGTCTGTTTGTATATATTCCATTTATTTGCCTGCCGACAACTTTTTTGATTCAGCTTCCTAAACTCTGTATTAAGCAATAAGTTCACTCGACTATTCAAATAAATCGTGCCAATGGCGACGTCAGTCACTCTGCGCCGGCGGCCGTGCGGCGTGGTGATTGCGTAGCTCGCTGGTCGCCGGTGGACGCAGTACGCAATCATACCAACAGCCTTTGGTGACATCAACTTTTACTTACTCGTAGTGGAGTATATAAGTGCTGCATTTTTCTGGTAACTTAATTCTTCCCGAGTGAAATGTTTGCCAGTCCGCGAGTCAACCGCTTGCTTGGCCGCGAGTCATCGCTTATCTGGCCGCCCGCTTACGGCTTAGTTGATTTGAAAACTACCTCCACGAAGTTTTCAGGGCATCTGGATTGGTATTATTTATACAGGGCATACTTACATATTCCTTAAAACGTACACATAGACCTAAATAATTTTGGGTAGTAGGGTATTTTATTGACCTAATCAGCATTATACGGCGACAATTTCCATAATGTCTAATCTGCGGTCAATTTCCGTAATGATTACAGAAAATCTGTAATGGTAGACAATCATGTGTATTACCAAATCATGTTTAATTGCAAACAGGCCTTATAACCCTTATGCCATGTCATGTGTAAACAACTATAATCAGGTTGTTGAAGGAACACCTGTCGTCAGGGCAACTTCGCAGTATATATAAAATGCTGCCCGTTTATTGGTTGTTTATTCGCGTCATAGGCAAGACGGTAGCCTTCAGGAAATCAAACCTTTTATGCAAAATATTCCACTTAGAAACCAAATTATGAGTAAACCACTAACGTGAAAGTGTTGATTGTAGTTGCAAATAGTTAGTTTGTATTAATTCTTTTAGGTGCATAATACCAAAAAGTTGTTTTTGTTTCCCTTTAAACACATCGCCGAGCTGTCACTCAAATCAACGAATTTTGAGCTCGGATAATTCCGAGTAAGGTCGTGACCCGACGTGGGCGTGGTGACGTGTCACGTGGTGCATATACCCAACGCTTTATTGTAATCGGACGTGAAGCCACGCCCTCGAAAGCATTGCGTGTAAACAAACGGTTTCCTCCTGAAACGCTTAATTAAATTTCAACAACAACTAATGATTAAGTATGTTATATATAAGTATGTATGTTATAATATATATTGTTCGTACCATATAACACGATTGTACGATACAAAACGACAGGCAACCTTTAACGCAAGTAGCAACACGGTTATAGTTTTCATAGTTTAAATGTAGTCATATATAATTAAGGTTTACATAAACACTATGTTGGCTCTAGTAATAACTATAACAGACGATGACGATGTGCTATGACGTCTCATAGGCTAGTTTTGTTTCAGTTAACATTAACTGACAATAATGACGTCAGTGGGTTTAGAGACAGTAGTGATAATTATTGATATTAATATTTGTAAATCATGGTATTACTTATTTACTACTCTTTTTGTACTTCAATTAATTTTAAGGTTTTTTTTTAAATAGAAAATTATATATAATATAATAAAAAATTAAACAAATATTATTATATATATAAAGTTATATTTATAAAGACAAATTTATTATATATTCGTCATGGTGGCCTGCATGTCAGCGATCTTGTAGGTCTTAGTGCAGGTCTCCATACATCAATCATCATGTATATTTATAATAATGTATAAACTGTATTATTATGTACATAATTGATTGAAATAAAACGTATCTATTTATCTATCTATCTCACGTTAAATAAAAAGTGACTTGTAATTATTTCTGAACCGTTGGTGCAACAACGGAACAAACCCTAATTCCACTGGTGGTTACAATACTGGGAATACAAAAACAAAACGAGGATAACTAGATGATCTATGCTACCCGTACGTCCTTCTTCCAGTGGGAATTTAATGGAAAATAAGAAATAAAAAGGTAAAGGTAGGTTCTTATATAGCGCGGTATCCAGTCTTTATGACTGTACAATGAGCTTCACACTTCACGTCCTGGCAGATATGTTCAATCGAACAAAATCGCGATTTCTCTGGGAAGCACTCAGCCACGCTGCAATCACAATATAATAATACGTAATTTATCCCGAAAATAAATCAAACACAACCATTCAAACCCGCTGCAATAACGGTCTATTAAAATGTGATTTTGCAGCTACGTTTAGTGTTAATGTACAGCTGTTTCCGCAAATAATTTACCCAGCATAACTTATCCAAAATAAAGAAACATCTAAAACCAGAATCATTATCAATAAACCATGGCGGACACGTTTTTCCACAAAACGAAAGCAGGCAAATATTTAACTTCGATAACGGAGGTTGATTCATGTGTCGTCTATAAATACAGAACAAAACGTTATGCCTACACTAATGTCATCCTTGTGTCATGTACATTGGAAAATACAAACTTTCTGCAAATGCGCTGTGTGTACACATGCCTGAATGTAAAGAAGTTCGAGCAGAAACTTTAGTTGGTGGGATCGTATGTTTCCTTCGCCTTTGGCTGTGAGCGCCAAGTTATGGCTAATTATCTGGTAAACATCTTATGAAATTGCACAAAAGGAAGCCACAGAAATTCATCTTAATATGATTTGCATAATAATTGAATCACATGTAAATTAATTTGTTTTGATACTGTAGAATAATTTGATTCATGTTGAGTTAGTGATTTTTTGTTAATCTAAACCCATTAACCTGTGCAAACAAACACGTTTCATTTTGTTTTACCTATTAATGGATTTCCGTAATTTGGTAAACATTGGTGGCAGAAAAACTGGAACGGTGCTTTAACTTAGTTCAAGCCATTATTATTTGCTTTATTAATTCTACTCCGCTCGCCAGGTTCGCATCGCACCAGACTTTGTTTTGTCAAGACCCCGCTTGGTGGCAGCGCTTTGCCACACCGAGAAACAGATTAGTTCTTGCAATAAATGACGTATTTTTAGAGGGTTTTGTTTAGGCCATTGCTCCTTTTTGGCTTGAATTATTACATTTTTGGGGTACATAGCAAGGACGGTTCCTGAGAGGGTAGTCTGGGGGAGGACAAAAACCTCCAATTGCACCCCTTGAGGCACATCAAAAAACCTCCACTGAACCAAGTTCATATTGGGTGGTCTGCTTCAGCTTCAGCACGGCTCCGCTTTCGCGAAGACAGGGGGAGGGGTGCCGTTGAAAAAATGTTGCGACGTTCACAAGGGGCACGTAACGGGGCTACATTCTTCTTAAGGTCCAGGGTCACGCCACTCTAGCATAGGCAGAGCGCGGCCAAATTCCAAAGGTCCAGGGGGCACGTGTGCCCTCAGGCCACTCTCGTATGCATAACCTGTCAACCCACTACAAGGTAGCGTGGAAACAGTTGGCCTCCTTGCGAGATCCTAAATGCGCCACGGATATTCATTGAGATCATTGGTTGCATTTATATAATGCAAAAGTGAAATAGTAACAGTTGCAAAAAAAACTTATAAATGCCCGAATTGCAGTCACCGCGCGACAAAAACATTAAACGAACCGACAACTTAACTTTGAACCATTCAGTTTGCAATTAATTAATATTTTGTAAAGCAAGACAAATCTTCAGTCCATTTGGGGGTTTATACTGCTTCTCTGCATTTCGATTTTTCAGGGAAAATAGCCTGTTGACATAGTACATTTGGACTGATTACTTAGTGTTTTATAGTAAGCTATAGTCTCCGTTATTTTTATGAACAATCACCACGCATGTTTATTTTTATTGAGAGACAAAATGGAGTATTTCTAAAATGAAGTTATGCAACACGTCTAATCATATAACGATCCACTGCAGGCCAAAAGGACCGCTGACGAAGGCTGTGCTAAATTTGATCTATACGCAACAAATGTATCATCACATTGGCGAACCACGAAGGTGAATAAATGCATGAAGGCAGAGGACGCTGACGATATTGATCACAATTCAAGGATATGCTTTCGCATGCGTCCTATACACATATTATGTTCATAATAAAATTGACAATCGCGTCATGAAACTACGATTAACGTTGCGCGTCGGCTACGGAAGAAGACAATAGAAAAGGAACAGCCCGCAAATAAATTGGGAAGATTGCATTAAGAGGGATGTAGAAAAGACGATGTAAGACGTCAATGGAGGGAGAATAATGTCGCTATGGAGAAGAGAAAACAGTCTGGGCGGTGCAGTAGAACATGAGGGAACATCATCCTTTTAATAACGGAACTACAACGAAGGGTAGGCCTATAATAAATTGTAATACGAGGAAATAAAGAATACTAGTACTCCATCTCATATCGAGAAACAACACAGTGATTTATGCACGGTGTATTTCTAAAGTAACAGTACTGTATTGACGAATGCCAGGCAAACGGCTCCGTGTTGAATTTCTTGATGGTAAAGAGAAACGAGGGCTTCTCAAATGTTCAAAAGTAGCACTATCTGGTTGTAGTGTAATGCGACACACAATAGCGCCACCTCACGGTGTATATGTGTCTATTATGGGGTCAATGCCCCCGCTGACGTCAAACAAAAATGTGCGACTGAATTAAGATAACCAGCTGCGAGATCGCGGCGAATTGACCTATCTATCATGTGATCGGTTGCCTAGCAAAAGGTCATTGATGCAATCAAAATGGATGCCGAAAAGATAATGCGCTTATGCATTCCGTCGAACATTGTTTTGAAATTCTGACCCCAGGCGGGTTTTTTATGGCAAAAAATATAAGGAAATGTGTTCAAAGTTACAACTTACTGCATATGCGGGAATGTTTGATTTATGAGATGTCGTGACGCAATAGCAATATAATGCACCAGGCCATTCGCATCATAGCCGTCATCAACATTGTTGTCAAAGACAGCGCGTGACCCCCTCACGCGCATCATTTTGATTGTGACATAGGAAAACTGCGACTTGACGGATCCACTACGTCACGGTTTCCCTACGTCACAACAAAACGCTGCGGGTGACCTCCACCAAGATTTGCCTTAGCCAGCAATGTTGACAACGGTTATATATGTGAATTTCAATTTTATTGCGGCTGCAGCCTGGCCTACCCTAGATCAAACCTTCCCGCATACCTTTGTCAATTTATAAACTTCGCCTTATGTTTTTGTCAGAAAGAAAAACGTTTGGGGCCACAATTTTAATAGGTAAAATATACGACAGAATGCACGAACGCACCACATGTTTGGCGGCCATTTGTTGATGGCTTGACGGCCGATCAATAACGTCTTTCACTAAGCCTCTTTACTCCAACTAACGAATAAATCAAATCGCACTCGCTGCCAAAGGCGACGGAAACGTACGATCCCACCAACTAAAGTTTCTGCTCGAACTTCTCTGCGTGCAGGCATGTATGCACACACGTATGCATGCACGCACATATACAGGCACGTATGCAGGCAGACGCGCAACACACGCACGCAACGCACGGACACAAATGCGAACGTATGAACATACGTAAGTACGACATGACTAACGTCCTAACGGACGAATAATTTATGTGTAATAGTGCGAACGTACGAACATATGCTATACCGCATGATGAAGGGAAAATACACATGTTAACAGCAGCCCTTGTATATATGTAAATATACTCACTATATCTCATATGGAATCGAACATGTTGCAATGTATTGTGTCTACTTTCATTTAATTGCCCTTCGTTTAATGCTAATTTTTCATTCAATGTTTTAAAATGCTAACTGATAATAGTGAGTCGCCAGTTTCTGCGAAAATAATACTTCACACCAATGCGATATTAATTAAATACGCTGCGCATGATATCAGCTCAGCGTGGAGTTCTTTATCGGGTTAATGTGAAATTGTAAACATGAGTTTGTTGTTGCTGTCGGATCAGCGGAGTGTTTGTTTGCACGAACTCCTTAAAGACTCAGATACGCCAAGTCAAGTGATTCCGATTCCGACCGCAAGTTCGCAATTGCTGTCAACTAATTATCCGTTTGGGAAGGCCGAATCGCGAACCAAACTAGACTAATATCCGCCGGTTACGATACGATGGCCAACCTTACTTCATTCTCGAACAGTCGAAAATGAACTGCAACACGCGAAATTGAAGTAGTCATTGTACAGTATAATGCTCGCTTAGAATGGATCATATAAATAATGAATGTGCGTGTGTGCGTGTGTGCGTGCGTGTGTATGTGCGTGTGTGCGTGCGTGCTTGCGTGTGTGCGTGCGTGTGTGTGTGTGTGTGTGTGTGTGTGTGTGTGTGTGTGTGTGTGTGTGTGTGTGTGTGTGTGTGTGTGTGTGTGTGTGTGTGTGTGTGTGTGTGTGTGTGTGTGTGTGTGTGTGTGTGTGTGTGCGTGTGTGTGTGTGTGTGTGTGTGGTGATTGCGTGATTGCGTACGCAAGTGCGGCGTGTTCGTGTGCGTGAACGTGTATGTATGCGTGTATATAAGCTGTATATTAACGCTTGTAATATTAATCGTTCTTGTTGTCGACTATATACTGCCAATCCCAGACGTGAATGTAATAATTTAAACGACGCGACGGAAACCGACGACGGTTTTAGGAGATTATCGTATTTGCTCTCCGTGTAAGCTGAATCACTGAACGCTTGTTAGAGCGAAGTCGACCAATGTAAATCAGCATTCTAAGTTATGAAAATGTTAAAGAATAATTGCTCGGTTGTTTGTTTACATAATATTATAATTTATGTTTCTAAATCTATTTTTAAATCATATAGTTTTTGTAACAATATCAGTAGGTTCGTGCATGCATTCGCATCCGGGTTGCGGGTGACGGGTGAAACCAAGCTGTTACCTTGCCAGATGTCATGTTAAGCATTGGTACGTGTATATGACATTTGCTGTGAGTTCCGTTTAACGCCAAATACGTATTGTCTTTATCCGTATCGTGAGATCTTTGTTCATTTTACAGTCAATAAATTGTTTTGAAATTGTGATTGTTTAGTTGTAGTTTTATCAAACATATATACAAAGTAGTTTATTTGACAAACCTCACGTACAACCATACAGGCAAGTACGTAGATAATTAACTATACTTATTTACTAACTACCCCATGTATATATATATATATATACATGGGGTAGTTATCCATATATTATACATGTGTGTGTGTGTGTGTGTGTGTGTGTGTGTGTGTGTGTGTGTGTGTGTGTGTGTGTGTGTGTGTGTGTGTGTGTGTGTGTGTGTGTGTGTGTGTGTGTGTGTGTGTGTGTGTGTGTGTGTGTGTGTGTGTGTGTGTGTGTGTGTGTGTGTGTGTGTGTGTGTGTGTGTGTGTGTGTGTGTGTGTGTGTGTGTGTGTGTGTGTGTGTGTGTGTGTGTGTGTGTGTGTGTGTGTGTGTGTGTGTATTTGTTTCTTTGTTTCTTTGTGTGCGTGTGCGTGGGATGTGGGTGTAATTTTTCAAAATCTGCATACTACTGTCATGGTGCAGAACTGTAAATGGATGTAAATGCATGTTATGTCCTTTTTGTAATAATGTAATTATCTAAAAGACGCGTTAGAAACCGACGACGGATTTAGTAGATTAGACCAAACATATTTGTATAAGTTTTCCATGGCCGAGGTCCACTTGACAACACAATTCACATAGGAACATAGTCTACAAACACATTTTGCATTTTCAATTGATAGTTTTATGTACACGGACAATAAAGAACACCACTGCATTACCGATATAAAAGAATATACTCCACAAACAAAACTGAAACTACATCACCGATTCACTAGATGTCTGTATCTCAATTGTGTTGCCGCATAATATACACCAACATATCCTGCAAACACATTCATCAAACCAATTAACGCTAATTTTCCTATGCACATCGATCATTTCCCCGTCGATTACTTGTTTCAATCTTTCCTGTCAACAAACGCATACTTGCTGGATGATAATGCGACATTTAAACAGCATCCCGTCACATAGATAAACACAGCGGGTAACGACCACAAAGTCGCCTTCGTGCCGCACGCAGGAAACCCTTTTCAAAACCATCATGACTCTATCGACTCTACTGCTAATTAAAAACGGGCCTCTTTGAAGTGTCGTCGCTTGCACACTGTCGCGGTTATCGCCGGCTTACGGACACTGAGCGTATTTGCCGATGGTTGTGGCCAATCGCGGCGTTGCCACTTGAACATTATGCGAGATTTCGGCGCAAACGTCAGCTACTTAGCGGTGGCTTATTGGCCCGCCCCGACTACTGTAGTCGAGTCAGAGAGGCTGCAACGGGAAAACGTTGGCTGATTCTTCGTCGTTGCACTGGACTTGAGGATTGAACTACGCCAGCGCAGAAGTCGTATGTTTGGGTCGGGTTACATTGTTTAAAAGCGATATATCGATAGTGCCAAGTTGACGTCATTGTTGTTAATACAGACGGAGAGAGTGAGCGAGTATCTAAAAATACTATAGTTGTATATTCTGCCTTGACGATTCTACGTTGAAGTAGGTGCTGGTGATTACGAAGACAGCTGTGTAGTATCGATATAACCAAGACTGAATTACCAATTCAGCTGCTTAATTGGTGCAACAACTGAACTGAGCGGACGACATTGACAAAATCGTCACTTCGCCGACAACTTCGCGTCTGATTGAGTACAACAAGATCACGATGGAAGGGTTGAAATCGTTCAGTATCGACGCCCTCCTGTCGAAGGACACTTCGAGAGACCGTGCCCCGCGTGACTCCCGCCCGCCAAGCAGTACCTCGATGAGCAGCGATGACCAACGCGGAAGTCTTAGCCCGACCCCCGGAAAACGGACCCCGACCCCCGTGCACCGACCCGCTACCCCCGTACGCCGCGCCCCCGACCGAGGCACCCCCCAGCACCACGTCGCCGTCCGCAGCCCAGCCCCCGTGCCCTCTCCTCTCCCCGCTCTTCCCGCGATGCTTCCGTACCTCGATGTGAGTCCCCGTCTTCCCGGGGTCGCCATGATGCCAGGAAGCGCCTTCCACACCCAGGGGTGCGCCCAGCAGGCCTTCAAGATAGCCCAGATGCAGCACATACAGAATCTACAAGTCGACTGGTTCGCTCGCACTGGCATGTACATGCCCCGATTGATCGAGTTCGACGGTAAGCAACCCTTATAAATATATGTTATTTAAAATATATAAATTACTATTATCTGTATAAAGCTTTGTTTATATATATATATATATATATTATATATATAATATATATATATAACAGTATAATATATATATATGTATAATTATATATACATATACATATAATTATATATATATGACATTTCAATAACTATTAAAAGAAGGATATATACTACATGTATAATTACACTAACTTAAAATAAGTGTCTCCTCTATGAAATATTTGTAACAACAATTAGTAATTAAGAACGAAAATAATAATTACAACACCAGGTTATTATATTTAATCTTTCATATATATCCTAATTAAACTGATTAATGATTCACGCTTTTATCAATAATTATATACTTGTATTATCATTACTATTATAATACTATTGTATTATTATATATATATACATATATATATATCATTAAACCGTTCCATTAGGATATATATGAAAGAGTAATATATATATATATATATATATATATATATATACATATACACACATATATATATATATATAAACATATATATATATATATATATATATGATCAAATGCATAATTTATTATTTCGAATGGGGATACCTGTTTTTTAATGTTCAAACGGATTCATGGTAGGTTGCCTTTATAATACATATATATATATATATATATACATATTATGTATATATATACATATTATATATATATATATATACATATTATATATATATATATATATATATATATATATATACATATTATATATATATATATATATATATACATATTATATATATATATATATATATATATGTATTACAAAGGCAACCTTACATGAATCCGATTGAACATTAAAAAACAATCGGATTCATGTTAGGTTGCCTGAACATTAAAAAACAATATATATATGTATTATAAAGGCAACCTAACATGAATCCGATTGAACATTAAAAAACAATATATATATGTATTATAAAGGCAACCTTACATGAATCCGATTGAACATTAAAAAACAATATATATATATGTATTATAAAGGCAACCTTACATGAATCCGATTGAACATTAAAAAACAGGTATTCCCTTTCGAAATAATAAATTATGCATCGTTGTTCATTTGTGTCGTTACTTTATTTTATTGAAAAACATTTCACTTGAGGCAAAGTGCCTATTCTTTTTTAAACGTGATTATTTTTCGCCTTGTTATTTCAGCAGCGGAATAAAATCTCGCGAAGGTAATGAACGCCGCGCTAAATGCTTAAAATGGCAGATATAAACAGCAAACCGACGTTTACTCGGGACCGCATACGGCGGTTGATCGAAGGATATTTCCGAGTTGTTAGTCTTCACGATTTCCTCGTGATTTTTCAAAACGCATTTGTCGGCATCGCTGCAGTAACGACGCCGATCGAGATCACCTGATGGCAGACGCCGATGCAGGAAACAGTCGCGATGTATTTACGATCGTCGAATGCAGCTTTAATTGGCAGACACTGCTTTAATGAGTTGTCACCGCTTTGGCGAGCCAACGGGATGGGCCCGATCAGGAAACTGCGACGGAAGCCGTTTGCGTTTATATGCTCGGGAAGAGATTACTTTAAATGGCCGGGATGTCAGAGGGAAATGCGATTCCCTGAGACAGCGTCGTCCGGGCCGGTGAAATGGCGGCGTCGCCCACCGAATGCCCGGCTCGATTAATAAAATATATCGTCTCATTTCAGCAGAATGTATCTTCGTAGTGTTTAATCACAACGGAAAAGTTCGAGATAGTACGTGGCGTGTGTGTCTATTTACGCGAACACGCAAAGGTTGACGTGACGTAAAGTTGCTGCTGTGTGCAACTGTTACAAGCGCGCGTGTACGCGACACCGTGTGCATTCGGGCGCGGAATATGTACCTACATATAATTATAACAATATGTCTGGCAGATTGTGGTGTACCCACACGAGTTAAGGTTGAGGCATAATACCTGGTACAAATGTACTAACTGACAAAATCAAATTGTTATTATATGTTTTACCGCTATACTGAATATGACGCATGAAAGTGTAAATTATCTTGCAAAGATATCCTTCACTCATCCCACGCATAAACGTACGCACACATCCACTCACGCACGCACGCACGCACGCACGCACGCACGCACGCAAGCTCGCAGGTACGCGCCCTCTCTCACACACGCGCGCGCGTGCACACACACATACACACACACGAATAAAATGTCCCACTCGCGAGACGACGCTGTCACAAATCACAGCCTCACCATTTAACTTTGCCTGACATCATTAAGTTGGCAAATCATAGTCGAATTAATCAAATGGGCAAAAGCGCAATCACTCTTTATCGCCGCAAATTAGTCTGTTATAAAGTGATAAGTTTCCTCGCTTCGTTAATCCACAAGTATGGCCATATAATGCGGTTAATCTTCCTAATTGCATTAATGCGTCGGGGTAAATTAATTTACGAGTCGTCGAGGCTGAAGACGCTCGTCTATGATGACGCCGTCGTCGTCCTGTTGAAGGGAGGTGACGGTGCTCTCAGCCCGCGGCGCCTGGCTGCAGTGTTGACGCACTCAGGCGCCCGTCGTTGAGTGATCTTTCGAGTGTGTCTTTCTCTCTAAATTACGTCTAATTTGCCGATTCGCTGCCCGAGGACGCGAAGACGTGGAACGGTACCAACAAAGCTGGTGTGGCGTTGTAAATTGACCCGTGCGATATATGAACCGTGGGATCCTTTGGTAATAGTGAACTATAAATTCTTATGAATAAATACATGTTGATAAAGTGTTTGGGGAGAGTTAGAAGTTTCAGAAGTGGTTCTTTGGCAGTTGCACTATAATGATTAATAAAACTGTGCAAAAAATAAGACCGTGCTAATAAAAATCAACAATGACCATTAAAAAAATTGCTGACACTATCAGCACGGTTTTGAAAATTGTCATGGCACAATTTTGTGTTTTGCATAAACTAAATGATCATTTGTTCACTGCATCAACCAATCGCTTATAAAATGCCTAAGTAAGTAAACACATAAAACTGTTCAGTTGTCACAGGATGTCCTTATTCTGCAGTGGCAATTGGACCCCCGGACCTAATACCAAAAGATTCATTTACGTTATCATACCTGCAATGACTAACTGCTTTTTTGGTAGATCGACTGATCGAATGGTTGCATTGTTGAACAAAAACCAAATGATGTGATACAGTCTGGCCCGCAGCGTGGTTGATGTGTGACGACCATATTGCCTAAAGGGAATTACGTCGATCTGCATTAGTTGGCTGACAGGTTGGGTGTTTCGCGTAATTAAAATGTACAAATTCGCATAATAAGTAAATCAAAAAATACACCCAAGTTAGCAGCATGTACTTCGAGGTTATTCGTCTTGGTGTAGTATACATTTAGTGTGAGAATTTATATAAACCATGTGTTTGCAATCCAGAAAATCATCCGATAATGACGTTCTGTTTCTCATTCAAAGGTGACAATTTCTTAGTAGGGTCTTTTTATGCAGGAAAAAAATCTCTATTATATCTATATATCGTAGTATTTAAAAAAAGTGAAAGATTATGATTTTTGTAGTAACACGGTTTGCATATTATCTCTCCGGCCAATATATATATATATATATATATATATATATATATATATATTGTAGATAAACGTGGCCATAAAAATAGCCAAACTGCATACCCAAGCATTGCGTTATGTTATCGATGAGCTTAATTTTTTTGGGGTAAAATCACGTTCTTCTGGCTCTTTTAATCCCATTGAAACGCGCTTAGCTTCAAAAAGTGCAGTTTACACAAAACAATACTAGTCTTCCTCAATGGTTGTCACAATCATTTTCAAATGTTATACGCAAAAGGGAATTCACTTCCAGTGCTAATATTTGTAAACGCCGCTAAACATGTCAATTCTACCATAACCAATTTTGACAACGGTGAAATTTAATTAAATCGAGGTGGCGACATAAACAACGTTTTAAGCCTTGGAAAATCGCTCAGACACTATAAACCAATGAGGACTGATTGAAGGGGTATTTCAGGTGTCGACTCATAGCCTCAATTGTCGTGCAGTCAAACGTCTGGCATCTGTCGCGATAAAAGAAACGCTGAGCTGTGGAACAGTGACTGGACGAACAGTGTTAATCAACGAATTGGGAATGTTGCGTCAACATAATTAGACGACAGGCGTGTGTTTGATCTAAGCATTGTTAAAAATAATTTATTTGTATATAGCAAGTATTCGTTAACAAAGACGTGTCTTCATTTTCAGCCGTGAGTGAAATTCGTTTAAATGAATATATAACAAAATAATTTTTATTTTATGAAGTGGCGTATTCATAAATGTTCGCGGCGCTGTACATAAAACTAATACGCATATAATACAAATAAAAACAATTATAAAATAAGCGTAATTAAATTACAAAAAATTGCTGTATAAATACCACGATATTAAAATAACTTAGTATATAATATATTGAAATAAATAATTGATTTATTCAAGATAAATATCAGCATCAATGATACAAAACAAATTATGTAGTAATTTACAAACAAGTTAACAAATATAAATATCATAAAGGTAAAATAAGTTATACTAAATAATAATAACAATATATATAATATATATATATTATATATATATATATATTATATATATATATTATATATATGTACATATATTAGTATTATCAGTGTTGTGCTGGTTAACAAAATTCAGACACTTAAAATAAATACAGTTGCATTAGAATTCGTGTTGTTTTGTTTTCTAATTAATGTCCGGTGTATAACTGGGCATCACTATTGCCGCGGAATTTATTTTTCATGAAAGAACGTGTTGTCCGAAACGTAATGTTCGACTAAATACTTGCTATTAACAAAATACACTTGAATTGACGCATTACTCTGCACGACTGGTTTTCACAATGCCGCTATAAAGACCGTACATATTATAGTTAATAATTTAAACTCAATTAGTTAAAATCTTATGAGTTTTTGCCCATTCTTGTGTGAGGCGGTGTTGTTTAATATGACAGTTATCTTTCGTGGCAAACGAATCATGACAAATTATTGTGGTTATAAAATGTGCGTCTTACATAAAGTCGAATATGCAGAAACACTACAAATTTAGTCACGTAATTTAGGTTACGAAGCAAATGCTGACATTCAAAACAATAATGTATTGTAGTGAGATTTTGTCGTATTACTGGGATTTGGAAAGGCGAGTCACGTCTTAACACTAATCAAACCGCGACATGTACGATGTCTCGACAATAAAACAAACCAACGAATAAGTACTATCCCCCCCACGACTCATTACTGCTCGAATTCCGGTGCTTCAGCATTGTCAAACCGAACCCAGTTTTCGTGATGGCTGACTCCTATCCAAGCTAATTTCTATTCGCTTCACCGAAACCTTCGTGCCTGACAAGAAATCTTTATCGCTGCGAAAATTAATTCCTCGTGAAGCGTTTTGCCTCCCCCGTCGGACAGCCCCCTGGCGGCAGTAACCGGTTTCGGAAATAAGAAATCACTCATACTGCTGAAGCGTTCATCATCGTTATTTCTCACTTTACAATTCCCCAGTAGGACTATAAAGCGAGCCAAATCGCTTGCGATGAATACCAAAGCGACTATATTAGTATCGTGGAATTGATTAAGGTTGTCCGATTCCAAACGACGCAGATGTGGTCCCCTTTTCATTTGCACGAGGCATTAGTCATCTTAATGTTTGTGACACGGACACTGCGTGGCTAAGTCACGTATTTGTGTACATATACGTATTGCATCACGTACGGTATTTCACTGTGTAACATCGTTATTTAACATGTCATACTCCCAAATCCTGTACTATTTGTAATAGTCAGGAAACAGGAAACGAATTTCATTATATTCTGGTATGTCCTGCATTGGCCACTATTCGGAACGATTTTTACGTCGATATTTCAGAGTAAGACCGAATGTGCTTAAATTGGGACAATTATTTAATGTTAAAAATGTTAAAGACATAATCCGCTAAACTAGCTACATTTGTTAAACATATAATGTCGTTGTTTATTTTTACTTAAATTTAACTCCTGTAATTATGTTATGTTAAATAATGTGTTATGTATTGAGTAATTAACACACCTAGTGGTTTTATATGTGTTACATTTAACGAAAATTGATACGAATGTTTCTCACATTTCGAAAGGGATCGGATGAAACAATAAAATCCTTTATCATTTGTCATTGCAAGATTTGAGTAATTTCCTTTGCAAGCATTGTGTCTATGACGTAGGTGGCATATGGCATGAATTGTCAGCGTAACAACCGTTTTCTTAATTTGTTGAACCTGTTCCTTAAAGATCACATTGCTTATGGAAATGAACATGGCAGTAAATACAATTTAGCAATGCATAACAATATAAACAAAACTAACAAATGATAATGATAGTTATTATTTAATTTAATAAAACGTGATATCCAAGATTCACGTATTCAACGTAAATATATGATGCACACCTCATAAAAGATACAAATATCGCTAAAGTTTAATACTATAAATAAAAGGACAGTCAGGGGATTATAAGAGTATACAAGTTCATATATTACATTGACTACGCATAAACCTCTGTGTGTTTAGCTACTGCATTTAAGCGCAATAGAGAGTGGAGCTTGTAGCAAGAGTATCTCGTAGGTCTACTGTTAATATTAATTTAACTTTATGATGTAATCAAGATTGATATCCACACAGCTTCTCGCTGCACACTAGGTTGCGTTGTTGCGTGGTAAGCCGGTAGTATATTAACTAAACACAATTTTATTCATAAGATTATACCATGGTTTCGAATTTTATTGGCTTGCTTTTATAACAATATCTTAATATTTCATGTGCATACAAACAAATTACAAAACACTTACGCAGTCATAAAACTATAACTCTCTCGATTATTACCCGGTACATTCCTGTCGCTTTTTCAAAACATAACATAGCGACTACGTTAACATTTTGTTTCATATAATGATTATCAAATATATTTCGCCGCGCATCACAGTCGAGACGAATGGGATGATAAAACCACAGACACTCCCACTCGCGCGGCGCTGCTTCATGATATCTGCACGATTAAACGATTTCACGGCCGACCGATTTAGTTCTTCTCGAGCGCCGCTAGGGTCGCCCGCCCCCTACTTAACGCCACTTCTGATGTGTAATTCAATTTAATTTCGCTAATTCGCCGCGTATGCTAATTTAATTCGGCTCGGAAAATTAACTGCGCGTGCGCGCCATTACCGCGACGGCGTCGCGATTATTCGGGGCTAATCGATCGATCGTTTAAGTAGGATTCTGATTAAACGCCGCACGCGGCCGCAAGGGGCGTCCCAGAGGCGCGACGAGCCGCTTCAAGTGAGCGTTAAATCATCGGCTTGTAATGGCCCAGCCATGATTAAACTGCGGCCACACCGGCGTAGTCGGTCCGCCCGGAATCAAAGCATTCAGCTACGACACGATCTTTCGGATAGGTGATCCGGAGGGGGATTTTATATTGATTAAACGCGCATGTCTATCGACTGATGCGGAGCGAGCGCGCGCGAAATAGCGACAATGGCGGATCGTTAGCACGCCCCCTAGCGACGTGCTATGTCAGCAAATGAGACTGCGACCGCTGACTGGGTCCGTGATAGGAGGACGGCTGTCTCGGGAGATGGGTATACTCGCTAAATTGCACTGGAGCACAATACCCTGTATTCGACGTTCTTTTGGAACAATATGTTGCCCTGTTCCGGTTACGCCCTACCATGAGTCAGACGCCACTTCGGTTTGGACCGTAATGCACGAGCCACGCATCGCCAATCGGAGAAAAGTCCACAAAACACGCACGGGCAAAAAACATCCACTTGGATACATTTGCATTTTTTTAACAAAAGACCTTATACGTATCTTTGAAAATGTGTTTTTCTTGCCTACAGTGTTAAAATGTACTTTATGACAGAATAATCCTGCGTTGTTTCACAGGACTTCGACTTGCTAGTGAGCGAATATATACTGTAGTTAGCTACCCAGACAAAGTATTGGTCAACGAATTGTGTTGATCACCTTTCACATCCCACTCAATACAGTGAGCAAATTTGTTTATTTTTAAAATAAAACACTGACGTATTGTTAATATTATGTTTTGTTACCGTTTTTAATTGCTGCTGATTTATATTTGTTAAACCAAACCATAGAAAGTGTTAGTGAATATACCAATACAGACACAATAAAAGCATTTGAGATGCACTATTTGATTGTTATTATTGCCGTATGTTTAGTTATATTGTAACTGTAATTAAAACTCAAATTTAAGAATGGTGTTACGTTTTGAAAAAATATAAGATGAAAATGTGATTTATTTATTTTTAACGATTTTCTATCGGTATTTTATCATACATGCTCAAGAATCAAACTATTTTTTTCTGTAAAATGCATTCAAACTTTAAATGGAACATAATGTTTGAAGTTATTTTAATATGTTAAATAAAACTGCACCAAGATAATGTTACTGAATTTGCGTTAAACGTATATGTGTGAGTATGAGCTTAATAAATGGAATATTATTTGGAAGTATGTATTTTGGCAATGTAATTTTGTTCTGCCATTCTGCAGTTGGTGTGTAATTGGCATTAATATAACGCAGTTTATATCTTCAGTGCGTAATAAAAAATGCTTTCTTAGGAAATAATTTAATTTAAGTAGTAAGATATTTTCATGTAACCGAAAACAAAACTGTATATTTGTAAGGGTTACCGTTAATTATTTTTATTATTACTATTTCCCCCCAAATCTGATTATTACTATTATCACTGCATTATTGTTGTACTATTATATTATTATTACTATTATCATTACGTATAGTAATACTAGTAATAAAGCGCGATGTTTTAAGTGAAGAAATTAATTAATTAAATACAGTGTATAGTTTACGAAAGTCTCACTCGATTATAGTCATGCGTATAATAGTATTATATCTAAAAAGCAGACAATATGCACATTGACAATTCAAAAGAGAATTACAACAGACAGATAAGACAAAGAAGATAAAAGAAAAATATACAAATAAAAATAGTAATAATTTTATACTTTTTTATAAG
>OZ023209.1:57252954-57302599 GCA_963995525.1 Escarpia spicata
GTGTGCGTGTGTGTGTGTCTGTGTCTGTGTGCGTGTGTGTTTGGCCGTGTGTGCGTGTGTGCGTGTGTGTTTGGCCGTGTGTGCGTGTGTGCGTGTGTGCGTGTGTGCGTGTGTGCGTGTGGTGTGCGTGTGTGCGTGTGTGTTTGGCCGTGTGTGCGTGTGTGCGTGTGTGCGTGTGTGCGTGTGTGCGTGTGTGCGTGTGTGCGTGTGTGCGTGTGTGCGTGTGTGCGTGTGTGTGGTTGCCATGTACTCACGATCACCGTTTTCCATCTAGGTAAGAATTATGTGTACCGATCGTGTATCAAGTGTATCAATAATGGCAATATTTTCAAGGAAACGGATGATTGTATATTTTCGCATCGACAAGTTGGCATTAAAGTTACTATGTATAACTGACCAGAAAGGTAACTCCACTAGTGCTTTCATTAAAAAATGTGAGACAGCGGCTGATGTTTATGTATAGTATATACTTGGCCGTACCGTTTGGAATGAAGAGGATATATGTACGTCCACGTCCATTGTTTGGTGTTTTTATGTACTTCGTAATCACGATATGTTTAAAATATGTAAATTGTATATGACATTAGTTCATTGTGGAGTATGTGATAACTTGAAAACATCAAATACATCATGACTATTTCATCCTAAACGTGTAGTGTATGAATTTCCTACATTAACTTTTCCTATATTTAACAAGTTGTTATCCATTTGTTTTAGTTATCTAGATGTTAGGGTATTAAATATTAGTATACACAGCAACAAAGGAAATATCAACGGCATAAAAAAACTATGTTAATTATGTTAAGAACAATTATATTAGTGTCATATGTTGTCATAGTAGAAATGTGAATAATTAGCAACTTACAAAATGTACAGAAAAATGCATTTTGAAAGTGACTACGTATTTTCTATCCATAGTCAGTAATAGTATTATTACATTATTACAAAATAATCTCGAAGACAAATATACAAATAAATACACATGTTGAAATATACATAATATATACATGTATCCATACACAGTAATTTGTTCGTACAAATCGTATGTGTCTCATATAATACGCAGTATATACGAATGAACAACATTTATTTATATTTAAACATTGTTGATGTATAATACGCGATACAGATAATATATTGAAATTAATATACAGTCGCCGTTTACGTATATCTGAAGCCGAATTAACCAATTGTCATATGACTCATGTGTAATTTCAAACTTTTTGATTTGATCTTCGTATTTTTTATGAAAATGTAAGTAACACTTATATGGACCTATGTATATATTATATTACAGTTCGTTACACTCACCGAGGACGTGGTACGGTAAGCTGGTTACATTTGGTTATATTCATTGCTTTATTGGTTATATGCATTGGTTATATTTTCATCGAGGTCTTGGTAACGTAAATTCTTTACATTTAGTTATATTCAACGTGATCTTAGAACAGCACGTTTTATTACAATCCTCAGGGTTTTGAACAATTACGCTTGATATAAGTTGATTTTAGTTAATAAGGTTTTGATTCATTATGCTTTATTCTACTTATCGGGGTTTTGATTCATTGTATTTGGCTAAACTCATCGAAGTTTCGATTAATTACGCTTGGTTAAGTTCATCGGGGTTTTGATCCTTTACGTTTGGTTGTACACATCGCGGTATTGATATTGTAAGCTCGTTACATTTCGTTGGAACTGCAATTGCTCTTGTCGTCGTTGTTGCTGCTGTACTTGAAGTAGTTGGCGGTTTTGTTGTTGTTATAGTTGTTGTTGTTGCAGTCGTAGTAGGAGGCGGTTTCGTTGTCGTAGTAAGCATGGTTTTCGTTGCTGACGTCGTAGTAGTTGGCTGTTTTGTTGTCGTTGTTGCTGCTGTAGTCGTCGTTTCGACAAAATCTGGACACAGTATGCGTGATACATTCGGTTATAATCATCGGGGTATTACCATATGCTCGTTACGTTTAGTTATATTCAACGGTTGACATGTTATATAGGCCAGTTAATTTTGGTTACGTTCAACGGTGGACTTGTTATGAGTCCGTAATATTTGACTATACTCATCGGGGTCTTGATATAGTAAGCTCTTTACGTTTGGTTGTTGTTGTTGTTGGCACAGGTGTCGTTGTTGTCGTCGTTGTGGTTGGCGGTGTTGTTGTTGTCGTCGTTGTTGTTGTCGTCGTTTCGACAAAATCTGGATATAGAACGGCGACGTCTTTGCATAACCCTATATGAATCCTGCTGGTGCAACGGACATTGGCAGGTAGTCGTAAGGCACGTTCCCATAATGCTATGCCAGCATCAGGTTCTCGTGTACACATGGGAACGTCCACTTTCAGAATAAACACAGTGCGACGATATAACGTAATTACACTCGTACACTCACAAGACATATATAGAGACTACCCGAAATATGTTTCTATAACAATGATTTGTTCAAATTCGTTTTCTGAAATCGTAGTCAGCAACATGTTCGTGAACTTGTTTGATTTGTGTTTCATTTTATGTTTTGGAAACAACCAAAATGCGAATGATCATATCGCTTCATATGAACAAATCATCACAGTTGTTTTACCGGTGTAGTATAAGTTCAAAACACTCACAATCGAAAGCGCTACGGTAGTTTCTTTTAGTTTGAACCTAGTTTCAAGAGCTTCTAAGGCGTTGTCATCCTAGTTTTAAAATGCTAAATGCCAACTTTCAAAACTGGTTGCATAATCGTTATCGCTTTTAATATAAAAACGTGTTACACTGCATATAAAATTACGAGTGTATTTATTGTAACGAATTGACCGTTCATATTTATAGTAAACAAATTTGTGTTCAAATACGAGTAATCTGTCTATGTTCTTAAACCGGCAAAAGATTTTTGAACATATGTTCAAAACACTGTGTTTTGAACGTATACATCACCGTGGTGTATTGAACGAGGGAGCGTTTCTGCGTCCTACACCGGCAAAAAATGTGATGTCGACAAAAGCATTGTTATATCTTTCGGAGCCACTGGTTATTTCGGGTAGGCTGTATTAATGTCATCCACAATTAATTAATTAATTAGTTACAACAATCATCTCAATCAGACACATATTAAATGCATGCACGATCAACTACGTGTTCACTAGCGCTACAGTATATATAACGATCGCTATCCTATGGAACAACATCTACCAAACACGCTTTGTTATTCAGATTTGTGAATGTATTAATAATCTCGTCCAATTTGGTTAATAAGGAAAGGTTATGAAGACCTAATATTGATAGACCTATCGTCACCAAACATCAAGAAATTATTATCACTAAAGGACACAACAGACCGTTAGTGTTGGGTGTGAGAAGGAACCCATTATCACAGAAAACAATTACGATTGGAACAAATTATCTAATAAGTAGTGTTAATTTAATGTTAATGCTAACAGTGTCAATATAAATATAAATAAAATAACATAGGTTTGGATCCCGCTTATAACAAAAATGTTTTAAGCAGGTTCCTTGTTCACTAGCCATCTGGGCCCGTGTGCATGAAGCGCGGGTAACTCTTTTATTAGCGTTTAGCGGCTACCCGGATAAACGCACTGTATTGGTATGCACGAAGCACGAATAGGACTATCCGGTGACGTAACCGCGGATAAAGGTATGCACCATTTTCCTGCGTATAGTGAGTGGCCTATCCGCCGGATTAAAATGGCTGCTCTCATCCTGCAACGCTTCTGAAGGCGCATGCTACGAAGCCATCATTTTGACGCGTTTAAAGACGAACAACTAGTTACAAAGTTTCGCTGTAGACAAAAAGACGCCGTAGGCACACCGAGGGATCGTAGAAGCCGCTGCTACAATTGCTCGTAACACTGCGAAGTTATGACAGCGGCCGTTGTCAGGACGACTAATTTGGATTTACCAGTCTGCCACACATTTTGGACTACCAAATCAGCGCCAAACATACAGGACTAAGGCAACATTTTACCAAGTTAATTTAATAATCTGCTGATTGCGCTGTGCTGTTGGCACCAATACACCCGGGGCATCGCCTGATTGCTCCTCTACTTAGTAGTATCACATAGTTTTAAAAGACGCAACCGATTGATTTGTGCAATCTGTAAATCTAAACACAGTTATGTTAAATCCGAAGTTTGCGCAGCATAGTCCAACACATCTGCAGATTGCGCAGATCCAGTAACTGCGCCCAATATATTGATGGAACACAAATTCAAATACAACTGTCAAACTTCCGCAGAGAATGAACATGAATTGTTTAATGGCAAGAGGAAGGGACATAACCCAAATATAATAATGTAGGCGTACGTGTGTTACTGGTCTAAGTGTTAGTGCATTCACCGGATCAGTTTACAACTACGTCTACGATGTTATCTGTAAACAGGTAAAAGCTGCCAGACGAAAACAACACCAATAAACCTTGGTATCACGAATATTTGTCCACTGTTTGGCCAGGGTGCAAATCATAAAATATTATTAAGTAAAACCATAACATTTAGGCACCATTCCAACAACCGTTGCTCGATGCGACGTACACTAGGTTCTAAAACGTGTTTTAACGTTAGTTTTAAAGAAAATCCATTGTTTACAAGTTAAGGCCAAATTTTCGTAAAATATGCTGTTTTTCAACAATAAATCGCTTGCACTGCCACTGACCGCACTGTTAGTGCTAACGTAGTTTGGCGTTTGTGCGTTTTACTAACGTCCTTAAAATTTCCTTATAGCTAAACACGACCGGATAGCTATCAACGGCCGTATTTATGTGCATACGAAACGGGAACCGAAGTTAAAAGTGAATAGCTATCCGCTGATAGCGGCTATCCGTGTTAAACTTAATCTGCGCATCACGCATACGGGCCCTGAAGTTGATCGCCTTTGATGACAATCGTATGTGTCTCACATAAAATGCAGTAAATACGCATGAGCAACAGTTATTTATATTTAAACGTTATTGATGTTTAATACGCAATAAAGATAATAATATATAAAAAGTAAAATACAGTCGCCTTTTACGTATATCTGAAGCCGAATTAACAAATTGTCATATGACTTATGTGTAATGTCACACTTTTTGATTTGATCTTCGTATTTTTTATGAAAATGTAACATTTATCTGGATCTTTGTATAAATCATTACAGTTCGTTACACTCGCCGAGGTCGTGGTACGGTAAGCTGGTTACAGTTGGTTATATTCATTACGATCTCGTTACAGAAACACTGTTATATTTGGTTATATTTTCATCGAGGTCTTGGTAACGTAAATTCTTTACATTTAGTTATATTCAACGTGATTTTGGAACAGCACTTTTGATTATAAGCTTCAGGGTTTTGAACAATTACGCTTGATTTAAGTTGATTACACTTAATAAGCTTTTTATTCATTATACTTTATTCTACTCATTTGGGTTTTGATTCACTGCATTTAACTAAACTCGTCGAGGTTTCGATTAATTGCGTTTGGTTAAACTCATCGGTGTTTTGATTAATTACGCTTGGTTAAGTTCATCGGGGTTTTGATCCGTTACGTTCGGTTGTACACATCGCGGTATTGATACTGTAAGCTCGTTACATTTCGTTGGAACTGCAACTGCACTTGTCGCCGTTGTCGTTGATGTAGTTGAAGTAGTTGGCGGTTTTGTTGTTGTTTTAGTGTTGTCGTTGTTGCAGTCGTAGTAGTAGTAGGCGGTTTTGTTGTAGTAAGCATGGTTGTTGTTGCTAACGTCGTAGCAGTAGTCGGTTTTGTTGTCGTAGTAAGCATGGTTGTCGTTGCTGACGTAGTAATATTAGGCGGTTTTGTTGTCGTAGTAAGCATGGTTGTTGTTACTGACCTCGTAGTAGTAGGCGGTTTTGTTGTCGTAGTAAGCATGGTTGTTGTTGCTGACCTCGTAGTAGTAGGCGGTTTTGTTGTAGTAAGCATGGTTGTTGTTGCTAACGTCGTAGCAGTAGTCGGTTTTGTTGTCGTAGTAAGCATGGTTGTCGTTGCTGACGTCGTAAAATTAGGCGGTTTTGTTGTCGTAGTAAGCATGGTTGTTGTTACTGACCTCGTAGTAGTAGGCGGTTTTGTTGTCGTAGTAAGCATGGTTGTTGTTGCTGACGTCGTAGTAGTAGGCGGTTTTGTTGTCGTAGTAAGCATGGTTGTTGTTGCTGACGTCGTAGTAGTAGGCGGTTTTGTTGTCGTAGTAAGCATGGTTGTTGTTGCTGACGTCGTAGTATTAGACGGTTTTGTTGTCGTAGTAAGAATGGTTGTCGTTGCTAACGTCGTAGTAGTAGGCGATTTTGTTGTCGTAGTAAGAATGATTGTCGTTGCTAACGTCGTAGTAGTAGGCGGTTTTGTTGTCGTAGTAAGAATGGTTGTTGTTGCTGACGTCGTAGTATTAGGCGGTTTTGTTGTCGTAGTAAGAATGGTTGTCGTTGCTAACGTCGTAGTATTAGACGGTTTTGTTGTCGTAGTAAGAATGGTTGTTGTTGCTGACGTCGTAGTATTAGGCTGTTTTGTTGTCGTAGTAAGAATGGTTGTTGTTGCTAACGTCGTAGTAGTAGGAGGTTTTGTTGTCGTAGTAAGAATGGTTGTTGTTGCTGACGTCGTAGTATTAGGCGGTTTTGTTGTCGTAGTAAGAATGGTTGTCGTTGCTAACGTCGTAGTATTAGACGGTTTTGTTGTCGTAGTAAGAATGGTTGTCGTTGCTAACGTCGTAGTAGTAGGAGGTTTTGTTGTCGTAGTAAGAATGGTTGTTGTTGCTGACGTCGTAGTATTAGACGGTTTTGTTGTCGTAGTAAGAATGGTTGTCGTTGCTAACGTCGTAGTAGTAGGCGATTTTGTTGTCGTAGTAAGAATGATTGTCGTTGCTAACGTCGTAGTAGTAGGCGGTTTTGTTGTCGTAGTAAGAATGGTTGTTGTTGCTGACGTCGTAGTAGTAGGCGGTTTTGTTGTCGTAGTAAGAATGGTTGTTGTTGCTGACGTCGTAGTATTAGGCTGTTTTGTTGTCGTAGTAAGAATGGTTGTTGTTGCTAACGTCGTAGTAGTAGGAGGTTTTGTTGTCGTAGTAAGAATGGTTGTTGTTGCTGACGTCGTAGTATTAGGCGGTTTTGTTGTCGTAGTAAGAATGGTTGTCGTTGCTAACGTCGTAGTATTAGACGGTTTTGTTGTCGTAGTAAGAATGGTTGTCGTTGCTAACGTCGTAGTAGTAGGAGGTTTTGTTGTCGTAGTAAGAATGGTTGTTGTTGCTGACGTCGTAGTATTAGACGGTTTTGTTGTCGTAGTAAGAATGGTTGTCGTTGCTAACGTCGTAGTAGTAGGCGATTTTGTTGTCTTAGTAAGAATGATTGTCGTTGCTAACGTCGTAGTAGTAGGCGGTTTTGTTGTCGTAGTAAGAATGGTTGTTGTTGCTGACGTCGTAGTATTAGGCGGTTTTGTTGTCGTAGTAAGAATGGTTGTCGTTGCTAACGTCGTAGTATTAGACGGTTTTGTTGTCGTAGTAAGAATGGTTGTCGTTGCTAACGTCGTAGTAGTAGGAGGTTTTGTTGTCGTAGTAAGAATGGTTGTTGTTGCTGACGTCGTAGTATTAGACGGTTTTGTTGTCGTAGTAAGAATGGTTGTCGTTGCTAACGTCGTAGTAGTAGGCGGTTTTGTTGTCGTAGTAAGAATGGTTGTTGTTGCTGACGTCGTAGTAGTAGGCGATTTTGTTGTCGTAGTAAGAATGATTGTCGTTGCTAACGTCGTAGTAGTAGGCGGTTTTGTTGTCGTAGTAAGAATGGTTGTTGTTGCTGACGTCGTAGTAGTAGGCGATTTTGTTGTCGTAGTAAGAATGATTGTCGTTGCTAACGTCGTAGTATTAGGCGGTTTTGTTGTCGTAGTAAGAATGGTTGTCGTTGCTAACGTCGTAGTAGTAGGCGATTTTGTTGTCGTAGTAAGAATGATTGTCGTTGCTAACGTCGTAGTAGTAGGCGGTTTTGTTGTCGTAGTAAGAATGGTTGTTGTTGCTGACGTCGTAGTATTAGGCGGTTTTGTTGTCGTAGTAAGAATGGTTGTCGTTGCTAACGTCGTAGTATTAGGCGGTTTTGTTGTCGTAGTAAGAATGGTTGTCGTTGCTAAAGTCGTAGTAGTAGGCGGTTTTGTTGTCGTAGTAAGCACGATTGTCGTTGCTAACGTCGTAATAGTTGGCGGTTTTGTTGTCGTAGTTGTTGTAGTCGTCGTTTCGACAAAATCTACACACAGTATGCGTGATACATTCGGTTATAATCATCGGGGTGTTACCATATGCTCGTTACGTTTAGTTATATTCAACGGTTGACATGTTATATAGGCTAGTTAATTTTGGTTACGTTCAAAGGTGGACTTGTAATGAGTCCGTAATATTTGACTATACTCATCGGGGTCTTGACATAGTGAGATCTTTACGTTTGGTTGTTGTTGGCACAGGTGTCGTTGTTGTCGTCGTTGTGGTTGGCGGTGTTGTTGTTGTCGTGGTTGTTGTTGTCGTCGTTTCAACAAAATCTGGATATAGAACGGCGACGTCTTTGCATAACCCTATATGAATCCCGCTGGTGCAACGGACATTGGCAGATAGTCGTAAGGTGCGTACCCATAATGCTATGCCAGCATCAGGTTCTCGTGTGCACATGGGAACGTCCACGCACACACATCCACTTTCAGAATAAACATAGTGCGACGATTTAACGTAATTACACTCGCACACTCTCAACACATACGTAGAGACTAACCGAAATATGTTTTTTTATAATAATTTTTTCTTTAAATTCGTTTTCCTGAAATCGTAGTCAGCAACATGTTCGTGAACATGTTTGATATGTGTTACATTTTATGTTTTGGAAACAACCAAAATGCGAATGATCATATCGCTTCATATGAACCAATCATCACAGTTGTTTTACCGGTGTAGTATAAGTTCAAAACATTCACCATCGAAAGCGCTACGGTAGTTTCTTACAGTTTGGACCTAGTTTCAAGAGCTTCTAAGGCGTTGTCATCCTAGTTTTAAAATACTAAATGCCCACTTCCAAAACTGACTGCACAATCGTTATCATTATAAAATCATGTTATATAATTACAAGTGTATTATTGTAACGGATTGACCGTTCATATGTACACTAAATAAATGTGTTAAAATACGAGTAACATGTCTATGAATATCGACCTGTTCTTAAACTGGCAAAAGATTGTTGAACTTAAGTACAAAACACTCTGTGGTGTATTGAACGTGGGAGCGTTTGTACGTTCTAAACCGACAACAAACTTGATGTCGACAAAAGCATTGTTATATTATTCGGAGCCACTGGTTATTTCGGGTAGGCTGTATTAATGTCATCCACAATTAATAAGTTACAACAATCATCTCAATCAGACACATATTAAATGCATGCACGATCAGCTACGTGTTCACTGGTGCTATGGTATATGTAACGATCGCTATCCTATGGAACAACATCTACCAAACACGCTTTGTTATGCAGTTTTGTGAATGTATTAATAATCTCGTCGTTAGTGTTGGGTGTGAGAAGGCACCCATTATCACAGAAAACAATTACGATTGAAACAAATTATCGAATAAATAGCGTTAAATTAATGTTAATGCTAACAGTGTCAATATAAATAAAAGTAAAATAACATATGTTTGGATCCCGCTTATAACAAAAGTGTCATAAGCGGGTTCCTTGTTCACTACCCATCCGAAGTTGACTGCCTTTTGTGACAATCTTGTGCTATTTTGCACGCACGCACACACGCTCGCACACACGCACAGACACACACACACACACACACACACCAATGCTGTGCTGAAGTACATTGTACTTAATTACTTATGTACTTAAGTAAATTTTGTGAGTACTTGTACTTAAGTAAATTTGCAACATAACAAAAGTACTTGTACTTAAGTACATGCCAAATGTTGTTTAATTTCAAGTATTTTTAAGTACTCTCCACGTACCAGTCAGACAGTAGTAGACGCGAGTACTCGAGCACTTGACGTTGCTCCACCTGTACTGGTCCGTTTTTGTCGCTCGCAGACAGTTTCCGCCGTCACCACTCGGCGATTCGGCCTTCCAGTTGAAATACGTGAATGGCTGACCTGAAATGTGAAACAACCTTAGTCTTAACATAAAGACAATCGCCCATTTGATTAGCGACTTTTAAAGACGCATAACGTTTATGTTAATACTAGCTGAGTTACCCAGCGTTTTCCGGGGGGAAAGGCAGTCATATACATCCTCAAATCATTTGCACTGAAATCTAAAAAAAAGTATTGTTGAGATAATTATGAACACTGAAAACAGATAAAACTTCAAATGTCCAACATTTTAGTTCCACACACCCCAAACCCATCCCAAATGTTTCCAGCATACCCGCATTACTAAATTGTAATTGGTCACTGGCCTAGTTGTTACACAACATTTTGCCAGAAATCGCACGCGCTCACCCGTGTGACTGACGTAACCAGCAACAGGCAGCTGGGTTACGCATGCGGGATTTTGTAACGTTAATAACATAAAAACTAATACATTTGTCTGGATACACCCAATGACACATTTGTACATGTACAATAGTTACCTGTACAATGATATAGAAAAACATTAAATTACGTGGCTGGAACTCGACGGAATTGTTGCATGTTTTGTTTGCCAGAAGTAGCACGCGCTCACGGCGCTGACGCGGCGAAATACTTACGTGTCCAGCGACAGGTAGACCTGGTGCATGTTAAGCGCTGAGGATTTTCAAACGTATATAACTTAAAAACTATTCAATATGTCTGCGACGTATTTGTAGATGGCATAATTATCTTTATGATGATATAGAAAAACATTAATTTCCGCGGTTGGAACTCCACGTACAGTCTTTTGAAATATTGAGCCCCCAAGTTCTCCACCCCCTCGGACGAATTTCGAAAATGTATAAATCTACGAACCATCTCAATGGGCCCGATAGATCACATGCAAACACCTGCAGGCAAGATTTAACAAGAACATTTCAGCCCAATACATGCTAAACTGACGGAGATTTGGGTGCACATACAAACAGAGAACGAACTGTTTTATAACATAGAAGCTAGTAAATGTTGTTAATTTGTACGAGTGTATGTTCCTTATAAATATAATGCTTGTATAATGATACGATCACTATTTAATCGCTGATAAAAAAAATCACGGCAGTTTAGATTGATTGAAGATGTAGCTTCTATTCAGAACATTTTATTGAAAGTTTATGTTGACGCTTCGCAAAGTCAAACTCGGTTTCTCAAACTTCAAATTAAAGATTCTGTGAATACAATGGTGATTAGACCAGTCAATAGTATATCATTTGAAAACAACATGTCACTGTCTCGCTTGTTCGTATGCCAACATATACTCTACACACAATTTAAACTAGGGGTAAATAGTGAACTAATTACATTTTGTGTTGCAGGTAATGGTGTCCTAGAGACCAAGGAATGTTTGCAGACTAAAACCAATGGTGGATATTTTGGATTATACGATGTGAACTGCTGCAATTTCATGTAAAAAGAATGGTTGTGATACGTCGCCATTTCCACAATTGTTTCATTGCTTCAGTGGCAGCTTGATACATATTCATCATCCACTGCTGGTTGTTCGACCATTGGAAAATATTACAAGACAAAAACTAATAAACTTTTATGCACATAAAGTGTACTTGTGAAGTGTTATGAACATCAGCAAATCATAGCATTTGCAGCATATTTAACATATTTTTTAATATTGACAAATTTTTATGTTGAAATATATGCACACAGGAGTATATTTATGTCTTAGAATTTACACCACAAATTTGTATTGTATATTATACAATAAAACGATTGTGGGTGTACGATGCAATGCAATTGTAAAACTGTACCCACACTTCATTGTCAAGTAATGTGCACAGTTAGCTTAATAAAAAGTGCATTTTTGTATTAATCTGTAATATTTTTTGTAATGCTGTTGGTCCATAAGGATGCCATAAAATTGCCTCAACCCCATCAATATATTTGGTTTTTACTCAACGAATTGTCATATCACAGATTAAATGAGCAAAATTGAGATTACATTATATTAAATTAACGTCAAAAAATTTAATCACTTAAAGGTCATAAGGTTTAGGATGAAACTGGTTGACTTTTCGTGTTGCATGCAACTACGTTGCATCGTATATATACACGCGACCATGTTGCGACGTAAGTCGCAAGCCACAACATTCGGCCTTGATCTTTCTCAATGACGTCAACATCGCCTCGTTGCTTGCAACCGCGTTGCATAGTGTAAAGCCAGCTTTGCGGTTACCTACTAATACAATTTTTAATGACCATTGTTTTATATACCGTACTCTATCTACATATATACTATTTGGTTTGTCTACTGCATTTCTTAAATATCCAGAGATAATCAGATATCTATCTCACAACGTTCGCATAAAGAAAGGTGTCAACAACGTACTTTGGGTTTTGTAATTTCCAATTAAACAGCTGATAATTCTCAGTCAGTTAAAATAGTCACCCCGCCATGCTGGTCACAGAGAGAGAGAGAGACACGCATTATCGTTAATACAACTACCGGAACCGAAGACGAGTGGTGTACTTTTTACTACTTTTTACTACGCCCAGATACGTTCAACGAAATCTATGCACTGGTCAGTCGACCTACAGAAGCGGTGTGTTACCTGAAGTCCAGTACCAGCCGCGTCTGGACAGACCCACCCAAAAGGTACGGGAATTGGGCGCAGAAGCGAACTTGGTCTTGATCGCATCTTGGAGAACAGCGCTGCCAATCTGAATAAAGATCGTCATGCTGCTTTCAAAACACAGCAGGAAAACGCATTGCTTCGGTGTGTGTTAGACATAAGAGGGACTGGAGAACAGTAAATAGAACGATGTTCCGATCATCAGCTTTGTGGTTTAGAGGGAACGCACTATGTTTGAAAGCAAATCGTATTTCCCGTATACTAAATATGAATAGATGTGTGTATTTTTAAATATCAAACAACACATCAGAGAGACATTTTAGTGTGTTCGCATGTTGTTTATCATTTTACCAATATACCTAGTGTCCATGTTGTTATGATTATGATGGTTGGGATTATTATGATTATTATGAAGATTATGGCGACTACCATAAATAGGATAATTACGATAATTACTATAATAGGATAATTACGATAATTACTATGAATATGATCACTACGGTGACTCCGCTGACTACGATGAAATGCGTTGAGATATTATAAAATACGGTGAAATATGTTGACTATGACAAACACGATGTCTTTGATAACGATGACAACGACGACTACTGTGATTATGACGATGGCCACGATGACAATGATGACAATGATGGGAACGGCAACTACGACGCCTATGATCACAACGACGACTACGACGACTACTATGACAACGATTACTGTTACGACCACGATTAATGTATTTATTAATATTGCAGTAGCTTTAGTAGTAGTATTATTATCATTATCATCATCATTGCAGCTGCTCATGCCCACCTTCAGTAGATCGCCTCCCCGCTGCTGACATTGTGTACGAGCCGTGAACCAGGACGTCAATGCCGTCGTCACATACACGCAGCTCGTGTTGAGCAGCAGGTAACCGTTCTGTCCTGATGAGCCCCCGCCGTTACACTTGTCGTACGCTGAAGTAACAATGTCCTACGTCATACGTTACATTACTCTAATCGGACAAGTGTATGTCTATCTGAGACATTCTGGTTCAATACAGGGTTGGACCTACATAACATAGGTTCGGTAATATATAGGTATTGATGTCAGACGAAACTGTTGGTCATATGATCGTCATATATTATTATAAGTTTCTTAACGTGTTACGCATACGTAGACACGCATAGAACAGCCGTCAAAAGCTTACAAACTTAACTCCGTCGTCATTTCGTAGAGCCTCATCGTGAATGGGATTCGTTCATATTATTGATGTCAACAAGTTTTGAATTTGATGGTCAGACCTGATAACTTACAAAAAGCACCCTTGCGTAGCCTAGAGAGCGGAAGCGACTGGATCCACTACAAAGTATTAAGTAGTTTCTCCGACGAGTTAAAAATAATAATTAAAACATTTGAAGAATAGCTAGCATATTTTAGTTAATATAATACGGACGTATAAATATAAAGTGTGCTAACTTCGACTTTTCGTAAACAATAATACCTTTTATTCTCAAGTAAAACCAACAACAATCGAGTTGACGGGGAACTTTAACTGTTTCATTTTTAATTATAGTTATACTTACGGACATCGCAGATATAGCCGTATTCTTTGTAGCATTGTTCGTCTCCAAGTTTGAACTCGACAAATTTGCTGATGGTCGCGCAATGCTGAAAGCCGCGGAAGTCGTTTGGTTGCGCGTATGCCCACTGGCCGAACGTACCTGGAGAAAGAGATGTATCGTCGTCGTCGTCGTACTAGTAGTAGTAGTAGTAGTTGTTGTTGTTGTTGTTTTTGTAGTAGTAGTAGAGAGAGAGAGAGAGAGAGACAGACAGACAGACAGACAGAGAGCGAGCGAGGGAGAGAGAGTGTGTGTGTGTGTGTGTGTGTGTGTGTGTGTGTGTGTGTGTGTGTGTGTGTGTGTGTGTGTGTGTGTGTGTGTGTGTGTGTGTGTGTGTGTGTGTGTGTGTGTGTGTGCGTGCGCGCGCGTGTGTGTAGGGGGTGTGGGTGGGTGCGTGCGTCTGTGTTTAATTTGTTTACATATTGTTACATGGTTCCTTGATAGTTTATATTTTCTAGATTTATTCTACAAAGAGTTGACCGGTGAAAACAGAATCTACTTTAAAAATAGAATATACATGTTGAAATACATGTTTACCAACGTCATTATTCGCGTTAGTTCTTATCTAAAAAAGAAAAATACTTCACGGTAACACACAGCCAAGAAATTGCTTTGAATTAATATACTCACCTCCGATTTTGTACACAAAATTACTTTCTGTTCCGCCACATTTGTACGTCCTGTCAGCCTCGCAGCGTACGGTACAGTCGTTACGTAGCTGGTAGCGGCCGTACGAGTTGCCGCAGAAACACCGCTTGCCGTCCTACGATAGTGTGGCATGTTAAATATGCTTCATCAATTCGATTTTCTCGCTCACGTCAATTCATATTCAATTTGCCAAAAATAAACCTACGCAGGAAGTAAACCACCATCACGTCATGTTCGTTCGTTTGTGCGACATTTCGTGAAGTTTTAGTAAAATCGTCAGGCAGTTATTAAAGTATGTAATGTTAGACCGAACATCTATTCGCATTTGATTATGTACACGTGTTGATGTTGTCGACTTTTCTTGCTCTCTCGACATCCACGTGACCGATAAGTTGAAGGATAAATGTTGATGGTTGGCGTTGGCAAGCTACCAGATTAAAAACGACCAATTTAATGTTGTGACCAGGTAAACAAAAGTACGTTTTTGTTAAATCAACTGTGGATATTACATCAAAGATCCGGATTAGCGATTGACAATACAAGTTGAAGACGCGTGTTTAAACTAGAACTAGTGTACCCTTCAGCCAAGGAACAACAAACCGAACACAACAATTATCATCACTACCCTACTTTTTACTGAAACTCGTCCGTACTGACCACTTAATTTCTGTTATCGCCAATCACGGCATTGCAGCAGATAATAATTTCTCGATAAATCGAACACAACTCTAGAGTGGTTCTAACTGGAATAGGCGAACTACTCAATTTGTCCACTAGTAAATAACTCAAAATTTACGTTTTGATACACCTTCAACTGGTAGATAATGGGCCAGTGGTCCAAGGATGCAACGACACGTAGCAAAAGGCGAGTGGACCTCGGCATATGGGAGGAGATACGCATACAGTAACTCCAAGTTAGCGCATCAATATATAGATTAAACAGTTGAATAGTTTAATGTATAGCAGCAAGCACCTAACAGTTAATATATAGCAGATAGTAATAAATATGGCATGACCCTGCTGAACGCGCCCTAAATAATTCATAATGTTTTATCAATCAACTGCGGTACGTTTTGTCATGTATCGTAATGGCATACTTTCTGTTAAATCACCTTTATGTATCACACGGTAGATAGTGGTTCTTTCAACGACTCAACTGATTAATTCATTGTGTCACTGTTTGCCTCGCAACAACGTCCGCCAGCATTACAACATGGCATCCGTGCATATGAAGCTATCGGACATTGCGTTTTATATATTGTTGACATTCCGTTTCTCTTGTGATGAACGTTGAGAAAAAATCTACTTAAGCGAGAATTGTACGCGAGAATGAATGAAGTGGCACTTGTTACGCCATCCAAGAATGACAAATAATACAATGTACACTACATGAGTAAGCATAGTTGGTAGGCAAGGAGATGCCCACGAACATAATAATCTATGTGACGTCAGATTCTGGATCCGTCAATTGCGTCACCATTCGATGTAAATACGAGGTAGTTATGCACACGTACCTGCACTCCGGCGTAGGCGTAGCCCTGGCTATCACACGCAGCCATGCAGGTTGCTGGTATCGCGCCGGTTAACGAACCTTGTTCGTGTGGTAAATCACGAGCGCCTCGGCGATCCTCATAGCATCCTTGGCCGGCCAGAGCCGAGTCGTCTTAAGGGAAGTTAACAAGAACACTTAATTACCTATTAGCCGGTGTAGTACAGTAAGTTCAAACACATATATTCGAAAACACTATGGTAGTGTTTTGAACCGATGTTTAAAACACGGTAGAATGTTTTGAACCTCGGTTAGAAGTACCGAGTGCCCAATGTGAAAACTGGTCGTTATTATCATAAAATCTACTTAATTGTTATCATAAAACCATGTTTCAAAGCTTCAACTATGTATAGTATAACATGTCAACCGCCCATTTTATCTTAACAACGCTTGGATTTAAATACAAGGTAGAAATGCGAAAATACGACTAATTTGCAACATGAGAATAATGTTCAAAGTGCTACTACAACAAAAACATGTTTTATGATAAGTAGACCCAACCAAGATACACTTCAAATGTTATAAATCTTACTTTTATTTTTTATGTAATACAGATATGTGTAGCAAGAACATGCGCGAGTATAAAATACGTATCGCGCCACCTAGTGTCGTCCTTAAGCCACGAGTAATCGTCGTAATGATTTTGGTTTGGGATAACTCCAAACGACGGCTAAATGCAACTCCCGCTGTGTAGCGGACACACACACACACACACACACACACACACACACACACACACACACACACACACACACACACACACACACACACACACACACACACACACACACACACACACACACACACACACACACACACACACACACACACACACACACACACACACACACACACACACACACACACACACACACACACACACACACACACACACACACACACACACACACACACACACACACACACACACACACACACACACACACACACACACACACAAACACATACACACACACAAACAAACACGTACAACACATACCTGTGACCCATTTCCAGATGCCCTTGTCGTGCAATGCGTTCTCCAGGTGTCCGCCCAGCCAGATATCTCCCAAACTGTCTGCCGCCATCAGCAGTTGCAGTGTCGCTTGTTTTACGCTGCTGTCGGCGGCCGCCAGGTGTCCTCCCATGCGCTGACAGTCGTTCTCGGCGTCGGTCCAGGAGGCGGGGGTGGACCGTGGGCGGTAGCATGCCGAACCGACAACGTGACCGGCCGGACACGACTGACCTGTGTCGACATAGGAATGAGTTGAGGTGTATTCAACACGTGCGACATACGTACAATACCAGACCCATAGGCTGGGAGTATGATGGGTGCTTACGCACCCCCTCCCCCGAGGCAAAATACTTCCGCATAGGGGAAAGTTGTGACGTAGGTGACGTAAAAGTGTTTTAATGATGTCGAACACTACCTCCTTCGACCACGACGAACATCTCCAACACTACCACCCCCACGCCACCCCACGACCACGAAAAATCTCAAATCTTCCTCGAGACTCCGGCTGGTACAATCGCACATCCACCAAAAACATCAAAATGCAAACATAGATTAATGTACTGAAAGTACAAAACTGAAATCGTGCGACGTGTAAAGGTGCCATATCCATCTTGAGAAAAAATACAAACTTAAGTACACAGTCATGTGTTCGTTGATAAACCAATATTGTGACATCAGTTAGTTAAACAAATTAACTTAACTTAACGTAACTCTTAAAAACTCTCATGATTTTTACTTTACAACTAACAACGTATAAATTAATAACGACAACATGAATTTTCTATTGAAATGTTTTATATTTGGCAATAGGATCATTTCAAATTGTAAACATTTTCAGTACCTCCAACAATGGTTGACAATACTTGACAAGATAGCGCAACGAGTTAACAGTTGGTTGTTTTTGTTGTTGATGTTGTTGATATTGTTGCTGCTGCTGCTGCTGCTGCTGCTGCTGCTACTACTATTGCTCCTGCTGTTCCCGCTGTTGCTGCTGCTCCTACTGCTCCTGCTGTTGCTCCTACTGTCATAACCGTGTTTACAAGACAAGTGTTTTGTACTAGTTCTCACATACATCGTCCTGCCTATCTGGTACCTACCGAGGCACCCATTTATATTCCGAAAAGTGCGTGTGTCAATACAACGCTGTTATGCTAAGCAACGCTTACGTGCGGCTCTGAATGGAAACACTCGCGCGCGATTACATTTAGCAACAACGTACCAATAAATCGTGGACTATGCTATTTTGGCTGACACTATAAATATGCACCAGTTTGCATTCATGGGTATATTTACTGAACGCATTGTATTTACGCCTGCACCTTCTGTTAAACACGATTACGTAATAGTAGGGCAGATTAGGGCTCATGTTGAGGTCAAATGTTCAAATGGTGGTACAAGCATGAAACTTGGCATGAATATTCCCATGGTGACATTCTTCAAGTGTAGTCGACGAGCCATTTGAAAATCCAAGATGGTGGCCATGCTTTGCAAAATGGACATATTTTTTCAAATATATGTTTTGAGATATAAATATTTTTTAAATATTTGTTCAAGCCAGACAATTTAAAGTCGTGTTTTTACGCTTCCAACTATATCTGAATATCAAAGGTGGCTGATATATTTACAAGACGGAGGCCATTTTAACATTACTGTATATTTTCAGTTTTCAGAGTGACTCATCGTGCAATAGTCTGCATTGCATTCAAAGTGCATGTCAATGCATGTTGTGCACTTTATATGTTTCCTTAATATTTCTAGCGAAACTTGTTCATTTTCTACAAGTAAATTAAAAATATGAGTCTTGCATAACCCACTCAATCAAGTGAGTGATTGTTACACATTTCAAATGCTCTTGAATATCAAAAATGGCTGCAGTTTTTGAAGATGACAGCCATTTAAACATTTATGTATATTTTCAACACTAAAATCAACTCGGCGAACAGTAATTACATGGCTAAGTTTATTGGGCATAACCGAACTAATGTCACTATTAACTGGCTTAGTACGAATTTTTTACGACGAGTCAATTTAAGTGTTGAAAATATACCATACCATTAAAACGGCGGCCATCTTGAAAAACGGCAGACACATTTGATGTTCATGAACATTTGCAGCGGTAACAATAACGAACCCATTTGATTTACTTGCCTATAAACTACTCAAATGTATCATGTACGTGTACAAAATTGACAGATGTCGCTGCAAAAATGTCTACAATCGGAGGTGCAACTATTGTCGCGGCCTTATTACCTGCACAACATCGTATAGCTGTACAGCCTATATGTACCTGAACAAATCAGTGATACATATCCGGTGTAAAACTTACATTAACATGATTTTGGTATACACTATAGATGTTTGCATTATGAGTCAGAGCATTGAAAATAGACAATAATGTTAAAGTGGCGGCCATCTTGATGATAAGGAACATTTTTAATATGTCGCAATAACTAGCTAATTTGATTCGCTGCTTACATCTGACAATATGTTGTTGTTAGCGTGTTCAAAACAGACAAGTGTCGCTGGAAAAAATACTAAAATCGACAATTTAAAAAGTTTTCGTTATGTTCTTATATGCGCAGTACTATGTAGCAGCATGTATCAGGAATAACATGTATATGTACAAGAACATATTCAGGAAACATATCCAGTACAAAACACACATTGACATGCACTTTGTATGCAATGCAAACTTTCCACGAAGAGTCACTTTGAAAACGTAAAATATACAGTACTGTTAAAATGGCAGCCATCTTGGAAATATAGCAGCCATCTTGAATGTTCAGGTATATTTGGAATGCGTAAAATCACTGTTTTAATTTGTCCAGCGTGAATAAAATATATAAACATTATTTATATCACCCCAAATAGTTATTTGACAAAAGTCGGCCATTTTTAAAAAGATGGTTGCCATCTTGGATTTTCAAATGGCTCGTCGACTGGATTTGAAGAATGTGCCTGTGGGAATACTCATGCCAAGTTTCATATCACCATTTGAACTATTCTTTGTTTAATCTCATCTACTGTAACCCAAACCATTGCATAAAAACGCTACCAGATGTTTAATGTATATGAACATGTTTACGCTTGTAGCGATGTAGTACACAATGGCCTCCTTCTGCCATATTTTGTTAAACGTCTTGGTGCTGATCAGTTTATACAGTTGGCAATGGGACGAGTTGGCGGTGGTCCGACCAGACCAGAAGCCAGCGGAGACAAGCTTGTAGGAAACTTATGTGGCATGAATGCTGGGCCAAAGGAGACATTTCTACACAATATGATATAACGTCTAATCAATACAATGTGGCTTATTCTTGCCAGGTTTGCATACCCAGGTGTAAATGATAATGAATACCATTGACTTCATAATAAGCGCCACCGCAAATGGTCTGATTAATTAGTTGATCGTTCACATAATTATATGGCCCAACAACAACCATCAGATATATATGAATCGATGTTTGTGTAGTGTTTGTGTTGTTTGTGTAGTGTTTGTGTTGTTTGTGTAGTGTTTGTGTTGTTTGTTTCTGTACATGCACTTCATCGAGGAAGAAAATTGCTCATGCGGTACACCTGAAAAGACCAACGAATAATTGCGTGCCCTCGATGTACTGAATGCTGCTGTACATGCATACGACAAAACGTCTCAGTTGTGCTATTGCAATTTTCGTCGGCGGATAATGAACAGCAGATGAAATTGCAATGTCCCAATACGAGGTACACATACAATGTACGGTTCTCGTTAAATGGCCGTGAGAAATTGCGACTGTTTACACAGTTTGTAATAAAATGACGCTGTTGTCAAGGTATCACCAAATGCAATTTCATAGTTGTACAAACAATTGTCATTACGGTCTATAATAAGCGTGCGTATATGTCAAAATCACCACTGATTATACTGTTTCACCTTACCCCTTTCGCATGACATAAGAAATCATCGTAGAAACGCTCAAAAGTTAAATGTATCAAATATAGTATGTTACATAATAACATAAATTCTATGAATAGTAATTGTTCAGTGCATAACACATGCCAATTTGTATTAATATTTTGAACATTACATAATCGTCTGAAGTTAGACACATTCGGTCTTGTTCCTTAATAGCGATGTAAATGTTGTTGCGACTAGTTGCCAATGCAGAGCACACCAATAAATATAATGGACTCACCGTTCCAGAGTTTTAGAAAGACTACAGCATTTCAGAGCATCGCATGTCAAATAACGACGTTCAGCAATGGGCAAATAATAGGTCCCACATTAAAATTTGCATACATTTATTCTTCTTGTCATATCTAATGTTATCAGATAATACTCTAGACCAACATTGTGTTTAAATATTATATAATTGGCAAACAATGCATTAATGTCCATTTCGTCACTCCAGTTGTGTATGTGTGTTTATGAACATTGAGAATACGTATACTTATATTTGCGAATACGTATAATTATATGTATGTATGTATGTATGTATGTATGTATGTATGTATGTATGTATGTATGTATATATGTATGGGAGTATGTATGGGAGTATCCGTGTACGTGTGTGTGTGTGTGTGTGTGTGTGTGTGTGTGTGTGTGTGTGTGTGTGTGTGTGTGTGTGTGTGTGTGTGTGTGTGTGTGTGTGTGTGTGTGTGTGTGTGTGTGTGTGTGTGTGTGTGTGTGTGTGTGTGTGTGTGTGTGTGTGTGTGTGTGTGTGTGTGTGTGTGTGTGTGTGTGTGTGTGTGTGTGTGTGTGTGTGTGTGTGTGTGTGTGTGTGTGTGTGTGTGTGTGTGTGTGTGTGTGTGTGTGTGTGTGTGTGTGTGTGTGTGTGTGTGTGTGTGTGTGTGTGTGTGTGTGTGTGTGTGTGTGTGTGTGTGTGTGTACGTACATGTTACGTACTTACGTGTATACATGAGTGAGTTGGTGCGTCTTTATGTGAATGCATATCTACGAATGTGTGTGAATGTATATTTATGTGCGTCTGTATAAATGTGTAGGAATGTAGGTGAATGTGTTTCAGGCCATATATCTATGCATGAGTTTATATGTTAGCAAGTATATGTTAGACGATGCTTCGGTAGTTACATATATTGCAAAGAGGAATCTACTTGTTTCATGACATTGGGCGGCGTGGCGATGGGCACAAAACTTCTCGAACAACATTTAGCGGGAGGCGATTACTGCTCTTGTTTACGCTGTACGTATTTCTACTACGATGATCCCTGCGACTATATCGAATATCCCCAAACCGAAATATCAGAGCGCGCTAACTACTACATCTTCAGACTTACCGTGAACACATACAATAGTCCAAGCGGCCAGACTGCAACACAACACAGGGGTAAACTTCCACATTTTCTTCGGTCGGCACGGCGGATTCAATCAACGGTTAGCGTTGTTGTTTGTCCTACCACATGGTCGCCATAAACGCCGAGCCGTTATACGCCCGTACAAGTCGCAGCGAAAGGTGCTCAGTGCGCGCCGTTCCGTGTGGCATAACCCGGTCACGGTTGGCTGCGTCTGTTTTGTCGCGTTGTCGCCAAGCAACGATGAGTCCCCGGACACCGTTGTGTATAGAAGGCGGTGTGCTAACGTAGTTTTACGAACGTCGAGAAGTCTGTATTGCTCACCGTTGACGTGTGATAAACTCCCCACGCGCGGCATGCTATGCATGGCCACAGACAAACATTGTCATCATCGATCATAGCATTAGTGGCAATGGCTGAAGCTGAATCTTGTCACCATAGAAACGTAGCAAACGTTTAAATGCGTGTCGAAACCCAGTTTCCGTTGCGCTAAACAAATATTTCTGTTGTTTAACCGTTGATTTACGACGCGAAGAAATTAGGTTATACGGCAAATGTGTAATTTCATGTTGTGCGTGCATGCACAACAATGTATTGTTGGTATTTCTCCACCGTATTTCTCACGCTATATAAATTCCAATTACATACAAATTATAGCACACCCACTGTGCCACCTTAAAATACCCATTTAAATTACCAATCCATTTTGAAATAATTTTACATGAACAAAACAATCACGTACCTATTCAACGCCAAAATCATATACAATTAAAAAACTGTATTTAACATATGCAGTGTTAAACGAATTGTTCTAATCAAAGTTTGAGTATATTTTTTAAGATAATATTTAACCATTTTAAGGTACACAGCAAATAAAATGTAGCTGAAAAATAATTTAAAAATCAATGAAATTCTCACCAATGCCAACTACTTTTTTTTAAGCATAACACGAATTACAAATCCGGGATTGGAAATGGCGTTTCAGTTCCAATTACTATGAAACTGACCCCAAGTCTGCGTGGTGCTTAACTATTAGAAGATTAGACAGCGTGGGCCTTACACGTTCAGATGTTTTGTTGTTGAGGCGGCCGATAAGCGTGTGGGGTTATTTCAGTTGGTAAGAAACTTGACCACATATTTATTATCATATAACATTTACCAATAGTTTGTTGAATCTGCCTAATGATGATGACGCATGTAGCAACTATGTTGCGTTATAAGTGGTCTAACCTATTGACACCTTATGTTGCGCACGTGTTAATGATTACGTAATGGCTTGTGTGTGCACACTTATTGTTGCTGTGCGATGGCAGTTCCGCCTGGTTGCACACACTGCGCTGACTGCAGAACTTGATTACACACGTCTCTGTGTACAGTGGCAAGATTTGTCCTGTCTGTCGTTCTAAAGTCAACTCATAGATTGGTTGCTCATTTACCAACCTACGCAGTAGGCCTAGTCATAATTGTCGCCGCAAACAGAATGACGACTGTGCGTCCATTTAGAGTGCACGAATATCCCTGACATATCGACATTTCAAAACGTGGGACTATCCGTCGATGCGTTATCCAATAAAATTAAGACCTTTAAGATTTAGGCGTTTTGGAACCGCATCCAGGCTTAGTTTTAATTGTCTGTAATTAACCGTCATCACTGACCGGACAATTAATAACAGACAATTCCTAGTATTGCTGTTTGAAGTTGAGCTTATTCCTGAAATTATGGGACACACGAAATAATTGCACATGTAGTCGGGTGAGACCACGTGTAGTCGGATGAGACCACGTGTAGTCGGGTGAGACCACGTGTAGTCGGGTGAGGCCACGTGTAGTCGGGTGTCACCATGTGTAGTCGGGTGACACCACGTGTAGTCGGGACACTACGTGTCCAGCGGTGTCCATTATACTGTTTCTTGAGCCCATTAGAAAATTTGTCCAACGATTTCCTGCAAATCTCCACAGCATATTAAACATAAATTAATTGACATTATTTTCGAAATTCGTGAAAACGATGTATACGTCGTGTTTTAAGAAGATTACAGCCAAAGCTCATATCGCCCAATTTAGACCTAATACTGTAACATATTTCGTAATTATGTTACTTTCTGTACACACCGCACACACCGCACACACCGCACACACCGCACACACCGCACACACCGCACACACCGCACACACCGCACACACCGCACACACCCCACACACCGCACACACCGCACACACCGCACACACCGCACACACCGCACACACCGCACACACCGCACACACCGCACACACCGCACACACCGCACACACCGCACACACCACACACACCACACACACCACACACACCACACACACCACACACACCACACACACCACACACACCACACACACCACACACACCACACACACCACACACACCACACACACCACACACACCACACACACCACACACACCACACACACCACACACACACCACACACACCCCACACACCACACACACCACACACACCACACACACCACACACACCACACACACCACACACACCACACACACCACACACACCACACACACCACACACACCACACACACCACACACACCACACACACCACACACACCACACACACCACACACACCACACACACCACACACACCACACACACCACACACACCACACACACCCCACACACCACACACACCACACACACCACACACACACCACACACACCACACACACCACACACACCACACACACCACACACACCACACACACCACACACACCACACACACACCACACACCACACACACCACACACACCACACACACCACACACACCACACACCCCCCACACACCGCACACACCGCACACACCGCACACACCGCACACACCGCACACACCGCACACACCGCACACACCGCACACACCGCACACACCGCACACACCGCACACACCGCACACACCGCACACACCGCACACACCGCACACACCGCACACACCGCACACACCGCACACACCCCACACACCACACACACCGCACACACCGCACACACCGCACACACCGCACACACCGCACACACCGCACACACCGCACACACCGCACACACCGCACACACCGCACACACCGCACACACCACACACACCACACAAACCACACACACCACACACACCACACACACCACACACACCACACACACCACACACACCACACACACCACACACACCACACACACCACACACACCACACACACCACACACACCACACACACCACACACACACCGCACACACCGCACACACCGCACACACCGCACACACCGCACACACCGCACACACCCCACACACCACACACACCACACACACCACACACACCACACACACCACACACACCACACACACCACACACACCACACACACCACACACACCACACACACCCCACACACCGCACACACCGCACACACCGCACACACCGCACACACCACACACACCACACACACCACACACACCACACACACCACACACACCACACACACCACACACACCACACACACCACACACACCACACACACCACACACACACCACACACACCCCACACACCACACACACCCCACACACCCCACACACCCCACACACCACACACACCACACACACCACACACACCACACACACCACACACACCACACACACCACACACACCACACACACCACACACACCACACACACCACACACACCACACACACCACACACACCACACACACCACACACACCACACACACCACACACACCACACACACCACACACACCACACACACCACACACACCACACACACCACACACACCACACACACCCCACACACCACACACACCACACACACCACACACCCCCCACACACCACACACACCACACACACCACACACACCACACACACCACACACACCACACACACCACACACACCACACACACCACACACACCACACACACCACACACACCACACACACCACACACACCACACACACCACACACACCACACACACCACACACACCACATACACCACACACACCACACACACCATACCGACTCGTCACTTTTTACGGATTGTTTATGTCTGTAACACCCGAAGGTCCCTGAAGTTTGCATGTGGTAGCAGTTGTTTCGACAGGGTAGGCATCGATTACTCACACCACCGACAGCAACGATCTCAACACACAACATCAGCAACCATTCAAGCGACAATAACGTCACATAAACTACTACCCTCTGCACGAACAAGTCAGCATTCTTTGAAATAACACACTCGTCAGTCGTTTCACCGTTCATAACGCACGACAACGTCAGTCGTTTCACCGTTCATAACGCACGACAACGTCAGTCGTTTCACCGTTCACAATACGCGACAACGCATTCTTTTACAACGAACTGAAATCAAGTCCGAGACAAGGTTTGCCTTTAAGAAAGTAGCCAACATTGAGTTGCATTTCTTAATAGGTATATTAATCCGTAATTAGATATTTTTGTTTTTGTACTGTAGTAAAATGTAAACAGTCTTGACCGTAGTCGTGTTCTGGGTATTGTGTATTCGCGATACACATGATAGAATATACATTTATAACACAAATATGATACAGCTAACAACTAAATGATTACATAACACAGTAGTTTGTATAATACAGTACAATTATAAAAAAAAATGATTCAAAGACTTTTCTTTAATAAAATGAGGAAAGGGTATGAGCAAAATATGTAGTATTAGTAAATTATCTGAAATAGTCCCGTATTAAAACGTTGTTGCAGTTACTATTATTATTGTTGTCCGTGCAACATGTACTCTGTCCGATTATTAATTTTTCGCGGCTTATAGAAGCCACGTTTCCAAGAATCGCCGACCAATTGTTCGACGTGTTTACAGTGCTGTCCACACCACGCTGGGGGCCCGGCGTGCAGCGAGGCTTATTGTACGGGTGTATTGTGTTCACATTCATCAAACAGCAATCGATCTGGTTACGCCTCGACTATTCATCGCTGCGTTTCTGACTGGGCCGGGTTATCGCATAAATCAGCGTCGCGTCGTTTAACGGTGATTGGCGGCAGCACCTTTGTCTCAGACACTACCCAGCACTTCACCTCTGGATGCAGTTCCTGTTGTGACGAGCGCTCCGCCGCTGGCGCCATCTGGTGAATGGCCAGATCACTATCCGACTGTGTTGACGCAGTCATTGTAGCGTTTTCATCGAGCGTTTCTAGAAGCGCTCCCATCGATTTTCTGTCGTGGAGACTTTGTCGTCTGCAATTGATGTATTTATATGAGATTCTTCCCCTGGGCTAGTGGGTTTTATTGGGCATAGATTTGTTCACTGGAATTGACATATCTTTATTCGACAAAAGTAAATACATATTGCGCCTTTTTTCTTGTACATAAAATACTACCAGGAGACTCTCACTAAGGTATACGGAATATGCCCCTAACATGAAAGCCACCTACCATAGTGGTTTTCCTTTGTGCATGCATTTGTCACTACACGTCTTACATCACTGTCAACGTTTATTGTCACAGTTTATCGAACGACAGGACACGGTGATCATTAGTAGCTTAAGTGCATATGACAATGATAACAAACAATACTAACAAAGTTATGGTTGTCACAACTATTGATACAGCCCGCATTTAATTATTCCAATAAACTAGGTTTCCTCAATGTAAACGACATGATTTGCTGTCTAATTTTAATGTTTTCAAAGTATAACTGTTTTGGTGCATTGTAGCAATTAAAGACAAATACCCAACGAAAACCAAATACTGCTTCGAGGCAAATTCTAAGGCCAGGATACATTGACTTTTTACGCCCGACCAGACCAGACCAGACCACATCAGACCATATCAGACTCCCTCAGAGTGCAGCATGTCCACTAAACCGGCCGCCACCGACTGCGCTACAATGGAAGCCGGGCGTGACGTCATAATCATGTACACGTGAAAACTATCAATTACATCGATTGTGGTCGGAGCAAGTCTGTGTCGGTCTGATGTATTCAAAAGCGTTCACGTTTACGTGATTATGACGCACGCCGGCTTCCAGTATAGCGCAGTCGGTGTGGGTCGGTGTGGTGGATACATTGCAGTTTGATGTGGTGTGATGTGGTGTGGTCTGGTCTGGTCTGGTCTGGTCTGGTCTGGTTGGGCGAAAATTGCCAGTGTATCCCAGCCTTAGCGCAATAATTGCATCACGGTGTCGGCGATCTGTCTTACCTAAGGCAGGTGAGAAGCTGTTTAATGCTCTGTCGGTTGTTTTCCACCAAAGCTCTCTCCCTCGCGTACAGCTGGCGATAGCTCGGCCGGTGAACGGTAGTCTCAACGCCAGAGAATATCTGCTGGGCTCGACGCGCCTTGAATATGATGAAATCCTTACGCGCTGGAACACAGTGAATGAGACTCGACATTCAAAGGGAGCCGGGGTAAGTCATCACCAAAACATGAGAGGAGAAGAGGTGAGGTAGAGGACCCTAACCAGAGACCCGTTGTCCCGTCACCAATATTTGAGGGGAGAGGTGGTGAGGTAGAGGGCCCTAACCAGTGACCCGTTGTCCCGTCACCAATATTTGAGGGTGAAAGTTGTGAGGTAGAGGACCCTAGCCAGAGACCCGTTGTCCCGTCACCAATACTTGAGAGGAAAAGTGGTGAGGTAGAGGGCCCTAGCCAGAGACCCGTTGTCCCGTCACCAATACATTAGAGGAGAGGTGGCGAGGTAGAGGGCCCTAGCCAGAGACCCGTTGTCCCTTCACCAATACATTAAAGGAGAGGTGGTGAGGTAGAGGGCTCTTGCCAGAGAACCGTTGTCCCGTCACCAATACATTAGAGGAGAGGTGGTGAGGTAGAGGGCCCTAGCCAAAGACCCGTTGTCCCGTCACCAATACACGAGAGGAGAGGTAGTGAGGTAGAGAGCCCTAGCCAGAGACCCGTTGTCCCGTCACCAATACACGAGAGGAGAGGTAGTGAGGTAGAGGGCCCTAGCCAGAGGCCCGTTGTCCCGTCACCAATACACGAGAGGAGAGGTGGTGATGTAGAGGGCCCTAGCCAGAGACCCGTTGTCCAGTCACCAATACATTAGAGGAGAGGTGGTGAGGTAGAGGGCCCAAGCCAGAGACCCGTTGTCCCGTCACCAATACATGGGAGGAGAGGTGGTGATGTAGAGGGCCCTAGCTAGAGACCCGTTGTCCCGTCACCAATACACGAGAGGAGAGGTAGTGAGGTAGAGGGCCCTAGCCAGAGACCCGTTGTCCCGTCACCAATACTTGAGAGGAGAGGTGGTGATGTAGAGGGCCCTAGCCAGAGACCCGTTGTTCCGTCACCAATACACGAGAGGAGAGGTGGTGATGTAGAGGGCCCTAGCCAGAGGCCCGTTGTCCCGTCACCAATACATTAGAGGAGAGGTGGTGAGGTAGAGGGCCCTAGCCAGAGACCCGTTGTCTCGTCACCAATACACGAGAGGAGAGGTAGTGATGTAGAGGGCCCAAGCCAGAGACCCGTTGTCCCGTCACCAATACATGGGAGGAGAGGTGGTGATGTTGAGGGCCCTAGCTAGAGACCCGTTGTCCCGTCACCAACGAGAGGAGAAGTGGTGGGGTAGAGGGCCCTAGCCAGAGATCCGTTGTCCCGTCAGCAATACATGAGAGGAGAGGTGGTGATGTAGAGGGCCCTAGCTAGAGACCCGTTGTCCCGTCACCAATACATTAGATGAGAAGTGGTGGGGTAGAGGGCCCTAGCCAGAGACCCGTTGTCCCGTCACCAATACTTGAGAGGAGAAGTGGTGAGGTAGAGGGCCTTAGACAGAGACCCGTTATCCCGTTATTGGAACGTGTTTTTTAAATTGCAAGCTTTTGTTAAATAACTGGTCTTTTGGTCTTTGGATAACGGAATTTTTATTTTGCAGATACCGTGATCTTGTGTTGGACAATACCTTGCTTTTACGTTCCCAATAACAACGTCAAAACAGTGTTTGCGGTGTCAGAAAACCGGCCTTGTACGAAGTGTGAAAGCGAGTGTCAGAGTGAAGTTTGAAGTTATTTGTATTTTGCGAGCCTCAAGCGGGTGCAGTTGGAGGTTTTCGGAGAGCCTCGGTCCCCACAATATTCACCACGTTCCGACGCCAATGACCAATGCATGTGTAACAGGGGTTTTCATGAGCGTAACGAGTAAATACAATTTAGAACGGGTAAATTGGAAAATTTCACAGTCCTTGCTAAGGGCCCAGTGAAGTAGTTTGATGATCGCCTCATGACCGCGAGGTGATGCGCTCGACCTCTACGCTTTCGGAAGATACACCAACATCCTCTCGTGTTTAGTGTGTATATGCCATGGTAAATTAAATATCCCACACGGGGGTAGATATATAACTTGCCGCAGACACACTTAATTGATTGTGCAGAAATATTTGGTATAATACAAAATCACGCGATAAACGCGAGGAGAGTCTTTACTATTGCATCATGCACAATTATATGTTTTTAGAAAGTACCTTCAGCACAATAAGGCAATAAGCAAAGCGATATCTAAAGAAGATACTTTTAAATTCTACTAGTAAGGTAATTATTATACATAAACATATTTTAGGAAATCATCGGCACAAAAAAAATCACAAAATTAATATGTATTAATGAACTGGTTAGGTGGGTGGGTGCGGGTGAGCGTGCGTAAGGGCGTATGTGTACGTGTATGCATGCGTACGTACGTGTGTGCGTCAGTGGATGTGTGCGTGCGTGTGTGTGTGTGTGTATGTGTGTGTGTGTGTGTGTGTGTGTGTGTGTGTGTGTGTGTGTGTGTGTGTGTGTGTGTGTGTGTGTGTGTGTGTGTGTGTGTGTGTGTGTGTGTGTGTGTGTGTGTGTGTGTGTGTGTGTGTGTGTGTGTGTGTGTGTGTGTGTGTGTGTGTGTGTGTGTGTGAGTGTAGATGTATGTGTTTGTGCGTGCGCGTGCGCGTGCGCGTGCGTGTGCGTGTGCGTGCGTGCATGTGTCTCAGCTACATTACAAACGAATCACCTTCCGAAGGCTGGATCGGCTCCGCCTGCGTCTCTTTCCACGGGCGGGGTAGGGTCACAGAGCCCGACTTCACTTCTGCCAGACTGTGCCGAGCGATGCTCGTCTGAAGCAGGCGCTCGTTGCGGTACAATTGCTGCCACAGTCTGTCCTCCTCATTGTAATGATCCAGCTTCAACCGCGCACGCTCACGGCCGATGGAAGCCAACTTCCGCTGGGCGTCGACCAGCGGCTTCCGGTTCAGAGTCTGCAGGTCCCATATCGCTGTCGAGGTGCAACTACTCTTGGACATGTTTCGCCGTCCGTTAGTGTTTCTCATATCCCGTTATAGGTTAGTAGACTGTCGATCGTGTGGTACTGCGCTTTGACCACTGGGTAGTTTCGTTGCAGTAGTATGACCATTCAATTGTTAAACACATGTGGCAATGGCTGCTGAACATGTCTTAGCGTTGACGATCCCAGGTGGCTTTTGCATGATCTTCTTATTTTTGAGTCTGATGTCCTTATAAATGTTCGCCGAAGGATGTCGCACGTACACTTGTTGTCGACAATTGGCAACAAGAGAAACTGAACAACTCGCGTCAAGCACGCTATATACATTTTGTCGGATTCATCCGGTTCAATATAAACGCTATGATGGCATGACCAATGCAAATACAGTCCGTTAAAACGCACTGACGATCACTAAGTATTAAATAAACACTACAGAAAGGCATAAAAGAAAGACGAAACCGTCTAGATGCACTCGCCTGCAGGCCCAGCCTTTGTGTTGTTATTCGTGTTTTCATTGCATAGTATCCACCACGTCCTGCTATATGTGTGAAGAGAACAATTACTTATATGTGTACGGGATATCGTCAATATTGTCAATAGTGTTGAGGTTCAGGCTTGCATAGAACTTGTGATACCTTATGACAACTATGAGTAGGTTGATCATTTTACTTGTGTCCCAGATCGCAGTAAAGTGACGAATCGGATTAACCCATTCCCCACTATCCCCTTTGTCCGCTAATGAAAGCGTCGGATTGGGTGCTTATTTAATCCACTCAAACGAGTTTTCAGATATAAATTGAATCGTTGCGACGTTGCGACACCAGACGGCTGTATCGACTTACACATTGTCGATGATGTATACAAAAACGTGACACCAGACGGCTGTATCGACTTACACATTGTCGATGATGTATACAAAAACGTGACGCCAGACGGCTGTATCGACTTACACATTGTCGATGATGTATACAAAAACGTGACGCCAGACGGCTGTATCGACTTACACATTGTCGATGATGTATACAAAAACGTGACGCCAGACGGCTGTATCGACTTACACATTGTCGATGATGTATACAAAAACGTGACACCAGACGGCTGTATCGACTTACACATTGTCGATGATGTATACACAAACGTGACGCCAGACGGCTGTATCGACTTACACATTGTCGATGATGTATACAAAAACGTGACGCCATGGTCATTTTACCAATAGTCGGTTTATTACATTACAACATGTGGACAATTGATAAATGACAACACATTGGAACTATGAACTAATACTACTATAAATAATATGTGAAAGTCTTCCATGGCGTTAATGTCGTGGGGGTTAAGCTCCGTAGCGCAAACAATGTTACAAAACCTAAGGATTAGGTATTGTCGTGATCAGTGTTGACTCGGAAATACCATATACTATATTTACCCCAGGTCCAAATTAGCAACGATATTAGTGATAGCAGCAGTAGGCGTAGCAGCTAGAACTGCAGCACGACAACAGTGACTGACTGTCTAGCAGATAGTACTTTAATAAGGGAGGAGATCAACATATCATGTGCTACCGGGCGAATCAAACGTTGGCCACACTTGACGCCACAAGGTATTATGGGTATCCTCAATTGTTTATAAAATATTATAATTCGAACGGTAACATGATATAGGCTTTCATCGCGCAAGTGCTTAATATATGTAACAGTCGTACTGAGAGGGACATAACAAATTATATAAACAGCACGTAATATGCTGAGCTTAACGACAATGGAGAGAAAAACATACGCATATTTGAAATATCACAGAAGTGATGTATTTGCAAGAGACATGGAGACGAACAGTGGAAAAGGAAATAAAGGCATGCCAGCTTACGTGGTAGTGAGGGACGTTAAAGTAATACATTTTCACATCTGGACAAAAGCATGAAATTTGGCACAGATGACCTTGATACCATACTATTAAAGAATGTTGATGGAAACAACCTGAGATTTGGATGCTTCTGCCATTTTGTGCAAAATTCAAAATGGCCGCCACCCGAAATCGAAAATTTCCAAATCTCTGGAACCTGTGCTCCGATGTGAATGATCTTAGTGTAGTTTCTAGGGTTTGGGGGAGTGTTGAAATGATTGGTGAAGTTTTTGAATCGATTTAGGGTCAAGGTCACATACTATGGGTCAATGTGAAGGTCATAAGCACTACTTTCTTTATATTTTCTCTTATTTATCTCTAGTATCCTCCAGTACAATTATTATTATGTTTATGTCTTTCATGGGGGTCTTCATGTATCCTTAGTCACCGATGAGATCGTTCCATCTATATTGGGGTCAAGGTCCCATGTTCGGAATCAAGATCAGTATGGTTTCATAACTTTGCTGTTTATCTATTATTTTAAGCTACGTGTATGTGGCATTGGGTCTTTCACGGAATATGATATAGGCAGTGGATATCACAGCATGATATTGGTTGTGGAAAATATAAAGTTTAAATATAAATATATTGTAGTGGAAAACATAAAGTTTATTTCAAATCAGTGAAAGGAATACCCTTAAGACCATGCCATAGAGCTTAGACACCATCAGTTACATATGTACGTACTATTTACAGGCAATCAACTTGCTGGATCGCATCAAAATCCTTCTCGCCAGCAAGACGTTTTGCATACATGAGATCTCTTATTATTTACAGTCCATCGTTGTTGATGCATCCACCTTCACGGTGACAAAGGATAGTGCATTTGATACCTGCCCTGGCACATTTGCAGTGTCCTGTGCAGGCTTTTCCACACCCACAGTGGTGAAGGAGGGCACACGCTTTGCGTGGGTCGGCTTGCACTGTCCAAAATGGAAACCAAGGCTGCCAAAGTGGCCAACAGCAATGGTGACAATATTGTTTGTTGTGTGGCGTGAGAGAGATGCAGAAATATCCTGCTATCGGTCTCCTGGTGATTGCTTGGCATGTTCGTGTCCAAGTCAGCTGCCATTTGGCTGTGAGGGGTAATCACCAGGACGAGATCGTCATACCTGGAGCAAACCATAACATTGTTGAGCTAAGACGATGCCTCGATAACAGCTTTTGAAAGGAACCTAAGCAGCTGGACCTTGTTATCTAATTTTGCCAGGAACTTGTTCCAGTCACGAGGGACAGGTGTAGAGCCTTCGACGATGGTTGTCACGCCAGGGGTACCTCGTTTAGCTAGACCCTGGGCTTTGAGGTTGTCATCAGGATAGGTGTCCCATAAGATGTCGAGTCGCGATGTTGAACTTGAGAGAGAGCTGGTAATGAAGGGCTTGAAATGACGCACAACATATTGCACGAAGTTAGCGGCGTTGGTTGGGCGGACCATGTGAACCACAGCTGGGGCATCCAACACCTCCACCATAACATCATCTGGAGGTGTGAGCGTTTGGATAGTCAGACAGCGCAGAATATCAGATTTTGTGCCGAACTTGAGCTGGTTTTCGAATTTGAAGAAATTGTCCAAGTCGAAATCTGGCCAGGACTGTAGCGACAGGAAAAGACCAGTGAGACATTTTTTTCAGTTCACTGACTTTGTTCCTGTTTTTTGTTTCATCTGTGCATCTTGCAAACGTCTGGAGAGCTGACCTCTTGATTGTGTCAGTGAAGGAAACCTTACCTTTCTTCAGGCGCTCATTAACGAAGGCTTCATGGCGATCTTTGCCTCTTTCGTATGTATTGCAGAGCGCCTCTGCGATTGCAGATGGCAGGACCTCTCGAGTATGGAGCGTGACCAAATCTGGACCATTTTGTGGTAAGAAAGGGTTTTTCGGTGGTAGAACATTGCAAACTGAGAGGACATCCTTGGCGAATGTCATTTGCAGGTTGTGACCGTCTTCGTGATGACCGAGATGTTGCGCAGTTGCACCGATATCAGCAGCGTTCTCGAAAGCAGCGAGTGCTTGCAACTTCTCATTTAGTGTCATCACATGCTCATCCATTGTGTCTGGCATATCAAAGAGGTCGGCAACACCTGAAGCGCCTTTACAGAGCTTGGTTGTTTGTTCGTGGCTATGGTCCTTTGGGAAGAGCGAACATTTCTTATCACTCTTTTGTACGACAGAGACTTCTAGGACATTAGGGTGCTTCTGCTCCAGCTCAACCGACCTGGCAGCCACCGTGAGTAACGTGTCTGGTCAAAGATGAACAGCCACCCAGAGTTCATCGATAACCTGCACATATAGGTCAAAATCACCCTCTCTGAGAAAACGTACGAAGCGACAATGCAGCCGCTAACGAAACGCCGGCGTGTAATTTGCATCGTCATCGGTCGACTATTTAGTTATAATTCAGTTAAACTATCCAGTAATGTTGCTTACTAAGTAGCATGTACCAAAACGAAATATTTATACTTCAGTCTATATAAAACATGGAAGTAATACTATGATGCTTCATATGGTAAAACGATATTGTTTCAAAACCGTAAACACAAATACATGCACTGCCATAATACCAGGATGCATTGCGCTTGTCGCTTGAGCCGCTCTTTTGCGATTACTAACGCCAGTAAGCGCATAATATATACATCAGTATATTGCCTCCATAATTAAATTTGAGCTCAACCCAACACATGACTTTGGATCCAACTGATTGACGAAAACTCATAAATAGCTTTGGGAACAAGAAAACCCAAATGGTACACTTAGAGATCACGATCGCCATGCCAGTCATTGCGCCTTGATATTGACTCTTAAAATGTGTGACCACAACCCCCAATTGAAAACAAATCTCTCAATCCGCCCAGGGTGTATGTAAGCCCCACAATGGACACCAATTGCCTATGAACTGGTAGTGAGGATTCACAGCTGGGTGTTTACTCGTGTTTTGGTGACTATTTGACCCTGTCATTGACCTCCTCTAGCATGTGACGTTGACCCTAAATCGATTCAAAAACTTCACCAATCACTTCAGCACCCCCAAATTCCCTAGAAACGACACTAAGATCATTCAAATCTGAGTACAGGTTCCAGAGATCTGGCAATTTTCGATTTCGGGTGGCGGCCATTTTAGATTTTGCACAAAATGGCAGAAGCATCAAAATCTCAGATTGCTTCCATCAAAATTCTGAAATAGTATGGTATCAAGGTCATCTGTGCTAAATGTCATGCTTTTGCCCATATGTGAAAATTTACGGCCCTTGCTGACTTTAAGTCCCTCACTATGGAGTACAAGTCAACGCTCGGGCTACCGACCGACAACAGTGAATTTGACTTAAGTAATCGTTCGGGTCACGTAAGTACCCACTAGCTACTGACGCGAATAGTTGAACCGAGTTTGTACGTAGTAAGAAAAAACGTAACACACACAAATAAAACAATATCATATTTTATTACACCGTTAAAACTGCACAAATATTCTACATTACCAGTGCATGGAACTGATCACATGACCGGTTTTGGAGAAATATCTCCTGTGTACAGTGTGAAGTCCCTGTCTTGAATAGTGCATTTTTAACGTCTACGACAACATTATTATTTCCCAAGTTGCATTAGTCTGTATGCTTCCGGTCGGTCTCATACAAACATTCTCCCTGAGTGATTGCAGCATTGTAGCAATGTTGCCCAGAAATATATACACGATCCTCAATACAAAGGAACCAAACATTGACTCGTAGTTCGCGACATGTCGCGCCGAATGTGACTGAATCAGACGACGTGTCTGCAATTGCATATATAAATAAATAATGTTCTCGTGAAAACGACGCCTCTTCATAAACACGTATGCCGGAAGTGCTTCCTGTAGACGGTCTTGTACATAATTCTGCAAAGAAACCGAGTGCGTGTGAAACACGACAAGTTGACAAGTCTGATTCATTTAGTTATTAGAAACTAAGGAAGCGCTGTACTACTTGTCCAACAATGCCTCAATTAGATGTCTGACTTGTTAGTCCCATCCTTAATTGACAGGAAGTTCGCCGAGTGATTTGTACCCCATCACATTTGGCGGTAAGGATTGTGGGAATTATCCAACTCCAAAGGTATTTGGGATTGGGAAGCGTATTTCCGCAATAACTGCCAATAAACTGTGTTTACAAACTGAATGTTTTGTATACAATTTTAGCATTTCGCAGAGGCAACATTCAAATTGCGAACACTGTTCCGTGATTATCAAATGCAGTTCTGTGGGCAATATACATTCAAAGTATTACTAGTATTAATAAATATATATTTAAAAAGTGATGAACACTACTAATTCCGTTAATATGTATTTTTTAACTACTGAACGAAAGTTCTGATAAATAAAAACGGTTACATGAATGAACGCGTGAAGTTCTATTCAAATGCATTCCCGCCCAGTGAAGCATAATTCCCGTATGGTTTGGATCATCAATACTAAATTGTAATAAACCAGCTTTTTCTGCAATCTTTTCTCCTATTCTCTCATCGTAGTGTTGCGTTCTTCCAATGCGCTCATATTTACCAAGAGTACGATCCAGTACCAATGGTATTTTCCAGTGGTGAAACGTTATAGGTGAGTCCGAGTTGACTATTCGTGACTACAACTTGCTAGGGATCGTGAACAGGTATTCACTGTAAATACGACGGCGTTGGAACAAAGCGTATGACGCTGCTGTAAATACGTACTTGTGTTTCGTGCAGGTGCGCCACCCCCACAGGCCGCAAGGTGTCGTTGTCGTCGCTGTGTACGTCACGCGATGCGACACCAGGTAGCTCTGGGGCCGGGTCGAGAAGCGACACTTTCTGAAACAGTAGATCAGCTTAGTAACAGCAATAAAACTAATGATAATTACTTCTTTTGGCGCAAAGCTGTTTAAAAGACTTTCTTTCTGTCCCTTTCTCGGGCCGTCTCTTCCCCCTCCTTTCTTCAGTTGTTCGTCCGCCCGTCCGTCCATTTCCATCCTTTCTTCCGTCCATCCTCCCTACGTCTCTCCCGTCCCACTACCCCCCGTCCGTCCGTCAGTTTGTTCTTCTCTCTGCCGGTGTGTTTGTGTGTCTGTCTCTCTGTCATTCTCTTTGTCTATGTGTCAGCGTGTGCATAAATTTGATGAATGAAAGTACGTCAATCCAATCAATTCTGATTTTGATTCTGTCTGTATGTGGATATGTGTGTGTGTGTGTGTGTGTGTGTGTGTGTGTGTGTGTGTGTGTGTGTGTGTGTGTGTGTGTGTGTGTGTGTGTGTGTGTGTGTGTGTGTGTGTGTGTGTGTGTGTGTGTGTGTGTGTGTGTGTGTGTGTGTGTGTGTGTGTGTGTGTGTGTGTGTGTCGGCTTGTCGGCCTGCCTAACAGCAACAGCATGCGAGCCAGCGTGTACGTGCAATTGGACACATCCCTCTGAATGAACCTGTATGAATTTGTGTGTGTGTGTGTGTGTGTGTGTGTGTGTGTGTGTGTGTGTGTGTGTGTGTGTGTGTGTGTGTGTGTGTGTGTGTGTGTGTGTGTGTGTGTGTGTGTGTGTGTGTGTGTGTGTGTGTGTGTGTGTGTGTGTGTGTGTGCGTGCGTGCTTGCGTACATGGGTGTATGCGTGTATGTGTGCATGCATATATGTATGCATACGTATGTATGCATACGTACGTACGTACGTACGTACGTATGTATGTATGTATGTATGTATGTATGTATGTATGTATGTGTGTATGTATGTATGTATACATGCATGCATGTGTGTATTTTTGAGAAATGATTCATTATATAAAATAGGTAACACCACATATACATTTCGAATGATCACCTTTCTTCGAGGTTAATCTTGCAATACTATGACATTATGGTACTGCCATATTTTAATCAAACTTCAACAAATGCAGCCAACTTACTTTCGTTCACACTGTGATCCGTAATATCCGGTTTTACAGCGACACACATTCGGTGATACACATTTGCCGCCATTGTCACACCCAAACAGGCATATAGCTGTCAACAAAAACAAATATTTGTTATCCAGGGACATAAAGCTCAAGAAAGATATGCTTATTTGTTGTGTTGAACTAGGATTGCTGATGTACGGATGCCGCATGTGGAAAGCATCGAATATAGGCATAGTGCAAGCCCGGTGTAAATGTATAGGAGTACTCCCAGAAGTGCATGTTGGGTGTTTTTAAGCGGATACGGATGCGGCATATTTAAGTCAGAAAGCGTATGTTTTACGTTGGTTCAAATCACCATCCACCCCACCAGCATGTGGTGCGGAGTTGATGATTTTGAGCGATCTAAAATGTTTTAAAAAACACTGATATTTATCTCCAAATTCAACTGAAGTAACATTACCCACCGCGCGGCACCGTTTTGATACACAGTAGCGTGTACTTTTTTCCAGAGAATTAACTCTAGATGGCAGGTGGACAAGGAAGCCATTTGGCTTATCGGGAGTCCAACCCTTTTATCTACGTGTATCCCGCCCTTCTGAGGTATGTGTCGATTATTTTTAAACGCATTCACGCTACTAGCACCCACACAATCAGCAGATAATCTGTTCCATTAATTTAGAGTACATAGTGAAAATGAGAACTTTCTTATATCTATTTTACACTGCTACTTTACTAATTTAACTTCATGTCCTCTAGTCCTTATATTTTCCGTAACTGCGAAAAAAATATTTCTATCAATATTTTCATAACCATTCAATACTTTAAACACTTCTATCTGATCTCTTTCCAATCTCCCTGTCTCTAGTGTTGTTAAACCACATTCTTTTAGGCGTATTTCATAACTAAGATCCCTCAGTTTTCGTATCATTTTAGTTACTCTCCTCTGTACTCTTTGTAGCATATCTAGCATATTTAATAACATGTTCACTCAGTGGGTGGCGCCACTGTGGCGATAGATTCCCCAAGGTATGAGTGCAAAGGGTGGGTTCGTTTTTTTGTGAATTTACGAATTGCTGCGAGCACCCTCAATTGGCAAAGAATAAAAAAACATTACCTTGTTCACAGCGCTTGCCTGTGAATCCTGACGGACATGCACACGTGTCAAGACCAATGCACGTTCCACCGTTTTCACATCGAGTTATGCACATAACTAAAATGACAGAAAAGACGCATTGTCAAGAGAATAAAAACTAATAATTAATTTTACGTCACATTCTTACAGATCGTGTACGGCAGTGATCTACAACAATTAGTGCAGATGAGTTATGCGATGTCTGAATGGGTAAAGACATATTGACATGTTGACTGTATATTGTTATATCGAAATGCACCTTTGCGAATTGCGTATTGGCGTAGTAGTACATATAATCGGTCAGAGCGTATTGCACGCATGTCTAATAATAGATTACATTACATGAGTTCACAAAGCAAAGATGCTGATATCATTTTATATCCAGTTTCAATTTGACTAAGCAACCACCTCTTCACTAAACACTTTCTTCGCCCAGAAGTGTAGGAGTTTGAATCCCGTAGACTCTGCCAAAAGCCCTGCCACTCTAGGATGATGTAAACGTGGGTTAAAACAGTCTCCTCACATTGAAGTTAGGACATTCTCGAATTTGAAGCTCACATTTGAACTGAAGCCTGATACTAAAATGTTGTCCAGTCAACACGTCAACATAAATAATTGAAATAAAACGTGTAATAGATAATGCGATAAAACAATCAGATTTTAACTTGGACTCTGGATGTTTTGAACCTAGGTTGAACACTCTCTAGGATGTTTTGAACCAAGGTTCAACACACTGTCACTACGTTTGAACGAGGAAGTGTTTGAAGGTCCTACACCTGTCTACTACGACACCTGTCTACTACGACAAGTGTTACACGACTACTCACACTTCTCACACAGACTACCGAACGTGCCGGTGGGACAGAGACAGAAGAACGGGTAGAGACACGTGCCGCCGTTCTGACAGCTTGGCACACAGATCGCTGAAACGAATATCATAGTATATTGTGTGTGCGTGCGTGCGTGCGTGTTTGTGCGTGCGTGCGTACGTACGCGTGTGTGTACATATATAATGTGCTTTCCAAATGCTAGCACGTGAATGATTCGTTTATCAAGAAAACTCGCTAATCCGAAAACAAAAACTGGAGGTCAAAAGGTCCGGATTAACAAAGTTCGACTGTATACGTAAGTATATATATTTTATTTATATACGTATGTTTTATAGTAAATCCACGTATATAGTATCATCTAAAACTATTTTAGTAGGTTAACCGATCAAATATGTATTAATTAACTACGAAATATTTAATTTTTATTTGATCGTTATCTGTCTATGAATATTAAACTTGTACGTAAAGATTATTGGTTTGAGATGTTCGCTAGATCACGTGATGAAGACGTAATTACTAGCTCTACAGAAATTACGAATTTCAGTACGTAGTAGCGAAGTACTGAAAGTGCGCATCGTCTACTTCCCGTGTAGTTTGAGCGCAACGAATTATCAATAACTTAAATCTTAATTCTGAATAACACTTACGTTTTCGGCATCTTTTCCCGGCATACCCCGCGGCACACAAACACGTGTTCGGCGCAATGCACACGCCGCCATTGCCGCAGCCTCGTTCGCACACGGCTTATAAACACAAAACATACAATTCGGTCATTGGCCCGTTCCTGATACCGGACATTGTAGTAACGACACGACAGCGATGAGAAAGACAACTCATTAACAAACTTTTATTGAATTGTGGGCACATTCGCGTGCATATACATTTGGTAATGTTAGGGTCCTGACAACAAATTCGTTTCAGGTACTTTCATAACATAAACTAAGTAAATGTAACACGTTATACTGATGTATTCGACTTGATATACGTACACTTAGGAAAATTGAACAATTACAAGGGATACATTAACGTGAACATTCACTGAATCACTATTCCATAGCTTATGCGTATGACATGTGCCAGTGTTTGCAAGTTACGAACAGATGAAACACACAATCATATTACAGTCCGTCTAATGTAATTATTAAGTAACTATATCATTTGTTTAACCTACCCGTCTGACAAAGATTTCCTGCGTAACCCGGAAGACAGCTGCAGTAGTTGAACCCAGCACATGTGCCCCCGTTATAGCACGGCGTGCTGCAGATGGCTGAAGCAAACGTTCTTAATGTATTGACAGGCTCAACATTTACGAGTTTGCAACGAGCTTACACAATTATTGACGAACGTGTGTGCCAAAAATTCCGCCGTATATTTTGTTTGAAATTCTAGTACCAAATAAAGTTTCTTTGCAGAAAAAAGACTGTTTGCCGGAACGATTGATTTATGTTTAAAAATAATATATTGTACATATGCAAACATTGGCACAGTTGTGCGTGACAGAGGTCACACGAATCACTCTGATTATTATGTCAGTTTGTGGATCAATTAATAAAAATTATAACAAATCCAATTAAACAGTGAACTTGTGATAAATGATGATATAAATAGACGTAACAAAATGTGACAAATGAAACATTAATTTTAATTACACTTGCTTGTTGATAATAAAAGGATCACGCGATCAATACAGTTCATTGGCCGATGGCATCAGGAATATCGTACGATTTCAACAATGTTTGAATTAAATTTACGCTCATTTAGTTCATACTGGCGATATCAAGGAGGTGGACACTCAGGTAGACTACACATTGTGGCTGAACATTCTAACTAAAGCTGTGAAAGTTTAATTTGTAGGGTTCGACAGCAACACGACACCGGTGTTCGTCCAGTGCGCGAATTAAGCATTTTCGGCGACATTAAACAGAATATGACTTGGATATATACAAGATGCCGAACAATTTACGCCAAATCCTCCGTGAATTTGAAATGTATCATACGGCGTTTCAATAGACAGTCACTGGATATTCTTGGTGACGCAGTGAGGTCACTCAAATTAGCAAGACTATCCAATTCTGGCTTGCATGTCGTACTGGATAACATGTAGGTTTGCTTTTTTGTCAAATGAATTTGACATGGACGAACAAAACATTGAATTTAACCCTCAAATCTGTATAATGATCTATGTAACTTGTTTGTAAATCGTTAACACATATTTAACACGAACATTAAAACATAAAAATCTGCAGTGCGTTGTTTGCTTACGTTTGCAGTCTGGCGGAAGGAACCCGTACGGGCATGCGCAGATGCCGGGCCGGATGCAGCGGCCGCCATGTTGACACGCCGGCACACATATGGCTGAAAGTTAAACGATATTAGGAGATGTTAAAGTTCTAAACAATCCAATACTTATATTAATACGCTTATTTTGAGCATTATAAGCGCATCTCCTCTCAGGCGCCTCGGTCCTCTCGTCATTTTTGATATTCGGTCGGTACCTTGTATAACTGTTGTCCTCTAATCTACCAATCGGCGATGTGTTTAAAAACATAAATGTAGCTATTTAGAGTATTTACGTTTAGTTGAGTTTTTAGACATTCCCAGGTGGCACATCGGGGTGACGCTAAAATTACCATCGCCTGCATGATGTGCTTTCATTGGCGATAACATAAATTGCATGGTCATGGGAACGAGTCTAAAATGCTGTAGTGGTGACAATCACTGCCTTTGGTTTGCTGCTCCATAGTTGGGTGCATGTCTGTAACATCAGTAAACGGTCGTACCGACTAACCACCTAACATGTTATTACTTTATTTTAATCCATCGTAATCGAACGTCGCGGACGGCGTACGTAGCTCGACGAGTAAAACTCCGCAATGTCAAGCGAAAGGACCGGGTTAGAGTCCTCGAAATTTGGGGGTAATTTCGTTCACCCCATTTTGCATGTGTGTCTTGTAAAATACAATACACGTTGTAGTTTCTTTATACCTGATACCTATGCCAGGAGAACTACAAATGTCACAGACAGGGAAATTGAAGTACCCAGTCGTGGGCATAAGAGCCAATAAGCTTCTGTGGACACTGACGTCCTATATTATAAATGAAAGTTATTAATTATCCTGCTAAACGCATCTCCTTGATTGTTTGCCACTGACATAGATTGTACATGTACCAATCAGAATTGGATCACGTACACTTGACTTTACTATTTATATCTGTAACGGATACTGTTGTATTATTTATAGTCTAACGAGGCCTACTCGTTTCCAGTTCTCTTGAATAGAATATGTAGGCCTACCTTAAATAACTTATACATCATTTAACCATATTTAATATGAGGTAACATTACTTGACAATATTAAACATGACTTAGCAAGGTAAAACTAAGTTTAGCCTGATTTAACGACAAATGGCAGATACTAACTGGTCTATATATACTCAGTAATAGATTCGACACACCACAACGCGACACGTCTCAACAGGTAATCTTAACCGACTACCAGTGGTAATTAAGCACCTCGATGAAAGTTGACGTATGTCCAGCCAATCCCCGTTAGTATAGTGGTGAGTATCCCCGCCTGTCACGCGGGAGACCGGGGTTCAATTCCCCGACGAGGAGGCATCTTTTATTATTTGTTGAACTATCCATAAACTTTCTTGTTCACTGGCAATTTTATGTTTTGTTTATGAAAGAACGTTGTTATGTATGTTAATAAAGATCCTTCGACAACTGCTCAAACGGATATTGTATAATCCATTTTATTGTAAAATCCTTTACTGTAATATTTTGAATCATTTATATTAAAAATATAGAGTGATAGGTATCCGGTTTTTATCACCAATATAACATCAATAGTGTTGCCACTTGTCTTATTAAAACGGGCAATACATTGAACTTGGCCACAACGAACACGGTAAGACTTTTTCAAACTGTTCCCTGTATCCAATGTTCTTTATATCCATGTATGCTTAGTAACCAGTGCATGACAGAACGAGGGTTTCACAGTGGTTCCTTTTAAGGGAATGTTCCCTATAACAGGAGTTCTTTTTGGGAAAGTCCACTGTAATTGTAGGTCATGACGTAGTTATTACAAACACACGCTCCGATTGGTTTATTAATTTATGTCAAACAAGCTGAGTTTTGTCTTCGTTTCGACGAGTGACGGGGACCGTTTCACTGACATTCGATGAGCTCGTAAGCTTTGCTCTTTAAAATTCCAATTCGCTCCATAACAATGCTCATATATATATAGGAATCTGTCAAGAGCAGGATGAGACTTTGGGACACTTCCACTGATATGCCATTTAAATAGTGTCCTCAGTGATACTGCAGCAGCTTTTTGCATTTTTTTTAAATACTTAAATTTAACAACGGATTCTGATTAATGATGGATAATTTTTTCTTATGAGCTCGTCATCTTAGCGAAGCGGACCTTTGACCATTTGACCTGTCTGTCCACTCTGACACTCACCGACTTCACACCGTGGCCCGCTGTACCCGGGAAAACACGTGCAAGTGTCCGGCTCCTCGCAGTAGCCGCCGTTGTAGCAGCCAGGGTTGCAGGTTACTGCGCGAAGAGGAATAAACGGTGTCAGACACAGCGCCAGTAGCCGAAGATCGCAACATGTTAGAAATGATGACGTGATGTTGCTAAGTAGAAAAAGACAACGTTCAGTCTTCGCTATCTGAAGACTGTTAGATATGACTCAAACTCAAACTTGTGCCGGATACACCATACCATAAAGACAAATAAAATAAAATGATTAATGAGAATGCACTGAAACATCATGTGTCGTATGGATACAATAGTTCGGCTAAGTGACGTGTGTCATGTTTGTGCGAGTTTGTGTGTGTGTGTGTGTGTGTGTGTGTGTGTGTGTGTGTGTGTGTGTGTGTGTGTGTGTGTGTGTGTGTGTGTGTACGTGTGTGTGTGTGTGTGTGTGTGTGTGTGTGTGTGTGTGTGTGTGTGTGTACGTGTGCGTATGTGTGTGTTCGTGTGCGTCCGTGTGCGTGACGTACCGAGTTCACACTGCCTGCCGTGGTAGCCTTTCGGACACTTGCACCTCGCTGGTGTTAGACATTCTCCGCCATTGTAACATGTATACTTACACGTCACTGAAACGATACGCGATAGTATATTATGATTTGGGACGATGTCACCGTATTGCTACAAGATTACTTTCAAACTCAGCTAAGTTGTGGTCTCATAAATTCGCAAATTCTATAAATACGTAAAGCCTTTGTATTGGTTCACACCACCCCTAGCCCAGCGAAGACGTGGTGTTGGACTTGTGCAATTTGTTGCGATAAAAATTTATTTAACTGTCGGAGTTGCAATGGCGAAATAGTTTGTTTTGCAAATATCTTGGCTAGATGTTAAACTAAATTTCGCTTGTAAACCAATCTAATGAATAAAGTCAATTATTTCGATTGTTTTGGTAAATGTACGAACTATCTTATCAAACCGACTGCGCAATTTTGCATATTGTATTCGCTCCATTTACACGTACAGATAAGGTAAAGTAAGAAATTTTCCAAAGGTAATTTTTACCACATTCCACCTGTCCCTCGTTACCCGAGACTGGTACCTACCGGGACATTCCCCGCTGAAACACGGCCGAGAATTAGGCTGCGAATGACGTAATTTGGGGCACTCCTTCCATTCGATTCCCTTATCCGTTGGACAGTAGGCAGTCCGCACCTGAACCCCTTGACCGCACGTGACGCTACACGGAGACCACGCTGACCAGATGACGGCTGCAGCGGACAAGGAGACAGACAATATACACACGACGGTCAGGGGAACACCACAGCACAGGATACCTCAACACTCGGGAGTCCTAGATACTGTTTCAGGACTATCCTAATTACCTCGATATATGAATATCCTTGATATTTCATCACAGGACTATCCTAGATACTTCGACACATGACTATCATGTATGGATACCTCGATACTAGACTATCCGAATTAACTCGATATATGACTATCCTAGATTCTTCGATACACGACTTTCCTAGATACCTCGATACTCGACCATCCTATTCACCTCGATATAGAAGTATCGTATATATACATCGATAGAGCATTATTCTAGATATCTCGAAACAGGATAATATATTTGCTAACCATCTCGACATAGAACTATCCTAGTTACTTCGATACAGCGTAACACAGAACTGGCGATAATCCAAGATGTTTCACATGTCACACAAAAAATGAAACTTAGATAGGAACAACATATTTGAGGCCTAGCGTAAATCCTCTGTTACAAAAAATACATCGCACATACATCGGAACAGGGGGCTTGTGACTGAGTTCTGCAATATTTAAAGTATTTTAGTTTTGTCGCAACATACATCACCCCCTCACGTCTCCCAACGATGTCAGGTCCAACAGTATCCGGAGACTACGGCACAAATCTGGAACGTCTCCGCGAAAGATTTCCAACACCGCCCCCACCGCCATCCCACACCACCCCACCCCACCTCGACGTCTTCTGAGTTCATGTCCGACAGAAGCGTAACGTTAAAGATGACTAGCACAGAACGTGGGTACCACGTCAACACAGTGCCGAAGAGGAGTAGAATCAAATTTACGCTGACAAATGTAATACTACACTAAACAGTACTTTCATTTAACTTACATGGCACAGAAACTCATACAGAATAGCGCATACTCATGTATAATAGAATATATTGCATAGACGCTGTGCAGCAATACTTCAAATAGAAAAACAAATACAATAATGCCGAGACCCTACGTATACTACAGTGATATCGACGATTGGCTAAAAACCAATAAGATATCAATGACGATCAGATCTTACCTCCGCCTGCAGAAACTTCTGGGCTGCGACTTACAGCTTCATCGGAATCAGTCGATGGCATATCGTCGGGACTTCTTTCGCACTGCGCCCTGGAAGAGGTAACCTTGTTGAATTTCGTAGCAGAAACCAACTGTTCTGCCCCTGCTATGCCATAATTCGTTAGATTTGGATGGCACCCTGTTCAGAACTTTCACAGTCACACGCTAACATACTCATAACATGCATACAACCTGTTGTGAACATTTGGTAGGGATGGGTGCTGGCAAATTAGGAAAGAGAGCAGAGGCGGGAAAACATTGTGTGTAGAAAGGGGAAGACCACAGACGAGAGGACTGCATGAGGACGGGTATGACAATATCGGAGGAGGAAAAAAGACGGAGAAAGGGGACTTCTGACGCAAGAAAGAAAGAACAGAACAAGTGGTTCTGTACCTGCTCCTTATCCCCGAGCAACGGGTAACAAAGAGGAAGAGAAAGTAGGGGAGAATGCGTTGAAAGTAATATTATGCATAGCTCGTATCGAAAATGAATTGTACTTGTATTTATTCAACTCAGTTTCTTTCTCTGCCATTTGCCTTTGCCTTCCGTTGCGGAAATGACATGTTGTTGAATCTGAATCTCTTCTTAAATTTCCTCTCTCCCTCTTTCTCCCTCTCTCTCACTCTCTCTCCATCTATCTCCATCTCTCCCTCCCCCCCTCTCTCTCTCCCTCTCTCTCCCCCTCTCTCCCCCTCTCTCCCTCTCCTTCCCCTCTCTCTCCCTCCCTCTCCCGCTCTCCCTATCTCTCCTCTCTCTCACTCTCTCTCTCTCACAGTCTCTTTCTCCCCCCCCCTCTCTCTCTCTCTCTCTCTCTCCGCCCTCTCTCTCTCTCTTTCTCTCCTTTTTCTCTCTCTCCCTCTCTCTCTCCCTCTCTCCCTCTCCCTCCCTCTCCCTCTCTCCCTCTATCTCCCTCTCTCTCTCCCTCTCTCTCCCTCTCTCTCCCTCTCTCTCCCTCTCTCTCCCTCTCTCTCCCTCTCTCTCCCT
>OZ023209.1:57302799-57307799 GCA_963995525.1 Escarpia spicata
TCTCTATGTAACCATTTCCTCTGGTAGTTTGTCCCATTGTTGGGAATGCATGATGTGTACATTCAATACACGCACTTACTCACTCATACGCAATGTAATTGGATACCTTTTTCGTCTTCTTCCTCGCCAGCCTCACCGAGCTGTGAGGCCTGCACTGTTGGGAGGCGGCCTGCGCGTCTGGAATGATGAGCAACTGTTCGATCTCGCCCTGCAACGAACAGCGCACTTCGTGTCTGCTGAATTGGGTCTGTTCAATATTATACAAGTCCTTCTTAAATCGACCTTGTCTGTTTCGTTATACCCAATCATCATTTCAAGCCGGGGCCAGTGGTATCCTTAGCAGGAAACTCGCTCAATCGAATCTACTTCCTTCCAACTGAGGATTCCGGTTGCCCAATCTGCGTCCAGGATAGCTGCCTTTACAATCTCAGTGTTTTGTATACAATTTGAAAGCTTTGTGGGCGCAGCGTTCACACTGCAAACACTGTTTATATATTATTAAACGAAACTTTTTCGGGCAATAAACCTTTTTAATGTTTTATATTGTGGTATTAAAAAATTGATAATTATAAAATGAGCAACAGATGATGTTGGTTTAATATCAATTTGTCGTAGCATCGTGCAGCACTGGCCGTTACTTATTATGTGCAACATTACCCTATATGTAAATTGATAATATGTTTGGTAGACACACACGGTTCAACAGCTCAAGCAGCTTATCTAATTGTAATCAAGCTATAGCGTATGTCTGTTTTACGTTACTGCTCCTAGACAGTTTCATCTCGGGCGCCAAACTTTCAGGGTTCATCTAGGACCCCTAAGAAACAGCCGTGGCGCTTTTTCTTCAACATTCCCTATGTGTTGTGGCTTCGTACATGACCTTTGGTAATTTTTCACAACGCCGTGCGTCTTTTCTACGAATGTTTCAACTAACGTAAACCGTCCCAGTCAGTTGAACGGTTTACCCAGCATGAAGCAGTCGTAGAAAAAAGGTAGTGTTGGAAGGAGCTTTTCAAAGTTACGTAACCTTTGTGAAACATCTGTTACTAATATTTTTATTGAAACCGATCGCCCCTCGGTCTGCGTGCAGGTAGCGCCCTCTGTCACATAATATTGAACTAATAACTTCGTTGCTTCGTTTCTGACGTACAAACTATCCCATAACGCTACATGTATCCCTCCAGAGGGATGAGTATTTTTGCCACTGCTGTTTAATGATTATGGAATGGTTTTGTAACGAATTAATGACGAAAAGGACACTTACTTCAAACATCGGATACCGTTTACTTTCGATGAAACTTCTCCCGAGTGAAATAACTGTGTTCACGTTTATGGTGGCGTGGTAGCGGCGCTCTAACGGTTTTGACATCTGGTGGATACAGTCGGCATACAAAGTGACATTCTCCCCTTGAACGCTGTGGATAGAAAACAGAAACACCTGTAATATATCGCATATTGGCAGATCATAGGTCAATGGTCCTATGGGCTGAAGAACTTTAAAAATAAGCAGACGGACCTCGGCTACTGGGAGGAGATGGACAATGTTTTGGTGTGTGTATGTGCGTGCGTGTGCGTGCGCGTGTGCGTGTGTATCTGTATATGTGTGTATATTATTATTATTACCATCATCATCACCGTCGTTTTGTTTATTTGTTTATTTATCTAGTAGGCCTACGAATATCAATAAAAATCAGTTTATGTTTATAAAATAACAGTGTTGTTGATGTTGTCAACAATATACCAGAATATCAGAAATCAATCAATCTGAGGTTTGCATATGGCCAATATTAGCCAATGAAAATGGCATTTACCTGTAGGCGAATTGATGCCAGTCTCCGTCAGCAAGGTTGGTGGGAAAGGTGACGACGTCACTGCTCTGTGTGGCACCGAACACTTCCGGTCAAATATATTTCACTCAAATAGACAGAGACTCACCCATACACAAATAAACACAACCACGCATACTTTACGCACGCACGCACGCACACCCCCCCCCCCCCATACACATACACCATACACCACACACCACACCACACCACACACACACACACACACACACACACACACACACACACACACACACACACACACACACACACACACACACACACACACACACACACACACACACACACACACACACACACATACACACACACACACACACACAGACAGACACACACACACACACTCACACACACACACACACACACACACACACACACACACACACACACACACACACACACTAGGACGGAGATTCATATTTCGAAGTTCACCGATCATTCACTAGACGGCACCACAATACAGTGCTACATTTAAATAGAGTTTCTGAGTACTATCTGTTTACTAAAACCACTTTCAAGCAGGAAACGTCAGTGTCACCGTCGTTACATCAAAACAGTTTCCGGTGTGAAATATGAAACGTTATTTCAATGAGTTGCCCCTGGTGCAAAAGCGCATTTTCGACATAACTACGTTTCGCAATTTCTCGCAAGTAGATCGCCCTACGTGCGCCTACGTGCGCGCTGCTAACAAGTTATTCATGTTATTTAACGGCATAAACTCTCCACATTACACAGTTCACTAAAACCGACTTCACGCAGGAAACATCAACATCAATATCACGCTTCATAAGAAGCCCTTTGAAGCACGATTTTTTTAATGAATCGCCAAGCATGTGGAAGTGTTTTGGAGAAATTGGCTATGACAAGTAATTTCCAGAGAAGCCAAGTTTGGGAAGATATCTTTCTATATGTTTTTTTGGCAACTTGTTCATGCATTCTGGTTTTGGTGCTTTAAAAAATGTACACTTTTAATCATGTGTGCGCAAGTACTGTTACCCCCCCCCCCACCCACCCACCCACCCCAATGACCAATCCCATAGTTCCCTTACCTGTGGTCCTGTTTGGTCGCAGTATTCAAACCCAGCCTCGCTACCGACGCGAACTCCGAGTTTGACGAAGCCCATCAGGTCGCTGACTGTAAACACGTACCCGTCGCTGTTCTCTCGCGCACGTGCCGTCACGAGAATTGAGAAGTCTCGCGGGAAGACGCGTGGAAACACCCGTGACGTCGCCGTGTTGATGTTCGACTTTTGGTCGAATAAGATAGCCGAACGCCGGTGTTTGCGGGTTTTTATCACTGGTGTCAGTAGATCTTTCGTCAATATCCTTAATATATCTTTAACACCTAAAACAAACAAGAGTATATATATATATATATATGTGTGTGTGTGTGTGTGTGTGTGTGTGTGTGTGTGTGTGTGTGTGTGTGTGTGTGTGTGTGTGTGTGTGTGTGTGTGTGTGTGTGTGTGTGTGTGTGTGTGTGTGTATATATATATATACATATATATATATATGTATATACAGCTGTATATATATATATATATTAATACGCTAACGTCGGAGTATAGTAAATTATGCATCTCAGTGCCGAGGTCTACTCGCTATATATATTATATAGAATGAGGCGAGTAGACAATATTATGGTCATTCACTTCCCTATACTGTCGACCCCTAATCTACCCATTGGCGAAGTATTTCAGAAAACACGGTGATGGAGTTAATGACTTACGAATTTTTGACGTGCACCCCTTTTTAGAGGGCCTTTCTCCTACGTGGATGAATTGAGTGGTGAACAATACACCGGATGCAGTTATTATTATAATAATAGTAACATTAATATGTTAAACGTTACATGTGTCAATTTAGTGACCATCGCTAATCGGAACACTGAACATTAAATGTGACGTAACATGTGTATGCCTGTTCTTAACAATGTCCGGTATGTCAGCTATCCGGTTTATATATTGTGGTTGTGTTCTCGGCTGGCCAGTGTTGAAGTGTTAGCGTGTTTTTTTCCAAACCCATGTCAATGTCCTGAAACCTACACGGAACACGCACATACTCGTGATCGTCCTTATTCATACACACGCACAAGCATACGCACACACGCACACGCACACGCACACACGCACACGCACGCACGCACGCACGCACGCACACAACCACACACACACAGGTAGACGCACACACACACACACACACTCACGCACACACACACACACACACACACACACACACACACACACACACACACACACACACACACACACACACTCACACACACACACTCACACTCACACACACACACACATTCACATACACACACACGTACATACACACACACATTCACACCCACGTACGCACGCACGCATGTACACACACACACACACACACACACACACACACACACACACACACACACACACACACACACACACACACACACACACACACACACACACACACACACACACACACAGGTACACGCATACGCACACCAACAGCCTTACACACACGCAAACGTACACACACGCACGCACGCACACACGCACGCACACACTCAGGCTCACTGTATGAAGCGACGACTAAACGAAACTGATTAGACAACAAACTGCAGCTAAAAATAAAAGAAGTTCGGCGAACTTGACGAGACGATCTGACGTAACCTTCGCCGTTCGACCCATCTATTCGAGTGCGTATTTCCCGTTCACGAACGCTGTCAAACCTGCGCCTCTAAAGTGGGACGCGGGAAGCGAGCTTGTTGCTAGTCTGCACTAGTCTGAACGTTTCCCAGCTGTTCGTGCTAATTCTCACTGCTCACATCAAAAGATGTCCCTCAAACCGAAATTCCAAAAGCAAACTGCATTCCAGAATTCAAACAAACCGCAGTAAACAACGATACGCCATTTGCCGGGAGTCTGCGTGGATTTTACTCCATCGTTCCCTTTCTATTTCTCATTTATTACTATTAATTACTATATGGAATATTATGCTGAAGGTATACTTTATGCATACTGCACGCCATTTGGCATTTAGGCATTGCTCGCAGTTTCAATGTTTTGCCCACAAATGTTAAAATTGCATATGAATCATTCAAATAGTTAACACCCGCGAGACAGGTGGGGCAAATATCAGATTCTTCTAATATGAGCG
>OZ023209.1:57315299-57370299 GCA_963995525.1 Escarpia spicata
GTGTGTGCGTGTGTGCGTGTGTGCGTGTGTGCGTGTGTGCGTGTGTGCGTGTGTGCGTGTGCGCGTGTGCGCGTGTGTGCGTGTGTGCGTGTGTGCGTGTGTGCGTGTGTGCGTGTGTGCGTGTGTGCGTGTGCGCGTGTGCGCGTGTGCGCGTGTGCGCGTGTGCGCGTGTGTGCGTGCGTGCGTGCGTGTGTGCGTGTGTGCGTGTGCGTGTGTGTGCGTGCGTGCGTGCGTGCGTGCGTGCGTGCGTGCGTGCGTGCGTGCGTGCGTGCGTGTGTGTGTGTGCTCGCGTATGTCCACCGACAGTTTGGCCAGGGCATAAGACGTTAGCATTTACATGGACCCAACCTCTAGACCCCCCCCCCCCCGGGCAACGTACCATTCAATCGTCTGGCGTCGCTACGCCGCAGGCTTAAGTCCACCATAAAACACATCGAGCGTACTTAACTGCGCGTAAAATGATTGCTGACTGTGAATAACGAGTGAACAATTCGCGGTTTATATTTGGCAGACAAACAGCCGACTATATCGGCTGCTACTGATGACGAGCTATATAAATATTTGCCCGTGGAGCATCTTAAGCGACGCAGCACGGCACTTGAGCAGGAAGCCCCTACGTCTAGGTCCCTTTCCCTTTCCTCGTGCGGAAAGTGGGGAGATAAATAAACGTTATGAAACAGTCTGGGTCAAGGCACAATTGGTCTGTATCTTGGGAAAGTATTTATATAAGGCTAATTTGGCTCGTTCACATATATGTCCTTTTGTTTGGCTTTAGAATTACATAATATTTAGAATCGTAATATAATGTATTTCTTTTTTTAAATCTACGAATTATTAAATAGGACAATACTAATAGAACTTCAAAATTAAGATTTACTTAATTGTCACTGGATACTGACGTCAGTCTAACACATCTTAACGATTTTTTTCCGAAATGTTCACTCAATATTAATTCTCTGTCTTCTTCTAGGCCATTTCCAATCTACGACTGGCACATATTAGAAAGAAAGAAATAGTTTGTCGGGTGACATCATAAAAAGTAAATAACTCATTTGCATGCAGAAACGAGCTTGCATGTCTTATTGGATACTTTATATCTTCTTCGTCATACACTTAGACGGGAACGCCTGTCGCCCTCACGTATGATGTTGTCGTCCTCAAAGCCTCGATATCATCATGTAATTTCTAATTTGGGGTATTCATCTGGCCACGCTTGCCGCCTATGGCCATCCTGTAGTGGGCAGTGCTGAAGTAGGTGCTCAGTGGTCAACGGGGCGGTTTCACAGCAGCATATCCCGGACTGGCCAATTTTCATTTTGTTGTGTCCTGCTCGGAGTCTGAACAGAATGACCTGGTCAGCTCTGCTGAGATGGTAGTAGCTGTCACTCTTGTTGTGTTTGGGGTGCTGTTGATGCCATTTTCTTTCTGTCAAGGTCTTGATGGTGGTCTTTGCATCACTGTATGATATTCCTTTGTTATTTTGTTCCAGTGTTCTCCCTTCTTTTGAAAGCCTGTCAGCTGTCAGAGTACTGAGAGGGCATGGAGTACTGAGAGGGCATGGAGTGCTGAGAGGGCATGGAGTACTGAGAGGGCATGGAGTACTGAGAGGGCATGGAGTGCTGAGAGGGCATGGAGTACTGAGAGAGCATGGAGTACTGAGAGGCCATGGAGTACTGAGAGGGCATGGAGTACTGAGAGGGAATGGAGTACTGAGAGGGCATGGAATACTGAGAGGGCCTGGAGTACTGAGAGGGCATTGAGTACTGAGAGGGCATTGAGTCCTGAGAGGGCATGGAGTACTGAGAGGGCATGGAGTACTGAGAGGGCATGGGGTACTGAGAGGGCATGGAGTACTGAGAGGCCATGGAGAACTAAGAGGGCATGGAGTACTGAGAGCGAATGGAGTACTGAGAGGGCATGGAGTACTGAGAGGGCATGGAGTACTGAGACGGCATAGAGTACTGAGATGGCATGGAGTACTGAGAGGCCATGGAGTACTGAGAGGGCATGGAGTACTGAGAGGACATTGAGTTCTGACAGGGCATGGAGTACTGAGAGGGCATGGAGTACTGAGATGGCATGGAGTACTGAGAGGCCATGGAGTACTGAGAGGTCATGGAGTACTGAGAGGGCATGAGGTACCGAGGGGGCATGGAGTACTGAGAGGGCATGGAGTACTTAGAGGGCATGGATTACTGAGAGGGCATGGAGTACTGAGACGGCATGGAGTACTGAGAGGGCATGGAGTACTGAGACGGCATGGAGTACTTAGAGGGCATGGAGTATTGAGAGGGCATCTGTAAAGATGACAGTGTTTTCATGTGTTCTTCTCAGGTTGTTCTGCAGTTGTACTGCAGCTGTCTTCAGGGCTCCCGCTTTAGCAGTTGGTGGAGTATTTTCCGGTTGCAACTGTGTGTGGTGCTTCTTCTTCTCTGTACTTGATGTACACTCCTCCACCTCCATCTCGGACTGCTTCGGTGGCGGATCCATCGGTGTAGACATGCGTCAACTGCTCACGACGGTACATTGAGTGTATAAACTCCAGGGATATGCCTTTTCGCTCCTCATCAGACTGTGTTCCCTTCTTCTGGATTCCTGGGAGGTGGATACTTTATAGGTTTGAAATTTCGCACAGAGTTGTTAACAAACGAGAAGAGCTAACATTGAATTTCGGACGCAGCCTTAACATAATAACTTAAACTTCAAAGAATAAATAACATTATTTTGCCATACGGTGCTAACTATTTCCTGATTTATCACAACGGTACAAGTGGTTGTTTTCCAGGTCTCTAACTTGCTGATTGATTTATTTTATTTTATTTGAAAAGCAATTGTTTTCGTGAAAAAACATGGGTTCCTCTCCACATGTTACTGATGCAAAAACAGGAAGAGTTTCCTGCGCAGGGGGATGCTTTCCTCGGCGTCACGCCCACATAGTGCCTCCTAGCCGCGACAAATGTCATCGTGTGACAAACAACTCGTGTAGATCTCAAATGTGTCAACTGTCCATAACTATTTTTCAGATAACACCATAGAAGTGGGACACCGTCTGACGATTACCAGCTCTTCACTCGTCCACCCTGAACGGTGAAATAAATTTGTGAATCGTCCCGGAATAGGAGAAATCAGGCAGCGTTGTACGAAATACCGTCGACATTCCAAACGCACGAGTTCCGTGCGAGAGAGGGCAATACACTCGCTGCCCTCCACCCCCCCCCCCACCCCGTCAACAATATCGCGCCCCGTGCTGCTGCGTCGCGTCAACCCCCGAGGCGAGGACCGAATCGGGAGCCGCCCAAGCATAGTATGCCTTCTATTAAGTGCCATGGAGTACACCGAGGTCTACGACACGGTCCGTGCATTGTTCCGACAAAAGTCATCCGAGGTCACGAATGTTCAGACATTGTTTGGCACGCGTGGTCGGCGTATATCTAATTCTGATAAGTCGTACGTATCTACTTGGCTTTCTCTATACAACGGCCATTCTATTTGGGTTAGACTTCTGGGCACATACCACTTTTTACTTTCCTTTTAGTGGCCGTTTTGTCAGATTATAAGAAAACCCGAAATATCTTAACTTTTTCACAGCCACTATCATATCGTTGATATGCTGATCAAATTTCGTCAAAATCACAAACCTCCAGCTCTTGTACGCATGCGCGGTGAACATCAATATTTACTATAATATAGCCATGTTTTTTCTGCACGCTGCACGCACGTGTGCTATATGAAACAAAATATTATGGCAAACAAAATCATGTTCATCTTTTGTTCCGCCAACTACACTCTTCCAAACTTGCGTCATTTCACTGCCAACACATGCTAGCAGTCATCCTGTTTATATGTCTGATCTGCTGCAGTCATCCTGTTTATATGTCTGATCTGCTGCAGTCATCCTGTTTATATGTCTGATCTGCTGCACTCATCCTGTTTATATGTCTGATCTGCTGCAGTCATCCTGTTTATATGTCTGATCTGCTGCAGTCATCCTGTTTATATGTCTGATCTGCTGCAGTCATCCTGTTTATATGTCTGATCTGCTGCAGTCATCCTGTTTATATGTCTGATCTGCTGCAGTCATCCTGTTTATATGTCTGATCTGCTGCAGTCATCCTGTTTATATGTCTGATCTGCTGCAGTCATCCTGTTTATATGTCTGATCTGCTGCAGTCATCCTGTTTATATGTCTGATCTGCTGCAGTCATCCTGTTTATATGTCTGATCTGCTGCACTCATCTTGTTTATATGTCTGATCTGCTGCAGTCATCCTGTTTATATGTCTGATCTGCTGCAGTCATCCTGTTTATATGTCTGATCTGCTGCAGTCATCCTGTTTATATGTCTGATCTGCTGCAGTCATCCTGTTTATATGTCTGATCTGCTGCAGTCATCCTGTTTATATGTCTGATCTGCTGCAGTCATCCTGTTTATATGTCTGATCTGCTGCACTCATCCTGTTTATATGTCTGATCTGCTGCAGTCATCCTGTTTATATGTCTGATCTGCTGCACTCATTTCCCACAAAAAAAGGGTCTTTCACATTTCAAATATCACCTTTTTCTAGGCACTATATTATTGTACAACAGAACAGGAAGCTTAACTGTAGTCTCATCCCTCCTGCGTATGTCGCATATGCGCAGGTAGACTCGATCACCTGCCTCACAACATGTTGCTAAAACAAAGTTTAACCTGGGCTTTTTCTGTAGCTATACGCCTACCGTTTGGAAATAATACCACGTCATGTTATCATCATCTGAAACTAAGGACACATCCCGCAAACGCTTGAATATATTTAGTTGCCATAGAAGTGCGTTATTATTATTATTATTGTTATTATTATTATTATTATTGTTATTATTATTATTAGTATTTTTAGTATTTTTAGTATTATTAGTATTATTATTATTGTTGATGTTGTTAATATTATTATTGTTGTTGTTGTTTTTATTATTATTGTTGTTGTTGTTGTTATAATAATAATAATAATTATTAGTATTATTATTATTGTTGTTGTTGTTTTTGTTAATATTATTATTATTGTTGTTGTTATTATTATTAATATTATTATTATTATCTGTCATAGAGGGTGAAAGAGCGTACATATGTTCAGCAGATTGTCAGATGAAACCGTAGATATCTTTCAAACAGTATTTCAGGCACGACCTGTTGGTGTAAAATGTAAATTCTTGAACAAAAGTACGCATCGATCGTGTGGTTGGTGTCGATCACTTGTTGTTGGTGATTGGTGTCGGTCGTGTGGTTAACACCAGTCGTGTGTTAGGAATCAGTCGTGTGGCTAGTGTCAGTCGCACGTTTTACGTCAGTCGTGTGTTTGGTGTCTATGTTCTTGTCAATCTCTGGTTGGTGTCAGTCGTGTGGTTGATGTCAGTCATGCGGTTAGTGTCAGTTGTGTGGTTGTTGTCAATCGTGTGCTTGGCGTCAGTGGTGTGGTTGGTTGTGGTCGTCTGGTTGGCGTCAATCATGTGGTCAATGTATGTCGTGTGATTGGCGCCAGTAGTGTGACGTGTAACGCTCGGTTCTAGAGAGTTAATAAGTTCGAACTCGTGGAATTGCCCAGTTATTTGCCAGAACAACGAGATACGGTGAGATTCTAGCACGAGTTCGCTGCGGGGGCGTTAACACGGTGTAAAAATGCGTTGACGCAGCACCTAAACAGTGAAGGTGAAAGAATGTTTCTCGAGATTGAATAAGAGGGCCAGCGACAACAACACGGGCCAGGTGGCGTGTGGTCAAGGAACCACTGGAATGCCGAGAGTGCAGTTGTTTACTTCCTGTGCTGTGACACGCCTCGGGCACGCACACGCGCGCACGCTCGCACGCACTCACTCACGCACGCACACACGCACGCACGCACACACGCACGCACGCACACACGCACGCGCGCACGCACACACGCACACACGCACACACGCACGCACGCACGCACGCACACACACGCACACACGCACACACGCACACACGCACACACGCACACACGCACACACGCACACACGCACACACGCACACACGCACACACGCACACACGCACACACGCACACACGCACACACGCACACACGCACACACGCACACATGCACCAGCAAAGACGTGATACATACATGCGTACATGCTGTGTGCGTGTTTGCGTGTGTGCTTGTGTGCTTGTGTGCTTGTGTGCATGTGTGCATGTGTGCGTGTGTGCGTGTGTACGTATGCGTGCCCGAGGCGTGCCACACGATCGTACAGAAAACAACTGATACGTGCATACATACATACATACATACATACATACATACATACATACATACATACATATATAATTATATACTTGTCTGGGAAGGCTGGGAGAGATGTGGGAGAGGAAGAAGCTAAAGGAACGTGAAAGGGAGAGAAAAAAAACCAGCGGCTGGTGGATAGACAACACAGAGCCAGTTTCACAACCACACACACACGCACGCACACACGCACGCACGCACGCACACACACACACACACACACACACACACACACGTGTGAGACAGCCAGAGCAGGACGAAGGGGCGCGAAGCGGAGAGGGCGGTGCGTGTTTTCTGAGTAAACAACGCTAGATAAAGAGAAAACATTGCGCGAGTGCCTAGTCGGTCTTTACACGTCGTTAGAGTGGCTGATCTGACGGCCGCAGTGGGCCGCTCGCGAGACCCGCCCGACGTCTGGAGTCTTCCCGGCACGTGGGCCGTGTGCCCCGGGGCTGGCAGGCGCTCGACGGCCCCCGACAGCTGCCGGCGGCTGTCACCGCAGTAAATCGCACCTTTGTACAGCTCGGCAAATTGACCGGTATTTGTTCGCCACGTGTCACGTGATGTCTGCCGTTTTACAATGTCTTCTTGTGTTTTGCCAATACAGTTCAAGCTTATTATATTAAATGTATATCTTATTATTTCAGTTATGTCGTCAATGCAGTACAGGTTTTATATATCAGTATTCATTAATACTGTGCGGGCGTATTATTTCAGTCATGTCTTCAATACAACAGAGGCTTATTGTATCAGTTATTTATTAATACAGTACAGGCTTATTATATCAGTTATTAATTTATACAGTACATGCTTGTTATTTCAGTTATGTCTTAAATATAGTACAGGCTTATTATATCAGTTATTTATTAATAATGAAGGCTTATTATTTCAGTCAGGTCGTCAATACAATGCAGGCTTGTTATACTGGTTATTCATTAATGCAGGACAGGCTTATTATCCCAGTTATGTTTTCAATACAGCACTGACTTATACTGTCAGTTATAGCGTCAAGACAACGTAAGCTTATTATTCCATTTAAATCATAAAAACGTGTTTATTATTTCAGTTATATCGTGAAGACGACACGTGTTTTTAATTTCAGTTACGTCGTCAGTTCAGCATTGGCTAAATATTACTGTTACGTCGTTAAGACAAGCTTATTATCTTATTTATATCGTCAGAACAACTCAGGAATATTATTTCAACTACCTTATCAAGACGTTACAAGTCTATCATTTCAGATACATCGTCAGTACAATACAGGCAGATACATCGTCAGTACAATACAGGCAGATACATCGTCAGTACAATACAGGCAGATACATCGTCAGTACAATACAGGCAGATACATCGTCAGTATAATACAGGCAGATACATCGTCAGTACAATACAGGCATATACATCGTCAGTACAATACAGGCAGATACATCGTCAGTATAATACAGGCAGATACATCGTCAGTACAATACAGGCATATACATCGTCAGTACAATACAGGCATATACATCGTCAGTACAATACAGGCAGACACATCGTCAGTACAATACAGGCAGACACATCGTCAGTACAATACAGGCAGATACATCGTCAGTACAATACAGGCATATACATCGTCAGTACAATACAGGCAGACACATCGTCAGTACAATACAGGCAGACACATCGTCAGTACAATACAGGCAGATACATCGTCAGTACAATACGGGCAGATACATCGTCAGTACAATACAGGCATATTATTCCATTCACGTCGTCAAGATAACAGAGCTTATTACTTCAGTTTCGTTGTTCAGACAATATTTTTATATATAAACTTACTATTTTAGTTACGTCGTCAATACAACACAATTTTGGGTTACGTCTTAAAATGGGGTACCGTCAAAGGAACGTAGGCTTGTTATTTCAGTTATGTAGTCATGACAACACAGGCTTTTGATTTCAGTTACTTTGTACAGATAACACAGGTTTATTATTTCAGTTACCTTATAAAGAGAACACACGCGTAGCTTTCTACCTATCGCGGTAATTTAGACGCCAGTATAATGTCCCTTATCCTTGTAATATGATTAGCAATTTAGCATGTACTGTTGAAGATCCCGTCTCGGTGACAACATTAACTGCTATGCAACTTCGCGTTGTCATAGTAACAAAGGTGCGGAGAGAAAACAAAAGCCTACCGGAGGAGTGCCATTAAAACAACACCGTTTTTGTCGAGACGCGAGACATATGTTGTTATTGTGTCTGGGTTACTCGCAATAAGAATGTTTGTTTTGATTGTGTCTGAGTACAGCGCAACACGAATGTTGCTATTGGGAGCGCAAAATAGTTGTTGATACTGGGTCGAAGTGACCCGCTAGATTTATGTTGATATTGAGTAAATCACAACACGTGACTTGTTATTAATTCTCTCTCTCTCTCTCTGTCTCTCTGTCTCTCTGTCTGTCTGTCTCTCTGTCTGTCTGTCTGCTCTCTCTCGTCTCTCTCTTCTCTCTCTCTCTCTCTCTCTCCTCTCTCTCTCTCTCTCTCTCTCTCTCTCCTCTCTCTCTCTCTCTCTCTCTCTCTTCCTCTCTCTCTCTCTCTCCTCCTCTCTCTCTCTCTCTCCTCTCTCTCTCTCTCTCTCTCTCTCTCTCTCTCTCTCTCTCTCTCTCTCTCTCTCTCTCTCTCTCTCTCTCTCCTCTCTCTCTCTCTCTCTCTCTCTCTCTCTCTCTCTCTTCTCTCTCTCTCTCTCTCTCTCTCTCATCTCTCATCTCTCTCTCTCTCTCTTCTCTCTCTCTCTCTCTCTCTCTCTCTCTCTCTCTCTCTCTCTCTCTCTCTCTCTCTCATCTCTCTCTCTCTCTCTCTCTCTTCTCCTCTCTCTCTCTCTCTCTCTCTCTCTCCTCTCTCTCTCTCTCCCTACCTCCCTCCCTCCCTCCCTCCCTCCCTCCCTTCTCCTCTGATTCATGTCGATTGAAACATGCGTGTGTGAATGTCCCCTTCGCCTGGATAGTCACGCAAGCAAGCAAGCAGTGTTTTGCGTGTTTCGCTCCGTCGTACCTGCACAGTTAGTCTGCGTCGAGGAAGCCATGCCTACGCCGCATCGTAACCGTCTTGGCATGCGGTGTCGGTGTACAAGGAATGCACGCCTAGTTACTCCGATCTCAGACCAGATTCTATGGAGATGGAACATAGCATCCATGCGTATCGCTATAGCGAATGTATCACCGCCTGTCTGTTCATTAAAGAGAGGGGGTGGTCCGTATCGCTCCCCGGAATCAGCCAGGGTGGCTATTATTAGCAGAAAGTTCGCTGAATCAGTTGCTTTGAATGTTGGAAAACATCAAAGAGTCTTGCTGTTAACCCGACCGACATTAGTAATGTTGTCAATTGAGCTGGTTTAGAATCAGAATGTTTATATTATATTATGAACATGTCGCAATTGTGAAATCATACTGTAAAACCTGTTTTGGGCATATTAACTACAACTTACTACAGTATACCATCAGCATTATTTATTTTGACTTTATGAACACTATATAACAAATGTAGGAACATATAGCCAACTCATCCTTGCGATCGACTTTGCTGTTTGTTCGGTCTCTTTTAATGGTCAATACTATTACAAATTGTTATTCGCCAGTAATAAAACAGTAACACATTTAGAATCTCGGAAAGAGAATATAATCAAACTTAGTTTTCCGTAAAACACTGTAGGTCTAGAGACGCAATTGATTAATAAGGAAACAATTTAGAAAATGCAAAAGGGGGACATGGCTTAATTCCCCACCCACCACCGCCTGTATAACGCCACTGGCAAGAACTACCACGCATATAAGGTCCATACGCAAATCGCACTGGCTTGGGGGCATGTCAGCATGGTGTTTCATATCATTCACATAACGAAGGTAACGTTTTACCCTTATAGCAAATGTCGTTTTTTATATCCCCAGCTGCTCGAAAATTGCTGCTGGTTTTTGGTCCGAAGTTTGCTGGACTGTAACCAAACCGCACAGTGCCCCATGATTAATCGACATGGCTGTCAGCCCAAGCACCCAGTCACGTGGTGGGTTGGTGCTTTCAACTCGGATTCTGCGATCGAGTGAAATCGCAAGCCGTTTAATCAAAAACGAGGTTTTGATACCCAAAGACAACGCTTAGCAGTGAGGCAGTCGAGTCGAGCTGAGTTTTGTGTGTGAAAACTCTCAATTCATTATCGGACAATTACATTTTCAGGAATATAGTCGCCTAATATATTGGACACTTTACCAGACATTTATACATTTTACCCTGAATATTTCAAATTAAGATCACGTGCAATAATTATTGAAGTGACACGCCAGTGATTACGTAAACGTTAATCCATCTTTACTCCCATAATCCTTTGTAGAATTGGGAGGGCTAATTGATGTTCGCCTTTTGGCAATTTGTCTCCATATAATGCCACCCCGCTCCAGAGAGTCTCTTCGCAGAATTTCTCCACACCTTTGCCGTGTCTACGGGATCAGCGGCGCGTGAACAGCTGCTCAACAGAAAATTTTGCTCGTTTGCTTTTGACAGCTTTATGATTAGGTGAAGGTCATACGTCGCAATGGTGCATTTCTCTTAAACTTGACTGACATCAAGAATCACTCATATATATATATATATATATATATATATATATATATATATATATATATATATATATATATATATACTGTGTCCTTCTAGACAATAAACCAAATTGGAATTCTGCATCAGCAACGACCTGCAGTCTGTTAAAGAAGTTATAATGTGCTGAGCGACAAAAGAAACGCGAACATGTTAAAGTGCCATGTCCGTTCCACATTTAAAACATTTACTGATATCATATGTTTAGTTGTATTTTTTTATTTTTTTAAATACTAGAATAAATATGTTTAAGGCGTGTATTACTCGCTAAATTGTTCTTCATAAACCCGTAACTAAAGTTCGCAATTTGAAAATAGTGCCCGCATAATGATAAAAACACAACAGTAAACAATGTTTATTGCCTAATACAGTGTATTGGCACATGTCTGTACCAGCAAATACATTTGAAGTTCACACCAAACTACAAGTGGGGTGAAGTAGAACTGTTTCAGCGAACTTCCTGCTAACGATTGTTTGATTCCGAGTAACGGTACAGACAAACTCCCTTTAAAGTGTGTAATACCGGAACAGGCGACCTCCATTTAACGTGTGTACTATCAGAACAGACAATCCCCCTTTAACGTGTGTAGTAACGGAACGTACAACCTCGCTTTAACATGTGTAGTAACGGAGCAGACAACTTCCCTTTAACGTGTGAAGTAACGGAACATACAACCTAGTTTTAACGTGTGTAGAAATGAACAGATAACCTCCCTTTAACGTGTGTAGTAACGGAACAGTCAACCTCCCTTTAACGCGTGTAGTAACGGAACAGTCAACCTCCCTTTAACGTGTGTTTTTGGCATGGCACACGATGAACTCACTGAACTTTTGTTAAAGGAAATAAAAACAAGGCATTAGCTAAAATCCGTTGTCCATGTGTACACAAAGTTTAACATCGTGTGTAACATTCGAGAACATAACAAAATACAAAAAAATACATTTGTAGCATAAATTCGATTTTAAACACGTCTCTGTAGCGATTCCCGCGGAAAATAAAAATGTAATGAGCTAGGCGATCACGTGGTATCGTAACGTCACATATGACCCACATTCGCACCAGGCCGACCCTTTCCATGCATTCAGAGCATGTTTACAAGGATAGTTTTTGGGTCGAAACGAGCGTCAGAATGAGTTATTGTGCAATATTCCGATGTAATACAAACACTAGTCATCATAGAGGAACAAGCAGTTATCTTACGCTTCCAGAAGAATCCAATTTTATTCAAAACAATGAATGCGAATGATCATACAAGTCGACTAGGTATCGCCGAGCTTGGGCTCGTTTTCAGAATAATTATATCTAATTTATCTTGAATTTACCATGAATCCTCCTCTTCTACGTAGTAGTCAAGGAGTTGACGAGGAAGAGAGTCAAACGTTGACAAGGAAGGGAGTCAAACGTTGACGAGGAAGGGAGTCAAACGTTGACTCGTGTAATCCTCCGCCCTATTGCGTAAATATTTGTCAATGTGACCCTTGAACTGGTTGATGTTTTTGGACATCACGGCTGCTTCCGGGAGTCTATTCCAGTCGTTAACTATCCTTTGAGTAAAGGAGTACATGCGTATATCTAATCTTGAGTGCACTTTGGTTATTTTGAAAGGGTGCCCTCTTGTTTTGGTATGTTTATTTTCCATAACAAAGGAATCTGCAGGAAGAATACTCTCTAACCCTTTGAATATTTTATAAACTTCCAGTAAATCAGCACGCAGTCGCCTAGTCTCCAGAGTCGTGATATTTAGCACTCTTAACCGTCTTTGGTATTCTAAGTGACTTAAATCTGAAATCATCCTGGTTGCACCTTTTCTAATAAGTCTATATCTTTTTGTTGGGCGCCATGCCTGAATGCAGTAGTCTAGGTGAGGTCTTACTAAGGACTTGTATAGTTTTACAACTACTTCTTTGGTCTTATATTTGATAGCTCTGTTGATCATGCCTAGCATCGCATTAGCCTTATTTGATGCCTTAACACACTGCTCCGTTACATTCAGTGTGTCTGTTATTATCACTCCCAAATCTGTTTCTACATGTGATGTTTCTATGGGGTTATCACCCATGAAGTAGTCGTACTGCCTGTTGTTATGACCGTAATGTACACACTTGCATTTTTCTGCACTAAACAACATTGTCCATTCTGCACTCCACCCGTGCAAGTTGTTTAGGTCCTTCGGCAATCAACGGAAGATAATCTACACCAATAAACATACATAGCAAACATATATCGTATCCAGCTACAGAAAATAACGTGTATAATCTCATAATATCACTAGAATATCGACATATGAAGGAGGAGTTGTACAATGTATCACAACAACTTAAATCAGTCAGCGAATTTCTGTCGGTCCTGCTAGCTCAGTTGGTAAACGCGTTAGTTCTTTGGCATTTATTTTGCAATCGGGCGACGCCGGTTCAATCCCGACACCAAACCATTGATTTTCTTTACACTTTTTTGTTTATGTTTTCACGAAGTAATATAAACCAAATCATTTTTGTATACTATGATGCACTGTTTGTAAAAAAATTATGTAGTAATTATTTATTCGCCACAAAAATGAAAATATGGTAATTATATATAACGATATTTCTAAATGTTATTTATCCAGACAGATGACCATTTGTTTTCACATATATAATTACAATACATTACAATTAATAAAGTATATATACATTACATTATATCTGTTTGGATAAGTAAAATTTAGAAACATCGTTATATAATTCCCATATTTTCAGTTTTGTGACGAATAAATAATTACTACAACTTTTTTTACAAACAGTGCATCATAGTATACAAAATAATGTGGTTTATATTACTTCGTGAAAACATAAACAAAAAAAGTGTAAAGAAAATCAATGGTTTGGTGTCGGGATTGAACCGGCGTCGCCCGATTGCAAAATAAATGCCAAGGAACTAACGCGTCTACCAACTGAGCTAGCAGGACCGACAGAAATTCGCTGACTGATTTAAGTTATCATAATAAAGTGTGCAACTCTTCCTTCATACATCGATATTCTAGTGATATTATGAGATTAAACACGTTACTTTCTGTAGCTGGATACAATATGTGTTTGCTATGTATGTTTATTGGTGTAGATTATCTCCCGTTGGTTGCTTCCGATATAATTATTCTGAAAACGAGCCGAAGCTCGGCGAAACCTAGTCGACTTGTACTAGTTGTAGGCCCATTCGCATTCATTGCTTTGAATAAAATTGGTGTCACGTGGAACCGTAAGATAACTGCTTATTCCTCTATGACGACTAGTGTTTGTATTACATCGGAATATCACACAATAACTAATTTTGACGCTCGTTTTGACCCGAAAGCTATCCTTGTAAACATGCTCTGAATGCATGGAAAGGGTCGGCCTGATGCGAGTATGGGTCATATGTGACGTCACATCTCGGCATCCCGAAAAGCGCGCCAAAAATATGCATATTCGAAAATGTCCGGCTGCACAGCATAACATGTGGAATTTCTAATTCATTGAATTTTTTATATTTGTTGGCTTGGTGGACATGGAAATAGATAGCAGGATGTAATATAATATGAATTCAAGCAATATATGTTTTATTCCCCTTAACGCAGCATGACATAGCTTGATGTAATGTCTCTATTAGAACGAACATTTCGTCCACGGTTCAGCGCGCTTTGGTAGCGGCCTTCTCATGGAATTCGAGGGGTGGACATTGTTCGTTCAATCAACGCGATTAAAAAGAAACAATTGTTACAAGTGATATCACTGGTACGGTAGCTATAGGAATAAGAGGCAATCGTTTGTCATTGTTACTCCATAAATTTCGTTTTATTTTATCTTGAAATTTGATATATCACTATGTATTATTTAATGAAGCTGCTAGAAAAAGTCACTTTCTGTCATTGTGTTCAGGATATTTAACATACGCGATGCTCCCCGTTAAATGCAGTCCGGAAGAACCTGTTTCTGTCAACATACGCCGGGGATCCTACCGAGGCCCTTAGCAAAGATTGATATATTTTCCAATTTACCCGTTCTCATTTTTTATTTACCAGTTATGCTTATGCAAACTCCTGTTACATATGCGTTAGTCATTGGCGTCGGAACAGGGTGAATATTCAAGGGGTTGAAGCTCTCCAAAAACCTCCAACTACCACTTGAGGTTCTCAAAAACCTCCAACCCCCTGAGGTTCGCAAAATATTTAAACTTAAAACTGCACTTTCTTTTATACTTAGTACATGGCCCGTTTTATGACAACGTAAACAATGTTTTGACCTTGCATTGGCAAACAAAATACAACCACATTATGGTCCGACACAAGATCATGGTATCTGAAAAATAAAAATCCCGTTATTCACAGACCAATAGACTCGTTATCTGAAAAAGAAGAACCCGTTGCGATTTTTCAAAACCCGTTCCACTAACGGACAGCGGCCTGTTAGCTAAAAGCCTGGTCCTATCGTCATTGACATTGACGGCGTTGACGCATTCTTATGTTTTCAATCAAACACAAGAAAATTACTTTTATGTAAAGCATAGCTGTTAATGTAATTAAATTTGCCGATTTCCCTGTCCAAAAATCTCAACAAGAAGACACCATTTCAAAATCACAGGCACGTTATTCATTTGCCCTGAACCCGGAAGTGAAACACAGTCCCGCAAGTTATTCGGCTACCCTGAACACTGACATTTTCTCTTTGTTATATGTATACGTCGGTGCCGCCAGACGAGACCACTCTCTCAGAGTAGCAGCGACACAGACCGGTAAAGCAGTGCACAAATGATGCGGATTTATTCGGATTTATATGGAATTTCAATTCAACAATTCGGATTTCAACGCACGCAATGTATCATCTTACAAGAACCTTTTTACATCTTCCGGATCCTGATCCAAATCCATGTTATCAGAGCTTTTATTATAACATGCATCCATTATACAAGACGTTTCGTTAGGGATAATTAATTTTCAACCGGGCCGACATTCTCGTCGTTCCTGTGTTGGCGCATCTTCCTACGCAGTACTTATTCGGATGGAGATATTCCATCTGATTCATCACTTATACCGGCATGAAACATTAATTAAATGACATCGTGTGGCAAGTTCGTAAAAATCTTTTAGCTCGTTTTTCAAAGAAATCCATCCAAACTTTATACCCGTCAATTTCGTCCCAATCTGATGGTGAATTTTGAAATATTGGTGCGTTCTATTAAATAGCCACTCTGCGAATACGCGAACGACTAGCGTATGTTTAGTGCTATCTCGTGAACTAATTAACGCAGTATAGTTCACTGGAAAACCATTTCTCATGTAAGATTGTTAAAAAAAACATGCATCACACCAAAAGGCTATTTTCAATTAGATTCGTTTAGTGGGTCATGGCGGACAGACACTAAATGTGGTCTAGCGCCAGCAGTTCGTTCTGTGCATTAACTGGACGGATCATCGAATAACTACCACTACATACACTCGTAGAAGGCTTTCTTCGTCAGCACCGAAGTCATCACGGTAAAGTACGGTCATCGGAAACAAGGTAACTGGGAAACGTAACGGACAATAATAACAACATTTGCTATTAAAAGCTTACACAATAAAAAGTAATAGAAAGAAAGTAATACGTATTGTATCAAGAAATCCAGTAACATAAAATAACACACATTTGTTACGAATTTCATTTAAACTATGTTTACTGATTATTGATATCTTATATATGTTATTATTCCATCTCGGCACTTGTCTGCTTTTGTTAAGCTTCACAACGTCGCTAAACATCCCCTTTTGTTGCCATAATTTATAATTTCTCAACAATACTGTTTGTCATCATGATTCAGTGGCATTTAATAATATAAATGTTAACATTTTGATCAACCGATGTCTGCATACTACATATAATTAACAAAACACACAATATTGTAACAATAGTATTTTATAATGTATTAAATAATATCACAAATGTAAATAACATGTTACCTTTTTATTCGGCACTTCACTTGTTAACAAGTATAAAATGTAAGTTCTTTTATAGCGCAGAATCCAGTCCTTAGGACTGGTCAAAGCGCTTTACATTTTACACCCAGACAGACCTGTTCAATCTAACACCATCTCGCCTTCTCTGGGAAGCATTCAGCCACGCTTCAATTACTCCGCGAAGACTATTCATACAGAAATATCCACCACTGCCTCAAGCCAGATACCTTCCTGTTACCTTTTGTTCATTACTTGTTTATCTGTTATTTACTTTCATACCACCTAAAATACGACCTGGCAGGAGAGCGGCCAGTCGGACACCTACAGCGAATGAGCGATGACAGATCGACCACACGACTGCGCCACTCGATTCTCTCAGGTCAAAGAATGCACTTCAAAGACGCGTTGAACGTCAGTCGAAAGGTTTGAAATATCCTCATGACAGATGAGAAGAAATGGCTGATAATCGCACGATCGGAGAGACATATCGACATGATAGAGTGGCATCTGGTTGGATGGGTTCTTCTCCAGACAACTGCCGACAGTAGAGAACAGCGCCGCAAGGAGAGAGAAACCTAGGCACAAACCCCTTACCAGAGAAGTAGTTAGACATTACATAGTATAAATGTCCCTGTTGTCACAAGATTGATCAAGATTGCCACCCAGAGAATTAACTCTATATGGCAGATGGACAAAGAAGCCCTTTGGCTTATCGAGAGTCCAACCCTTTTATCTACGTGTATCCCTCCCTTCTGAGGTATGTGTTGTTTCATCGAGCATGTCGAGCGGTCTTACCAACCGTGCGATTATCAGCCATTTCTTCTCATCTGTCATGGGGATATTTCAAACCTATCGACTGATTATCAGCCATTTCTTTCACGGTAATGAAGAGAGAGAGAGAGAGAAGAGAGAGAGAGAGAGAGAGAGAGAGAGAGAGAGAGAGAGAGAGAGAGAGAGAGAGAGAGAGAGAGAGAGAGAGAGAGAGAGAGAGAGAGAGAGAGAGAGAGAGAGAGAGAGAGAGAGAGAGAGAGAGAGAGAGAGAGAGAGAGAGAGAGAGAGAGAGAGAGAGAGAGAGAGAGAGAGAGAGAGAGAGAGAGAGAGAGAGAGAGAGAGAGAGAGAGAGAGAGAGAGAGAGAGAGAGAGAGAGAGAGAGAGAGAGAGAGAGAGAGAGAGAGACAGACAGACAGACAGACACAGACAGACAGACAGACAGACAGACAGACAGACAGAAAGACAGACAGACAGACAGACAGACAGACAGACAGACAGACAGACACACTGACAGACAGAGACTTATATATGAAGTATAGTAGAATAAGAAGACAAAGAGGAGCGAGGTAGTATAACGGTTTGTCTCTTCAATATCAAATGAGGTAAAATCATACGAGTTTTATTGTAAATGGAAATGAACATGTTATTTGACACTCCCAGTGGCGTCCAATATAAACGCTGACAGTCTCCTTATTTAAATTCCAAAAAGACATCACTTGTCGAAATATGTCAAAACATATATTACTAACAAGAGGGACAATAACAGCGCTGTCTGGTCATATCAGCATCGCAGTAATCATAACAGAACTGTTGTGTTAGTGTCAATAGCAACAATAACATTAGAGAATCAGCCAAAAAATAGACTACTAACGGGCTTCGGGACGTTACTCGAGATAGTAGATAATGTCTTCGTTGCAACAGCGATGGCCGGACGTCACGATGACAATTACACGACCTAAATTTCATGTCATCTGCTCTGTACACTTGATAAAGGTACCAACTTCCGGTTTTTTCTTCCGCGTCGAAAGGACGTGTGCCAGACTGTTCGGGTATTTTATTTCGGGACGGGTGACTGTATAATGCTTGATGGGTGGCCGTGAACCCGGAAATAAATTAGTGATCCGTTCTAATGTTACCGCACTCAGCGAGCATCGCAGGACAACGACACTAAGGCTTTGTCAGCCAATGCATATATCTGGGTCTCACAGGATATGCGTGTGCAGTCTCCATCACATATTCCAAACATAAATTTCACGCAAAATCCCATAGACTTTTTCCACTGTACATTCCAAATATGAATGTCACCCGGTGTCCCATACATATATTAATAATACATTTCTTATATATTTCGTATATCCATCAGATGAGTGTCGCCCGATAACCTATAGACGTTTCTCCACCATTTGAATGTCACTCGAAAACCTCAACGTGTTTTCACCATAATATTCCTCATGTGCATATGCTAAGAATCACGGACACTGTTGCTCACAGGACAGTTGCTCTGGGCATCTGGTCTACATGTAGTCAACCAAAATCCTAACAACGGTTTGGTTCTTCGACATATTAGACGGGAATTGTCTCCTGACGTCATACTGGCTCTTGTCAACCCTTACCCCTATGACTAATACAAGATAGAGTAGACTCTTACGAAGCAACCAGTAACGATACCCGTCCGCACAGACGCGGCATTAGGCCGCCCTCTCGTCATAATTGCGCTGAGCTGTTTAGTAAAACGTTTCAGATAACGTTGTTTTTACAAGCACTGCCTCGCGGGTGATACTTTCGGATCCCCTTACAGCCGAGATAAAGATGAACGAAAAACAATTAGGACATATTTTGGATAAGCAGACATAGCCGACGTTCCAGCCCGCGGGCCTATTCCTGCGGCCTGCTTTCAGCGAGCGAAGAGGCGACGTCTTTATCGCCCAATTAAACAGCATCGCTTCGATCGCGCGCGCGGAGTTTGATTTCAATCTGCCGGCGAGCGTTGGCTGCTGTTTCATCACTATACCATCTGCGGCGGTAGCCGACTAAAAACAACAAAGCTTTCCAACAGGGATGGCACGTTGATAAAAATGCACTGGGGGACAAACGACAATTGAAAGTCCCGAAGGCTGAGTTGACAGCGCCGAGTTTTACGCGGCATTAACAACGGGCTTGCCGGCGATAATGATTTCAATCCGTCGCCTTCGTAAACTGTCCTAAATAGCAACACTGATAAAAAAAAATATTCGCACCTGTCTGTTGCACAAAACAAGCGCCTACCTACGATTCTATAGTGGCGGTGGATTTAATGGTTTAGCATAGCGGTGCTTACCCTTTTTTGACACTGTTACCCCTTGAGTTAGTCAACAAAACCACAATTACCCCTCCAGTTTTCTTTTTTTAATACCAACACGATAAAAGGAAGTTTTCGAATCATCACTGATATTTTTTTAAATTTTTAATCACATAATTGATAGATATGTTATTCAAATATTGCGTTAGCTTCGCCAAAAACGCTTCACTAGTCCAATCCAGCATGTATACATTCGTATAGGACCCAGTGGGGCCAATGATACCCTCCCTACACTGCCTGCTCGTCGTCTCTCACACGCCCGACCGGGAAGCAACTCCGGCCGCTGGGAGCAAGAGCCAGTGGGTTCGGGACAGAGACCACCATGACAGGTTACACAATTACTTCTTTTGGGGAACATTTTACATTCCCTAGTACAGACACCCGATAGAAGGGACCAGTGGTATATATTTAGTGACTCTTCCGAAAAACACAGGCAACGTGAGGTGAACGAAATTGTTTTGTTTCGAATCGGCGCCAGATGGGATCGAACCACCGTCTTCTCGATCGACGGTCCGGCGCTCTACCGCGCGAAAACCGCTCCCACTAGCCCTATCTAAACATCAAAATATCAGTGTGCTCATTGAAATGGCTTTTTTCTCGATACCGTGAGATGTAAAGATTGATCACTGCTGGCTGGATGGCAGGCTGGTTCAAGCTGGCAACTTCATTTTGAACTGTGAGAATATTCACCATATTCCTGTCCAGTCTTTGTGTTGTGTTGTTGATTTCCTGCGCGTTATCGCATTTGCATGACATATTTCTTCAATGTGCGTAGGCGGCTTGAATGAACTTCGGAGATATCCATACACTGTACAGCTCATATTACCCACCGAAAAGCAGAACTACCCCCGAGTGGGTAATTACCCCCAACTTAAATACCGCTGGTTTAGCGGCACGCACCACACTGTCATTAGTCGTTTTCTTGATGCGTTATGTAAAACTGGAGTCAAAGAAATGTTCGTGACAGAATGTCACATAACAAAAAAAGTTACGAAAGTGGTGAACTACTTCGAGCAGTTATGATCAGATTTGAGTTTGCGATATAAATGGCGAACTTGTGGTTTTGATGAGATTAGTCGACTTTTTATTGATCAAGGAACGAGATGTTGTCGACATGTTGATGTAACATTGTTTTTGCAGTGGCTCACGTAGTGCAACGTGCGTAGCGTTACGTGGCGTTGTTTGACGTTATGTGGTGTTACGTTGCATTATGATGCATTACGTAACGTTACGTAGCATAACGTGGCGCTACGTGACATTGCGTGACGTGGTATGACGCTATACGGCACCATGTTGCGACACGGGGCGCTTCGTTGTGTTACGTGACGTAAGGTGGCATTACTTGGAATAACTAGGTGACATTACGTGACGCGACGTCAATTTACGTGGCGTTACACGACGTCACGCGGTGTTATGTGCATGTACATATACAAAGTTGCTTCTTGTCGCGCTATTACTCTCTGTGTATTTCTATAAAAGCTCTATGTTTTACGTCATGCTTTAAAAACATTTTAAACGGTGTAGGTTTGCACGTTTGTTTGGGGAGATTTATGTAACTTTTTGTCACGGATTGTGATAGTGACGATTGTTTCCAACTTTTAGTAAGCTTCTTCCACATCCTAATATGTTACTGTTTCACACTGATGCTTCGCGTCCCACAGTTCTATAGCGTCCCATATTATCGTCTTATTTACTCAAGCCTTAAGGTCATTGTCCCATCGTTAAAATCAACGGTGTTCTGTTGTCAACATAATCGATTGTTCCATCGTCACCGACGTTGTGGTCGATTTCTATCTAATCATCACGACAACAGAACTCGTTGCGATTTTCGTTGCCGATGCTGTTGGTTGTGTGCACTGTTCAGTCATATACTCATTATGATACCACCAGAGTCGTTGTATTGTCAATTTCATCGTCAGTGTCAGTATCATCATCATCACCGTCATCATCATCATCATCACCACCATTATCATTATCATTCCATCATCATCATCATCATTATAATTATCATCGCCACAACAAACAAGGGAGTGACTCACCAATGGCGGCGAGGATCTCCGCCTCGCTCTCGTCGTCGTAGTGGGCGGCGGCCCCGAACAAGTCGTCGTACTTGGCGGAGAGTCTGCCGCCGAAGAGGGTGAGGAAGAGCAAGTAGGTCTCTCCCTCCGCCACGTCCGCGTAGCACTTCGTCTTGTCGCCGAAGTTGCTTACGTTGTACACGTTGCGTCGACTGCCCGGCTCCCGCTCAATGTCGTCCAGGAGGCGGCCGCCTTTGAGCACGCTGGCGGAAACGAATAATGGTTAGGTGAAATTGTTTGATGATGATGATAAGCATCATCATCAAACAATTTCACCTGACCATTGACGATGGTGGTGGTGGTGATGAGAGACTCGAATATATAACTAACGGAGCGTTTGTTACTGTCGTTGTTGGTTATGACATATTGATGTTGTTGATGATGATGATGCTCTTGTAGTCGTAATTTTTGTTACTGTAGTTGTTGTATCTGCAGTTGTAGTAGTTGTAGTAATAATAGTAGTAGTTGTTGTTATTGATGGTGGTGGTGGTGGTGGTGGTGGTGGTAGCGGTGATAGTGATGACTACTACGAAGACGTTTATGACGACGACGTTTTTGTTGTTGATGACGATGGTGATGATAATGATGATGCTGATGATTGTAGTGTTGATGGTGGTGGTAGTGATGGTCATGGTGATGACTATGATAGGGATCATGTTATGACTATCATGACGAGTGTGTGGGTGATCATTGCGACGACTACGAACACAATTATCTTGTGCTGGTGGCGAAGATAAAACAGTTACAGTCTAGTACGATATATATTCGTCGTCGTCTCCGTCATCGTCTCCATCTTCGTCTCCGCCATAGTCTCCGTCATCGTCTCCATCATCGTCTCCTTCATTGTCACCGTCGTCGTCATCACCATCGTCTCCATCGTCATCTCCATCATAATCTCCACCATCGTCTCCGTCATCGTCTCTACCATCGTCTCCGTCATCGTCACCGTCATCGTCCAACCGCCCCTTAACCCCGCCCCGGGTTCGGACCGGGGCCGTGCACCGAGCACGCGTCTCACCCACCTGAAGATGCGGAATGTTGCGGTGTACGTGCGCGCCTCGAGCGTGCGTTCCTCTTTGTATGTGGCGAGGGTGCGGGCGCCCACCACCACGTCGGCGAGCACGGCGAGCTCCCGAAGGGAGAGCGGCTCCCAGCCGTTGAGGAGGAGGATGCAGGTGGATACACCCGGGAGCCCAACGCCGAGGAACGCGAGGAAGCACCAACTACTGAGGAGGCGTCTTGTGTCTGACGCCGGCAACAGCATTGTGGCGCGGAAAGCCTCGCACGATGCCGGTTCTGTAGTAGTTGTTGTTGTTGTTTGTGCAACTGCTGTCGTTGTCGTTGCTGCTGCTATTGCTGCTTCTAAAGTTGTTTTTGTTGTTGGGGGTGGTATTGCGCTGTTGTTTTTGGCGTTCCACCTGCTGTTGTTGTCGTTGTACTACTGCTGCTGTGGCTGTTGTTGTTGTCACTGCTGTAGCTCCAGCTGTAGCTGCTGTTGCTGTTGTTGTTGCTGCACTCTTGTTTCATCTGTTGTCACATGGAAGCACTAGTAACAACAACTGTTTTAGTAACTATCTTAATATCCTGGATAGTTTGTATTGTCACTGTTTACGTCTACATTGTAGATGTCTTTCCTTGTGCAGACACATATTTTTATTGGTTTCTTTGTATCACCAGCACTCGCATCGACTACACATTCTGGCGTCGCATCCATCGGCCGGATAATCCACAAACGCAAAACTATCAGTTGCCGTCGCATAACAACCACGTGCTAGATTATCCACTGTGTTCAGTAAGTGCAGCAATTCGTGTCTAGACTTCTGTCGCATTATTGCCATGTTACACGTTTGTGTCGTCATAAAAGTAAATCCGACGGGCAAAGAAACTCTTCCACGTGTTCTAAATCCAAAGGCACTGACCCTTTTCCGCGTTGCACGTTACGTCTCCATCGTTTGTTCACCCGTGGTGTTGGGTTACATATATAACGACGAAACGTATCAGTCGGTGTACACACGTGTAGGGTGTATCCGAGGGCTCCCACTCGACTCGATCACGACGTCTGGTGTATCCTTCGGACCTAGCGACGCGCTCATCTCACGCGTTTCCTGAACCCAAGGGCCGACTTCCTCGTTACGACGTAAAGCACTCGTCGACGCGGCTATCACCTCATCGGCACGCCGCCTAGGTAGAGTAGACGAGACACCGCAACTCCGGCCGGATCGGTACACTTCACTGCGGCCCGGCGTCGCTCATTCGCTCACTGCCTCCTTCTCTCGCGCGCGTGCGTTGCCGACTTTCGGCCGGCCCGCAGTGGCGAAGTCCCGAAACAACGCGCCGTCTAATCGGCCGGATCTATTTTACGTCGTCGGAGCGATAACAGGTTGGCGTCCACTGTCGCAGCGCACCCAGGCGTGGACGCACCCCTGGGCGTTTTCGACACCCAACGGTGAGGTGTAGACCCCCCACCTTCCCACCCGTCACCCTTGCCGGGTGTTAGTGATTGATGTCGGGTTTGCCGGGTTCGTTAAAGCACGTGTGTGCATGTTTGCGGTAATATGCCAAGAAGTGGGTTATTATGTATGCACACGTGCGTTAGTTAGTTTGTCATTACATCCGGTCGTCCTTTTTAAACGTTTTAATAAGTGTATTAACTTATTGATTTGTACTTTTTTATTAAATGAGTTTAGTTATTAATTTCAAGCGCGCCATAAAACAAAACCAACAAACGATATTATGATAACTAATAATCACACCCACTGCCTCTAAATACATTGGCGTGTCTGTGTTAATAAATATATGCGGTTACGTGTGAATTATGCAAAGTCATGTTCTTTGAACTAGTCGCAAACATCACTCGATCTGATATCTTCTTGTCGGTTTTATCTGTGTCGTTCTATCGACTTCGCTTGTCATTATAAATTGTCTATAATATCATCCGCCCCCCGGATGTTGTAATCCGAGATGTAATAAATTAGCAGCCGACTCACCTTTTGGGGCCGGTATCTAGTATATACCACCCGTAAACACAATGGGGAATTGTCTGGGGTCAACTCTCGGTCAAACCCGATGACAACGCGAGCTTGTTACTTTGACGCATAAACCGTTTGATGACAATAAAAATGACCCGCATGCATTAATAAACATCAACGCGATAGGAGATACGCGTGTGGGAATCTCGGTCTTTGTAGTGATGTCGTGCGAATATCTACGCCGCACGATGTTCACGCCGCCTATGTGGGAAACCGTGAGAGACGGGGGTAACGAATACTTTTCGTTGCACCAGTCTCGGCTGACTGCGGATTGTCGATGGTCGCATGTCTCGCTGGAATATACACATCCACCTGTCGTGTGATGGCGTGACATGATCACCCTTCGACTCACACTTTTGCATGATCACACAAACGGGCGACGGACACACGACTATATCTGACACGCAAAGACACGCCCAAATGACTCGGCGTTGCAGACAAACAAAACCACGCAACCACGTGGCGGCAAAACGTTGAGTCAGCGAGACAATGGCGCCGTGCGGCTGTTAAAAGTTGTAGCGTCTGTGCTATAAATAAATAGAACCGAACAACACCAAACACCGGATCGAGGTGATCGAGGTGATCGAGTGTCTCACCCGGAAAGTCGAAAGCGAAGTGTTCTAGATGACAAAGTACAAACAACTTGCCTTTTAAGCAAACGACTTTAAGTACAATGTATACAAGTAACTATAGAATCGTCCGTAAGTGCAATGTGACACGTACTCTCGTGTAACCACGAATCGTTATCATTGTTACTGCTAGTGGTGGTACTTGTTGTCGCATGTGTAGTAGTAGTAGTAGTAGTAGTAGTAGTAGTAGTAGTAGTAGTAGGAGTAATAGTAGTAGTAGTAGTGGTGGTAGTGGTAGTGGTAGTGGTAGTGGTAGTGGTAGTGATAGTGGTAGTGGTAGTGGTAGTGGTAGTGGTAGTGGTAGTGGTAGCAGCAGCAGCAGCAGCAGTAGCAGTAGCAGCAGCAGCAGCAGCAGCAGTAGCAGTAGCAGTAGCAGTAGCAGCAGTAGCAGTAGTAGCAGTAGTAGCAGTAGTAGCAGTAGTAGCAGTAGTAGCAGTAGTAGCAGTAGTAGCAGTAGTAGCAGTAGTAGCAGTAGTAGCAGTAGTAGCAGTAGTAGCAGTAGCAGTAACAGTAGCAGCAGTAGCAGCAGTAGCAGCAATAGCAGCAGTAGCAGCAGTAGCAGCAGCAGCAGCGGCAGTAGTAATAGTAGTAGCAGAAGTAGTAGGTAGTAGTAGTAGTAGTAGTAGTAGTAGTAGTAGTAGTAGTAATAGTAGTAATAGTAGTAGTAGTAGTAGTAGTAGTAGTAGTAGTTGTTGTTGTTGTTGTTGTTGTTGTTGTTGCAGCTTAGCGCTAGCCGCTTCAGGTGCTGCTATTGCTGCTGCAGCTGCTGTGGCAGCTGCTGCTAATGCTACTACTGTTGTTGATGCTGCTGCTGTTGCAGCTACTGCTGCCGCCGCCGCCGCTGCTGCTGATGTTGCTATTGCTGCTGCTATTTCTTCAGCTGCCGCTGCCGCTGCCGCTGCTATCCCAGCCGCTGCTGCGTATAAAACTACAGTTGCATACATATGGTCGCAGTATTAAATTCCAATAAAGTAAAAAAACACTTATTTGTAGCACACGTCATCAAGAGCAAGAGGGTCCGGCCAGAGACTGACACACACTGCATTCGTCTACTAACCTATTGCCGCCGCACTAACCAGCTAGGTGGCCCGTCTTTCCGGGCACGTCACTGTAGCTGTGATGTTTCGGCCCCGAGTTGCTGCAACAAACACGTCTATTTTGTATTCTTCCGTGCCGACATACATTACAGCCAACCCGTTTTACTTTCAAATTTCAAATTTATTGTAAATCAGTACAATATATACGATACAAATCAAATTAAAACAAATCATATATATAATAACAGAAAGAGCACAACAAGGGAAGAACATTATATAATGTTATACTCCATACAATTTTTATTTGAGTGTTATCATTTTAGGAATACCAACTTGTCTTTTGTGATGTTCGAGTCGAAATACAAAAATTAAACAAATAACAGTAGTTTGCTGATAGTCGATGGATTGTATTGTTGGTAGTTCAGGAAGATGGCGTCCAATCGTAATGCTCGCCTTTATAGTCTAGTTTATTTATTAGTCGCACATTCTATTATCCCAATATATTTAATTATTTTGCAACAACAAAACAGAACACTATTATTGGATGTCAGATTCAATCGTGTTTCTCCGTATGTTGTAGACAGACATGACAACAACAAAATCATTGAATAGTACTTTGACTGTCTGTTCTGTGCAGCTGGCGTATTAAAATCGAGCGCAAACAATTCAAGTTGGTCCAAGCACAAGCAAAACGCTGCACATATCCTCTACAGGCGATTTCAAGGCTGAGTGTTTTTTCAAGGAGTTTTAACGAATATCTTCCGTTGACGGCGCCACCGATTGACCTATGTAATTTGCATCGAGCCATCACTAGAAAAACATCAACATTAGTTAGTGAAATGATTCTCAGGTGTTTAGCTTAATTTATCTATACCCATGCCTCGTTAAAATTTATACTAACATAGTCAATGCTGCTTGCTTATAATAGTACGAAATTCCTGTCAATAATTACCAATCGTGGATTAAATGGAGACAGTCTGTTCCTCTGCCCGGAATTAGCCAGCGCCGTAATGTTTAACAGGAAGTATGCTGTGTTGAACTGGGGAACTTGGAAAACGTTGAACATGAAAGGGTTTTGTTGTTAACTCAGCCCGACTCGACAGTATTACAAATAAAGTATAGCTAGTTTTGAAACTGGAAGTTTTGTTTACATTTGAACAAACTCCGGGGTCGTATCCTCCAAATCGCGAACGTTGTTATGAGTTTACTAAACACAATTTGTCGGGCAGTATACTTTCAACATAGTTATTATAGTCTTGAGAACATTATGTTGCATAATGAACGAAAAACAGACTGTCTCCCTTTGAGGCGATGATTCCGAGAAACGGATCTGACAAGTCCGCTTAAAAAGCTGTCAGATCTGCGAGTGGTCAAAGGTGTCAAATGTTGCAATCATGTATAGCAGCATTACCAACACGCCTTTCTTTTGTTCACGGAAATGAAACAGTTCGACTCGAATACGTACCAGTGCCGTCTCGGTGCTGTGTCGTTGCATATACGCACGTTGGAAGGTATCCAAACAACTGTTATTATGTGGCTGCTGGTGCGGTTGTACTAACACTTGGCGCTCCAGTGACACGTGCAAGTCTTTTAATACACTGGTCGGTAGTTTTTGTAGAGTCTGGACCAAGGTTAGGTTCTTCGGTAGAAATGCATACGCAACGTGTTTGAAGTTGGCTGGCATTAGCCAAGACTCGAGCGACGTGTTTAATGATCGTACCTAATGCTGGCGCAAGAATGTTCCACTAGTGACGTAGGGTTATAACCGAGGACTTGCCGATTCCCAACTGTAGATCGTCCGATAGTAGTGGGTATTTCTGGGTGTGGAGCTAACACCAAACGAATTAGTTCGTTACTCTGGAGTGTCGTATCTATACTATATGCTAGAGTTTCGAATCATTTGTTGAGTGATATATGTATATATATATATATATATACAATTATATATATATATATATACAATTATATATATATATATTATTGGTGAAACTAAAGTGTGCCTGTCTGTCTGTCTGTCTGTCTATCTCTCTGTCTGTCTGCCTGCCTGCCTGCCTGCCTGCCCGCCTGCCCGCCCGACCGCCCGCCCGCCCGCCCACCCGCCCGCCCGCCCGCCCGCCCGCCCGCCCGTCTGCCCGTCTGCCCGTCTGCCCGCCTGCCCGCCTGTCTGTCTGTCTGTCTGTCTGTCTGTCTGTCTGTCTGTCTGTCTGTCTGCCTGTCTGTCTGTCTGTCTAGCAGTCTGTATGTCTATCTGTAAGTCTGTCTCTCAGTATGTCTGTATCTTTGTCTATATGTATGTATGTCTGTATGTATGTATGTCTGTATGTATGTCTGTCTGTCTGTCTGTCTGTCTGTCTGTCTGTCTGTCTGTCTGTCTGTCTGTCTGTCTGTCTGTCTGTCTGTCTGTCTGTCTGTCTGTCTGTCTGTCTGTCTGTCTGTATGTATGTATGTCTGTCTCTCTGTCTCTCTGTCTCTCTGTGTGTTTGTCCGTCTGCCGTCCGCCAGCCCGCACGCTCGCCCGCCCGCCCGCCCGCCCGCCCGCCTGCATATATGTTCTGCAATTGCCAATTGTACTACGCTAAATGTGTAAGACCGACGTGAAGTTAGAGGGGCGCCCTCTGGAGAGAGGCTCATCAGCAGCAGCAAACACGTAATACGTCAACAACTCCAAATAACCCTATTTAGGAGTTTTATTGCATTGCAAATTGAATTATCAGAGGTCAGTGTTCCAAGAAAGGAAATGAACATAGAACGAGGCGAGTTGACCTCGAAACTTGGGAGGAAAGCTGTCACACTGCTCCCAAAGTTAGCGCATTATTTTATAGATATCCCAGAATATTATTAGCAGTCGTTTTGCTGTCACGCACATCGCCTCAGTATCAGCCCAAGTCGGGACCAACGAGGAATACCTCTGTCGCAACATGCCCTGCAAGTTACGGGCTGCGGTAATTTAAATCGATCCGATGTAGCCTTTGTACTAGCCATAGGCTCAACAGTTGTTAGTTTTTAAAGTGAGACTTGACGGGAGTCCCCGGGGCTAAGGAAACAGGCCAGACAATCCCTGCAGAAATACCTGTGATTGTTCCACGCCGTTCGGTTGAAGCATGCAAGTGCCCCCAGACGCACTGAATGCAACTTGTTTACTCGCGTCCACTCCTGCAAGACGTCAGTACAGAATCCTGCACGACCAACGTATGTTTTTCTCTACATTGCGTCACACTTGGTATACAGTCAGCATGTTCGACTTATTCGCAGTTGACGTCATTGCCTTTCTGTTTTCTCTGTGTAGCATCGTTTCTCTTTCTCTGAAGATTGCACCACGTTTCCCCATTTACCTCTGTCAGACGCTTGTTTATTTTGTCAAGAGTCAGCTGCCGATCTTAGTTTCAGGTTCTTTGTGCATTTTACGAAGCTCATAATATCGGTAATAAAATAAAATAAAACTTCTGAAATTATACATTATCGTCATCGAAAGTATAACACAGAATACCTTCGAACTGGAATAACTGCACATGTTTAGTTTCTGGTGGTTTCCTATGTCCGTGTTCATAGTTTATAACTCCAACTTATTAATACGTTTCATGATATAAAACACATTTTAGCAAGCGCGACAGTTATCCCCTATACGTACTTTACATCTTAAACTTCTTTCCGCAACCATTTCATGTTTGCAGTCGCCAATTGCGAGATGCCAAATATTTCCAAGTAACGTGAACGTAAAACCGCAATAGCGCCGTCACAGCAGCAGCAGCAGACATGTAGTAACTGGATAACTCGAAATAACTACCTTTTTGTTTTAATGCATCGCCAGTTGATAGAACAGGGGTCAACAATCCAACGAAGCAACTGAACACATAGAAAGAGACGAGCGGATCTCGTCGCCCGGGAGGAGGTACTGTCACACTGCCCCACAGTTAGCGTAATACTGATGAAGGTTGTGAACAGTTTCATATTATGGATGTTACATTGCATAATATAATAGTTTTGACAATGCTATCGTCAGCCAGAGAGGAATCTATTTGTAAACATATCAATATGCATGTAAATCCCGCCACGTTATGTCACCCGGTGATGTCTTGTAGCCTATACAATATACAGCGCAACATCTCTGACGTCATTGGTTTTGAGTCTTATAGAAATGTTTCAACCCGATAAGACTACGGAAACTTAATCAGCGCAGGGCATTTCGGGAAATATATTATTCATCGGGATACATTGATACTGGCCATGATTTAAACATAGCGACGTCGGAAGCGTTGTTTGATGATTCTGCCTACCTTTGACTGCACTAATCAAAACCTGTTTCATTTGTGAAACAAAGAATATAACACGTCTTTAGTTTTCAGTTTTATTTGTCGTGAAATGGTACATGGAGTGAAAAAAATGGACCGTCGGCAATCAGCCAGCCATTTCGTTTTCAAGGTAATCAAGATACTGAATCGACCGTTGATATGACTGACAGCGGGGATAAAAAGCGATGTAACTTACCAAGTGCTACTTACTAACTGCGAATTTAGTTTATTCTCTACCCGACCAGGCTACCTAGAATAAATTACAGCGATCAAAACCTTTCAACACCTTAATTTATAACGGCCATTAATTGTTGTGAATATTATGAATAATGTCACAATCTACATAAGCCGCAGCGTCATCAACTTGAATGCATTCGACGTCTCGTCTCTTTCCGTCGAAGTTCGCTAATAGACGTCCTGTAGTAGTGTTGTAGCCCACGTGTCAGAGTCTTCGCGGTGCTTACTGAGAAAAACACATCTACAGGTGTATATCCATTTGAACGTCCCATGTACAACTCGTTGTCAGGCACAAACAAAGCATGTCACGCGATCAAAGTCCCGCATACCTTGAGTGGTTATCAAGTAAATCACATGTACAATACAATTAAGAAATTGGGAAATACTTTTACATGTGCCTCGACATTAACTATTTCGAAAAATTAAGCTTATAAAAGTAAGTATTAATTTAATTTACATCACAGGCGGGTGACCAAGGCGATGAATTGTGATTTTTGTAGACATTTTTTGTTACAAGCAGCAAACCATTTTAGATGTTCTCTATATACGTTACTGATTATGGTATGGCTTGTTGGACTTTCTGATTTTCTATTTTTAGGTCAGAAAACGGGTTTTTATGTAAAATTTGACATAAATTTGATCAAAACTTTATTATGGCTCTATAAGACATAATAACAATGTTATATGTTTTCAAATCAGCTTAAAATGTCTTTACACATTACACAAATAGAGTTTTTACTGGTCAGATATGGGATTTTTGGCCAGATAGTGTCATTTTTGTCCTGAAAAATGCAAAATCTGACCAAAATTAAGTTAAGCAACTATGTTAACCATTATTTTTCAGGATGTAATCAGTAGGTTACAACTGTCCAACCATTTTAGATTTTGTCCTCATATAGCATTGGTTATAGTTCTCTGCGTTTGCAAGACATGATTTTGATTTTTTTTTAATCATGGGTCATCTTTTGCTTAACATCAAATTTGACAGAAAATTTGTCAAAAAGCTGTTTTTCCCCTATGAGGCCAACTGGCTAATTGTTACACAGTTGGTTTTTTGCCGGTCAGGTTTTGGATTTTTGATTTAATATGGGTCATTTAAACATATAACCAAAATGTTATTAATTAACTATTTATGCCTTATGTTTCAGGATGTAATCGTTGTTGTCAACTTCCCAATCATTTCGTAGCTTTGTGTGAGATTTTGTATTCTGCAAAAGGCACATAATGAGCAAAAAATCACACAGAGGAGTTCAACTCCGGTTGGATATGATAATGTTTGAAAGGGGCACCAGGAGCTGGAAACACCAACAAAATGTGCATTGGAATTACACTTAGCTGGTCATCATTTCTAGGCTGACTAGCTAGTGTGGCTATAGTACTTTTCTGAGATACAGGTCCGTGTGACTGTCTACATTTTGGGGAACTAACACATTTACGGAAGTATTCATACCACCTAATAGTCAAACGTGGCCTTTGTAAGAACCAAAGTCTTGACAATAAGTAATTGCTTTGAGATATTTTCGCAAAACGCGGCGCTTACGAGGTATGCACGTTTACTGATTTATACCGTCAATAAATCTCCCAAGATGCACCTAAAGGTAATGTAATATAATTTTGGTAAATTAAAATGAGACGTCATCAGTAGTGCAGGCATCGTATCCAAACAAACCACGCTGATTGGATTTTGGGAAACGGAGAAATCTGCGGCGTACAAACGTTTTGAAAGATGTGAGACGTGAAGTACGGCTATCCAAAATGCTGGGCTGAGGCAGATATAACTATGCAAACAGTTGAAACATCATATGTAGGGAATGGGCGGGTGTTTGGTCAACATTTCTTGCAATTCCAGATATCTTTATTGAGCTTGTAACATGGGGATGCGAGTTCAAATGCAGTACTGTCTCCTACAGCCGCAGTCGGCGTAGTTTAATGTGATATGCGATGGTGCAATGGGTGCGTACGCACCCCTCCGCTGAGACAATTTGGCTTTCCGCATTCGTAAATATTGAAACATGTGGCTGACCATATGATATGATCGGCAGTTTGCACCACACCGATTACAACCCGAAATATAATGAATAATTAGTCATATAACCACAATTGTTGAATAACCCATCTTCCAAAAAAAATCAGAAACCTGATCGCCACACAAACTATTGTATAACCAGTGACCTACGTACAGAACCAGTGCGTAGTTTGCGATTTTTAACATAATAGGTAGTAGACCCAAATTTGATGTTACGCCAAAAATGACCCATAATTAACCAAAAATCCAAATGATGTCTTACAAACGCCATATACTATAACCGTTGATATATGCAAAATCTAAAGTGGTTGGATAGTTGTCTCCCACTGATTACATTCTAAAAATAATGGTTAACATAGTTGCTTAACTACGTTTTGGTAAAATGTTACATTTTTCGGGATACAATTTATATATATCTGGCTCGAAATACCAAATCAGACCGGCAAAATCTTCGATTGTGTAATGGATGACCTATGTAGAGAACATTAAGCTGATTTGGAAACATGTGACATTGTTATTTTGTCATAATACGGTTTTGATCAAATGTATGTAAAATGTTACATAAAAACCCATTTTCTGGCTTAAAAATAAAAAGTGAGAAAGATCAATAACCCATACCATAACCAGTAACGTATATCGAGAACATCTAATATGGTTGGATGCTTGTAACAAAAAATGCCCACGAAACTTTTCCTGAGCACTTTTCTCGTCCTTGGCCGCCCGTCTATCACTACGTTGTGGCCTTTTCGTCAGATTTTGCTGCGTCAACGTGCCAGTTTCGCATGCGCCAATTCTAATTTGCTTCCAATAAATAATAGTAATAATTATTGTTAAGTAATATTTTGTTGTTGTTATTATTATTATTATTATTAAATAATAATACCAATACAAATAATAATAATGATAATATATTAATATAATTATGATTATTATAGAACGTTGGATAACCAATTATAAAATGTGGACTGTGTCATGTCATTTAAACTTTACATTGCCCATTCTTATTATGTGTTATCTGGTGGATATATTTTTGTATGGGAGACTGGTTTCTGAAGTTATTACAGTTCAGTGTCAGAAACTCGCCTGGCGTAAATGTCTGTTGCCAGCGTTCCCACAAAACGTGAACAAAAGACAACACCAGGGGCCGATTCCATGAGCTGCTAAGAACGTTCACTTAACGCTTAGGTGATTGTCTAACTAAAAAACGCGTAAACTTAGGAGTTTTTGCAATTGCGTAACGATATATTACCTACACGTAACTCCTCCTGTTGCAGTTTCGAACCTTGGGCACGTTATTTCGCTCCACGTTGTTTCCGCTCACCCAACCCGACGACAGTATTTCAGAAACGACGCAAAACCGTAATCACGGCTGGTGAAGATCCAAAGGAAGCAAAATATGTATAGGTCCTACACACATTCGTTCTTGTTGTATATTGGTGCGGGGGGGGGGCAAGGTAACCTTGGATTTTTTCATGTGAGCAAGATGATAGGGTAGACTTGGTCACAGGCAATGTCGTTTGTAGATCTTTGACTATACGTATTATGCCCTATATATAATTATGTGTGCAGAATAGATCTATGTTTATTAATGCATGTTACCTGTGTACAACTAAGAAGAAAAAGAAGGAAATTATATATATGGGGTTAAATGATTTTGTTCTTTCCTTCTTTTGTCCATAACACTGACAAAAAAATCCATGGAACAGGGAAACCCTTTTTTAGGAAATCACGGGGTCATTAAATTGGTTAAAAACCAAGGCAGCAGCAACGTCGATAAATAGTGGCGTTACCTAACGGAGTCGAGCGCATTAACTACAACAGTGGTGCCGCCTGGTGGACAAAACATCTTCGACTCCACTGTTTAAATTTTATTCAAACCTTGAGGAAGTGCAGTGTTTGTGCAACCTAAATAAAATTCTGCAACAAGGAAAGTAATGACGACTGAAATAGAATGGAGGCGGAATTGGAAACCTAACTTAAAAACGAAATCATGGAAACCACTTTTAATCAATAACGTCATGTATTTGGTAAAATATTTGTTTACCGACACTTCCTATGAAATACTCATCACAAACTTGACAGATGCTTGGTACGAACACGCAGAAGAAGCTGAAGTAATTCAAAGAACGAAGGTGTGTATCTCTGCGTGATTTATTCAGTTTCATTTAGTTTCTGGTTACTGTTGAGTTAGTCGACTAAAATTTAATAGAAGCATTAATTTGAGCGATAATAAGGGTTAATGCAAGTTCGTTTATTTACATTTAGAGTTTTGTCGAAGCATCGGAACCAACGACCACCGGCACCAGTTTTTAACTTCTGTGAGTCGACAACTGATAAGACATATCTCCGATTTGTGAATGTGTCGTTTAACAAGATTTTATAATATTCTGTCGATATTTATATGATCTGTGATCTTACTACTGTGATTTTATATTAGCTGTGATATATAACTTAATAATAAAAACAATACCCACATCTATAGTGGAATATAATTTCTACTTTTTGGTTTTGTTTTGCTGCATTAACATAACTGTACAAGCAAAGCAGCTTGTGTAATAGCTGCTCTTAGGATGGTGCCACCCAAAATGGGCACACCAGTGGTAGTTCTGATTAGCATCATTATTGCATTCATACCCAAATTCCCGATACACCTGGACCATACCCAATTCATGGACAATCCAAATGGTCTATTAGACTGGCACTAGCTTTCACCAGAGACTCCCGTAACAAGTACCACACCAAACTGGCTCATGCAATCCCTACATCGGGACACAAAACATGTTATCTTGTCCTACTAATCCTCTGTGGGCACATCCAAACAAACCCCGGCCCAGTCAGACACCCCTGTGGATTTTGTAAAAAGTCTGTTGCTTCAAATCACCGAGCTGTCTGCTGCGACCGGTGCAACCAATGGGTACACATTAAATGTTGTGACATAAGTCCAGATCAGTATAATCTCCTCTGTAACAGCTCCTGTTCCTGGCACTGCATGAAATGCGACCATCCTAACTACAGTCATTCCTTCTTCCAAGACCACTTATTGGAATGGTCTCACAACCGTTATAACAGCCTTAGTGACACAGACCAAAATAACCAAAACATTGACCCCCACACACAGATCTCTCAAACAAACACGAGTCATACATCCCAAACCTGGGATCCAGCCTTTGGACCAAACCCTCAAAATGCATCAACCCCTGAACGTCGTAAGAAAACCAAACATAACACACTTAGCGGAATTCTAATCATTACCAACAGTGTCAAAAGCATTGCAAAGACAACCCAATTAAAAACAACTATTCAGTCAAATAATCCTGACATCATATTCCTAGTCGAAACCAAAATAGATGAAAACTACCCCACCTATTCGTTCCTACCACCTAACTATAGCGCCATCCGAAAGGACAGAAACACCCATGGTGGTGGAATTCAACACATGTCAACACAAATTGGAACTTTTTCCGGAACAATCTGACTTCATTAGTCAACAATAATATCCCCAGCCGCAACACCAAAGCAAAAACCCTCCTCCCCTGGATAACACGTGAAATAATAAGAATGCAAAGAAAACGCAACAAAAGCCATAAAAAAGCAAAACAAACTGGACGTAATAGTGACTGGGAAAGGTTTAGGCAACTCCGAAAACAAGCCACTAAAGCTGTAACCAAATCCTACTCAGACTATCTAAACAATCACTTTGGAGACAGCCTAAAAACAAACCCAAAACAATTCTGGTCATTCATTAAAGCAAACAAACGAGAATACATTGGCATCCCTACACAGCAAGCAAATGACCAACCAATCACAAATGATCACGACAAAGCAAATACACTTAACAACCAATTTAGTTCCGTGTTTACTCTCGAAATCGGGATAGACGGAGAAACTGAAAAACCTAAACCAAAATAAAGCTACAGGCCCCGACGAACTCCCAGCCAGGGTCCTTAAAGCGACTGCAGTGGAAATTGCCCCCACCATCACACACATTTTCCAGCAGTCATACAACACTTGCACACTCCCAGATGACTGGCTCCAAGCACTAGTAACACCAATACACACCAAAAAGCCACAAATCAGACCCTGCTAATTATAGACCAATTTCGTTAACATGCATCCTCTGCAAAGTTATGGAGCACATCATTCTAAGCAACATGTGGAAACACTTACACAAACACAACATCATCATCCACTTCCAACATGGATTCCAACCAGGTCTGTCTTGTGAATCCCAACTCATCGAGACAGTCCTCCTATCCAAATTAGCTTTCTATGGAATAACTGGAAACACAAAACTGGATCAAATCGTTTCTATCCAACTGCAAACAGAGAGTCTCGGTCAATGGAGCCATGTCGGACAGCACAAATGTTACATCTGGTGTACCACAGGGCTCAGTCCTAGGAACTGTCCTATTTTTACTCTACATAAACAACATAACCGAAAGTGTCCAATCTTCCGTAGTCTCTTTGCAGACGACAGCATTATATATCGCAAAATCACATCCGAAATCGACCACGAAACTCTCCAATCTGACCTGATCCAACTCCAAACATGGTCTAATAAATGGCAGATGGAATTTAACATATCTACTAAATGTGTGCATCTCCCAATAACAAACCAAACCAAACCCAGACTACATCCATATTCACTCTTTGGCATGCCACTCTCTACTGCCTCTAGCCACACATATCTTGGAATAAAATTAGATTCTAAACTAACGTGGGCTAACCATATTACTGACATAGCTTCCAAATCTTCAAAAGTCCTAGGCATGATCAAACGAACCCTCGGACCATGCAAACCTGAAGTAAAAGAAACAGCCTATAACATGCTAATCCGACCAAAACTTAAGTATGCCTCTCCCATATGGAACCCACACACTGCCACCCAAATTAAACACCATGAAAGAGTACAACACTGTGCTGCCAGATTTGTCAGAAATGACCACAGACGCCAAACAAACGCAGCAGACCTAACAGCCTCCCTTGGATGGTAAACTCTTGAACGACGACGCATTATCAAACAAGCCATGACATTTTACAAAATATTAAATAACATAATCAACATCACACCTCCACCAGGTCTACTAACACAGTCAAAAAACCGTGGCCACTACGTGGCCCCTAAGTGCGCATCAATGCAGCAATGTTCTCTTTCTACCAAGCAGTTCGAATCTGGAATATGATTCCACCACCGATTACTGAACTAGAAAGCCCCATAGCATTTCAAACAGCGATTATGAACCTCCCTTTCACCACACCCAATCATCTAAAGTGCCTATAAAATAAACAAACAAACTACCCACAACACATGCACACAAACAAGCACCACACAACTCCTGCGTTAGCTCAAATTTGGGCTGTTTGGGATAAATCACCTAAGACCTAAGAAACATTGACCAGGAATAATTAATGGATTTTTACTATTTATTATTTAATGATATATTATAAACATTATTACACTAATCATTAATGTGTAAAATTATTAACCTTTTCATTATAACATGTAATATTGCAGTGTAGCATTGTATTTAATGAAGTGCTAAATTTTTCATATCATTTGTGATGTTTCATTATTTTTTTAGATAAAATTAAAGACCCAAGGCCAAGAACCATGGTTAATATTGCAGGCGTTTTGTTTTCAATTCAAATAAAAAACCAACAACGACATGTTGACCACTTTTGTATGTGTGTTGTATTATAGAATAGATATTGTGAACATGGTTGATACCTGTTTTTAAATTTCATATTTAGAAGTTGAACCCTAGCGTTGAAGCCCCGCTCAACAAGCTACTGGAACACATCGAGGACAGTTTGGATGGGACAAAAGAAGGAACAGAATTCTCCTTGCTGCATCGAACAGAAAATGGGGATAGCATTGAAGCTACATATGGCATTACAGCCTCAATGACAACAGTTCTAGCCGGCTTGCCCTTCAACTGGGAATTCCAATGTGCACCGGACAGGACTGGCATGGTACTGTGACAAATATACTTTACCATATTTAATAATGAAAGTTTCCATAAAACATGCATTTTTTTTTGTTTTGTTATTGTCACAAAAAATCTAATGTATATACTATATAGTAGTGACCAGTACATGGAAGCTCAGTTGTGCAAATGTATTGTTTTGTTTTGATTATATCATTGGACAAACTATTATGTTAATTTGGGTTCACTAACATTGTGTGGAAAACCCAATATTGGTTGTGTTGCCCTCACCATCCACTTGTTATAAAACAAATATTCAGACATTTGCAAGTTACCTGATCTAATGATCAGAGTCAATTCTTTCACTGTTTTTTTAGATCACATGAAAGTGCTGTACTTTTTATTTAAAAAAAACAATTGATCATACTATTTGAAACTCTTTTTTTCCTATTCACACAAATGACAGATACTAAACTTCTCAAATGGTATTAACTTGTCTGGTATTATTGTTTTCCAATTTCCTCCTTCAATGATCCAACCTCTGGCTTTCTTGGATATATATATGTATATAATATATAATGGCCACAAAAATAGCTAACAAAAAACTACTGAACAAAATGTCTGACTGTTTAGCCCGCTACAAGAAGTCTAGATGAAAATGGGTCAGATATGTATACAGCCTGTATATAGATATATATATATATATATATATATATACAGGCTGTATATATATCTGACCCATATATATATATATATATATATACAGGCTGTATATATATATCTCTGACCCATTTCCACCTAGACTTCTTGTAGTAGGCAAAACATTCATACAGTTTGTGCAGTTTTGTTCAGTAGTGTTCTGTTAGCTATTTTTGTGGCCAATATATTTGCATTGCTTTTCAAAGGCGTGAGGAGTATTGACTGTTGTCTATCCACTCCACTATGTGACTCATGTGAGCATGATATGTTCTATCTGAGTCATTGTTGTCTTATATATGCAGGTTTCAGGGCACCTCGTCCAGCCTCTGGTCACCATGGTGATAGAGTTGCATCGCCAACAAGAGGACCTCTTCAAACTTTTAGCCAATAAGGACAAGGAAATTGGCGATTTAAAATCTCAAGGTGCTCGAGTGTCACGAAGTAAGTGTTAAAGCAACGTCTGTTATTTCTGTCTATATGGGATGTCATATTCTGTAATAAAGTTATTCATTCATTACCCAGAATGCACCAGGTGTAGTCATTATTTGCTGGGGGTATTGCTGAATCGGTTGTACTCTGTCCCATTTTGCAGTCAGGAGTTTTGGAACGAACGTCAAAGGTATTTGTGGATGCCAAATGCCAGTAACAGCTGTTTACTATTTTAATATTTTGTTTAAAATTTGAAGATTTGATGAGTGCAACAGTCAAACTGAAAATATTAAACACAATTTGGTAGGCAGTATATCATCAGCATATAAATAATAGTATTAACAATATTTTATTACAAATTGAGGAACTGACCAGGTCAGTTTAAATCATGATTGTAATGTAAGAGAATATATGAGAATGATAAGAGAAACGTCCTACAACTCAACTAGGGTTAAGACTTGTTTTAGTTAACATACACTTTGTTTGTATAATTATGTATATATATCATAGTGTTTATTAGCAAATAAATTGTTACAGTAATAATTTGTTTATTTTTCAGAGCACTTGGAGACACCGCTGTTTCATAAGTCAGTTTTCAAAGATGGCATGGTGGCATCAAAGGTGAACATATGACTTATTTATTTAGGCTGACAAATCAAGGCACACCTTCAATTTTTACCACATCCCTCCAAAATGTGTTGCTCAGGGTGCAAACACCATTAACACCATTTAAATTTCTACATGAAATCTGTTCATCCATCACTGGAGTCACTTCCATTGCCAGGTACTCCTTTGTATTATTGATTTTACTGACTGCAAGTTGTGGGTGAAAAAACTTGTCAACATTTTGAAACTCCAGCTGATGGATTTGATTGACAGTCCAGCAACTGCTAAGATATCACACCACGAATCTGAGATTATTTCAGTCAATGTCATTTTAAAACTGAACTTTATAACCTTGCACACCAATTATCCACCTTATCTCCCTCGTGCATCCATCCATCTGTTGACAACTTTAATACCACTTATCAGTTTTGAAATTGACCAACCCTTTTCGTTTGATGCGCCTTCGAGCTGATTCGTTTCCAAGGACTTAGGTGCAAAAGAAGTTACCTGATTGTTATTTGCCATTTATTTCATTCACATGGAATTATCCAGTGGGCTTCCGATGTCACCTAACATTTGAATTGTCTAACCGGTTGTTCATTATTATAATACCTTGGTCACTAGAAAATGTGGTCATACACTTGTGACCCGCCACATGTGTGACCCGCCACACTTGTGACCCGCCATATGTGTGACCTGCCACATCGAACCGGCTGTTAAATCCACTGGTCTGTGTTGGATACGGGCCAAAACTAGCTGTCTGGGTCATGTTTCATCTTCCAATGTCCCATTTATTTTTGTTGAGAAACGATATAATACATTACAAACAATAGGCAATATTTGTTAAAATGACCTTGTTTTTTCAAAATGATGCTTCACTAAAGTCTGCTTCAATTTTTGCAATAAATCAAGAACTTTGAAGACATTTCAACAAACGAGGTATCTTAAAGGTCATTATTAAAGGAATCCAAAAAGATACAAGACTCAATTTAATAATTTTGCGGCTCACTGGTAATACCAACTTTGCTGTGGCAGGGTACAGTCGAGATGGCTTTAAGTGCCGTGTGAGCTGATATCGCCACCTCATAGTGAGTGAGGCCGACTTCACAGAATTGTTAACTGACAAGTTCTGGTGTAATCTGTGCCAGGGTTTCACAGATGTGATGCAAGCATCGTGCGGTGAAGCCTTCAATAAGGATGGACAACGCTTGTATGAGGACATCGCTGTCAAACAGGCCTGGATAAGTCATGAGACACAGTTACAAGGTACTTGGGCTGTTTGATTTCCTTCATGGTACATTGGTCCAGGCTATAGCGTGGTTGATTTTGTGGGGTGCATTTTTCTGCCTGGAACATTTTTTTTGACAGCTAAAAAAAGCATTGGTTCCACCTCCCCTCCAATACTTGGTGTGTGACAACACAAAATTGTTATTTGCAGTCTGCAGTAACATGTTTCACTCACTAGGTGACACCACTGAAATGAAAGAGTTCCCCATGTGGTGACAACTAAAATACCTCCCACGTCATATCAATATATTTTGCGAATTTGCGAACTTACACGACAACTGCAAAGGAACAACCGCATTTTTATAAAGCGTTTTGCTTTATTGTCTTGTTTATTCTATTTCGCTAAAGTCGCTTTGTCTGTTCCATTACCTCAAGTCATCCTCTCGAGCCACGGGTGGTAATTATTGGCAGGAAGTTCAATGAGCCAGTTGTACTTTTGCCAACCATTAAAGAGCAGATCTAGGAACTTGTGGTTAGCTCCGCCTGTTAATGTGAACGTTTTGTTGAGTGACACATTCCAATACAGTGAACAATGCTCCAGACTTATTGAACACAATTTGGTGGGCAGTATACCTTCGACGTATTTATTTTACTTTTAAGAAGGTTATATTAATACACAGAAAAAAGACAATGGGACCGTTTCACTAATTGCTATGAGCTCTTAAGCCAAACTTTGCTCTTTGAAACCAACTGATTTAGCTTCACGAGAGCAATCTTGTATACGGTCTGTCTGTCAACATGAGGATATGCCATTGGGACACTTTGACTGGTGTGTCACAGAAATATTCTCCTGGGTGATACAGCAGCAGCTTTTTGAATATTGAAAAAGCCTTTAGTTTAACAAGATATTATGTTTAATGATTCATTTTCCTTACGAGCTCATTGTCTTAGTAAAACAGATCCCAGTTTGGTTAAATTCTTGTTGAATCTTATTCATATTATTCAATCTTGTAGAATCTTGTTCAATTGTTGTTTGCAGCAGTGTCCGACAATGAAAGTTTAGAAGAAAATGAAACCGTCGAAGGCGGTGGGATCGGGACAGTGGAGACGGGTCAGTCATGGCTCAATCGCGTCCCTCCCTCCCTCCAGTCAGGTCAGGAAGCATCCATTCATCCAGCAAAGTCTCCTGGGAAGAGCCCGGGAAAGAGTCCGCAGAAGTCGCGTGGAAACTCCCGAGGAATCAGTGCTGACCCTTCCCCTGTGAAGGTAGGAGACTGGGAATAACCCTAGTCAGGCTTCAAGTGCAGTGCCTGCAATGTCACAGAAGGAATCAAGGATTCCATAGTTACACACATTTAGGAGAAGCCATTTTATACATCTTAGTTAACAAATTATGACAAGAGCACCATTTGTAATGTGTTTCACCCAAAGTCTGCCTAAAAGTATTTTTATCTACTGCTACGAATTTGTTATTCAGTTTAATACTTGTTCGATAAACATAAGAAAATGTGTACTTTATCACAAGCTTTTCATTTGAAACAAATCCTTATAAAAATTCAGATACAGGATCATACAGCCATTTACATCCCAAGATCCATGAGAGAGAGAGAGGGGGGGAGAGTGACAGAGAGAGAGAGAGAGACGGAGAGAGAGAGGCAGAGAGACAGACAGAGAGAGAGAGGTAGGCGAGAGGCAGAGAGAGGGGTAGGGGAGAGGCAAAAAGAGGAGAGAGATATGGGAGGTAGGAGAGGGTGAGAGAGAGATAGGAGGGGAGAATGGCATACACATGAGATTTAAGAGCGTCCATTTCTTTTCATGTGTTCAATCAACTCAAAGTAGGCCTATCTGTCACGTTGGTTGTGATTGGCTGTTGACAGGAGGCGGAGCTAGCTCGCAGGGAGCAACTCAGAAGGAATCTGGCTGAGGAGGAAAACAAAAACGCGGCAAAGAGGAAGAAAAAGAAAATGAAATTCTGAGCCGTTTTAAAACACAGAGGTGGCAGCATGTGATATCTAGATTCGTCCCCTCTGCCTTACAAGCATTTCTAGAATTTATTCAGGCGGCAATTTCTTTATTCTAGTTTCTACCCAACTGCAGTGTACTGTGAGTTTTTGAGGAACACCCCCACTAATCATTTGTTATTTATTTATGTGAGAAACAAATTGTTATAACGAATTATTCTCAATGAAGTTTAGACTGTGACAGCGCAAAGTTTGACAGTGCTTAATGCATGTTCAAATGCTCTGTTAGAACCGTAAATTGACTTTTTAATCACTATGAACTTTGATATGTGATCATGGCAGAGAAGATGAAATTATGACTTAACTGAGATTTGTTCAAATTGGTCGACAATTTTATAATTATATTTATTAGACAATGTGTACTATTATATGTGGAATTAATTGTTGGTTTTTGAAGAAAACCATAATTGTAGAAGATGAAATGTATTCTTGAATTATCCATTAACTTTTTCCAGGTGGCTCTAGTAGTGCGGGACCTAACTCAACAGCACACTCTTCAAGTAAGCAGCTGGGAATACCGTCTAGGCCAGGGAATTTATTGGACTTTGGATTTGTGACATCAAATGTAGCAATTTCAATATCACCGGGGTGGGGCAAAGGGCCAGAAGTTAGAAGCGACTCGCACTTAGTGGACAAATCTTGGCTGTCAAATCTGTTATAAAACAAGTTTAAGTCTGAGGCAAATTTCAATGGATCAAAAGTGGAAGGAACAGACAGTCTGTCCGGACGACCTGTCATTTGTTCACGTGTTCAAAAGCCTGTTTGGTGTTTACACAGCTCAACTCGCACTCATCCAAGATACCTTTGTTTTGCCTGTGAGATTTCTGTCTGTGTTTTTTTCACTGTTTATCTGTCCCTAGTGCGGTATGCTAGTTGTTTCTGCTTAAGTGTGTTTTTTATGTAAGACGTGATCCAAAGAGTAGCAGAGTCCATGCAAAAGGTAATGTAATCAGTAACGACAGAAGCATGATCGTTTAAGTCCTCGGAATTGGGTGCGAACACACATCCCAGTCTGTGCAAGCCATACATCCCTGGAGCCGTGTCGAACCTGAATCTTGGCCGGCTTGACTGTCTTCAACACCTGACGATATGCTGGGATAAGGTGGATCACATTATGATCGGCATGACCCAGAGGAGGGCGGGCACGAGCGGAGTAGGCGTTGGGGATATTCCCGCAGCAAAGGTCGATAGTCTTGTTTTTTTCTAGTTGCCACATGAACATATTGATGAAACGACGGCAAAACAGCTAGTATCCAAAATACAACTGTTAAGTCATCCACGATAAACAGAGGGGCGTCAGGGTAGCATGACTGCATTCTCTGCGTGTAGCTGGCTATTATGTTGGCCGCGGCGCGTGCGTCCGCACTGGGTGGAACGTAAACACAACAGAGAACGACATTGGAGAATTCACGTGGTACACTTTACATTGCAATGTATGTAGTACATTTATTGATGTTTTGTATTAAATAAATCTAAAGTTAATAGAAAATGCACTTTATTATACATGTGTTGCACCGTCTATGTCACATATCCATTATAGTGTTTTTGTTGTTGCAATAAAATATTAACAACGTGTTTAAATTTTTTTTAAAGATGCATTAGGTACACCTAGAATTATATTAAAATACACAGGTGGCAGCACTAATTAGGTGTATTGCCGTTTATTCAACAGGGGGCGCTAATATACAACAAATATAAATTATGTTATATATTTCTATACCTTGCCTGTTATAGAAAGGGAAAATTGGTGCACTGTTTGGGGGGAGGCGTGCAGACCAATGGTCATGTTTCCTCTCCAAAATATGAAGTAATAAATAAATTATTTACTTGCGTTATTTCACTTTACGTGTTAGACATAAATTAAATGTAGGCCTACGACTACGGACTGGAAGAGGAGGGGCTTATAGTTTAAGTCACCATGACTTCTATGAAACGTGACCGTTCGTCAACAGAAGTTTGTTGCATCACGGGTTGTAAATATTACCTTTTATATTGCGTTAAATCAGAAACAACGGATTTTGTTGTTTTTGACAAAATGCTACGCCCTCATTATGCGCAATTTGGCGGGGAGTATAATCTTCAACATTATGTGTTGTAGCATTAAAGGGATTCTTTGATAATTTTAATATATTTCTAATGCACGCAATTATTAGGTAATCCTGTTAATATAATTATTTCATGTAATTCTATGCCTTTATTTAATTAGAATTATGTTTTATTAATCACTAATGACCCTGCTAATATATCGACAAACTAACTCTGCGTACGCGGAGTTTCTGCTTTGGGGCCACCTTCACGATCCGTATAAAGCATGCTCATGAATATTCGGGAATGTCCGTCAGACTTCGATTAGCTACGCCGAGTTGATAGATGCAAGAAATACGTCATCAACATGTGTGTATTTGGATTAGCCACCGCCATGCGAATGAGTTCAGACCGATAAAATTATCGAAATGAGACGTGGACCAGCTGCTGTTTATGTCACAGATTCAGCAAAGAAAAGAAGGAAATTATATGGAATAAACGGAGAATTAACACAGCGACAGTTCATGACAGACGGATTGATTTAAAAGAAAAAGCACCACCTCTCCATGCACGAAGTCGAAGCCGTCGATGCTGATGGCGATGTCATATTGAATGATTGGCATTGCCTTTGTTGGAATATAAAAACTATGGTACTATCATGTTCTTTCTTCACTGGGTACATCTGGTTATACATTTTGAAGTGAAGTTTTAATGAAACGTTTAGATAACAGAAACTTACTGAAGCCGAGAAACATTCAATAATGAAACCATTTTATTTGCTTCATAAATTCAGCTGCTATTTCCGTAACGGCGTAAGCAGTATAAATACATTATACATCACTAAAGTAATTTACGGTATTAAAGTAGGATAGGCGGTTATGTCATCATCATCATGCGTTTGGCGGCTACAATCAACGTGCTTATTATTTATCTGCTCTTTGGGGGTTGCGAGGAGGTAGAATTTAATTTCGCCAAGAGTACTTTCCTATCTACATAAGGTTTAATTTTAGTTTGAAAAATGTAGATCTATAAAGAACATAACATTACTGTCTACACAATATTAAACTATATCGCATCAGTATAAAAACATGTTTTATTTTGTACTAGGAGTGCAAAAATAATTATTTGTTCTGCCCATCATTTATAGTAAAAGATATTGAATTTGTTTCTCTCGAACTCCTGTTTCGATAACAAATAAAATAGCTATTGTATGATGGAAATAAAGTTATAAAATTAAAAAAGTAACGCATATTTTAAAACACTGTTTTCAGTCATCATTTGTGTATTTAGCTCAAGAAGATCCTTAAAACATTTTGAATGTTGTGGAACATTTATATTTTATGAATTTTCAAAATTATTGTAAAAGCAACTTTGTCGACACCTTTTTATACACTACTCGCAGTAGAGTTCACTTAGCACAAACTTGTTTCAACAAATGTTGAAGAATATGCTGTAGAACACAATCCAAACATGATGAGCTTAAGAAAGCATACATTTTATTATGTACTCCTACTTTGCAACATAATGACGGGATGATGTGCATTTGAATGCACAAATCAATCGATTGCACAAATCCATTTGAAACGTAGTGATGTACATATTCCCAGCAGAAGCCACACGGAACTAATGTGGCAGAACAAAGTCAGACATCTTCACTACTGTGTCAGTTAACATATTGTCCTATTAATAGCACTGCTATGCATTTTGATACACAAAGCTATCAGATGCACACATCCATTTGAAACTCGATGTGAGGTACAACTTCCCAGTAGGTGTCGCACAAAACAGAAGAGGCAGAACAGTCAGACATCATCTTATGTCAGGTGACCCATTGTCCAATTAATGGCAGTGTTAAGTAGAGCTCTTCAATTTCCTCTTTTCATCAGCTCAGCTATTTCCAATGTTCCTGCAAATAAACAAAGTTGAATTTAGGAAACTGAGCCTAAATATGAGTTAACTAACTCAACACTGTGCAGATTAATTCAGTTTAAATATGGGATTTATCACCAAGTGTATAGCTGGCTAAATGGAAAAGATACAAGAGAACCTTGCTATGCTGATTCAGTCAGACTAAAATCCCAATCCATTACTTTGGGCAACTTTTAATTTGCTTCTAAATAATTACCTGTTTGCATTGGTCATATACAGAGCATTCCAGATAACTCGAACTCACATAAATGAATTTTTGCTAAGTTAAGTCAATCTTTTTCTCGGTTCAGGGCAAAGGTCCCAATAAGGGGACCTTCTGATAACTTTCTAGTTATCAGAAATTCCACTTATCAGTATTATTGTCATGGGTCCCTGGAAGTTCGACCTTCTCCAGAGTGCACTGTATATTTTCTTTTATTCTTGCTCTAATAATTAATGTTGTATATAATTATACATATGGGCCATTCTCGTGAAAAGTGTACAGTAACATGTCAAAAATAAATGTTTAATTTGTTTTTAGCGAGTACTATTATTATGAAATGTGCTATTTAAATGAAGCAGCACAATTTGATCTGATCTATTATTATATTTTAAAAATATATTCTTGGATAAAAACTTACGTATACTAGAGTGCAGATCTGCTGGTGTCCAAAATTCGTGCATCGCAAAATTCCGTGGCAACATGGTATTGTGTACTTTTTAACAAACCTAAAACGTTTACATTGAATGATGACATGCCAGCCAGGTTTACTAACAATCGTAGCTGTATCATTAAAAACAGTCTGTGAACGTAAGAATCTCACATTTTTATATGTTGGTTCAAATAAGTGGGGAAACGGGTACTTTTCAAAAACGGCTGATTGGAATTTGGAAAGGCAAGACATACCAAAATCCCAGATTTAGGCAAACAAATTACATCCACGACCAGTTTAATCCTCTTGCTATGGTTGCATATACTGATATTTTAGCGTGCATTTTTGTTCACTGCATGTCAAATACCGGACAATGCAGTTTTACTAACTAGAAAGGCGAAACCCTTGCCTAAGGCTATGTTATTTATTGTAGTAGAGGCACGACAGACTCAGTGACAGTCCCAGCGGGAGCTGACACTGACAGCGACTGCAGCCGTCCGCGTCGGCGGACGTTATAATTATATTTAATCGAAACTTACTCGGCTGACGGTATTGGGATACAGGATAAATAAACAATGCATACGCTTCCTACACTTATAAAAATAGCTGTGTACAAATTGCTTATTTACAATGCCATTGCTTGAAACAACTTACCTCGGAATCTTAAATGTTGGCTGTGTGTGTGACGTCAACGGTATGTGCGTTGTTCACTGCGCGGACATGAATATTCAGTATTCTCGGGCTGCAAAATTAATCATCCACGTGGCAACAAGCTCAACATGATTAGCGTAAACAGAATTGTTTATCGGCTTTTTGCGCAGATAACACCCAAAGTATGCATAAACAAGCAAGACATAAGTAGCAGAGAAAGTACTTATGGGAAATGCATACGTTTTGATACGGTACATCTCGAATGTATATTAGCTGACAAAGAATCCCTTTAAGAACAACATATGCTAATAAATCGAGTAGCATACACAGTACTTTTAAAATGTGAATTCCACGGTTAAGCCTATGCAAACACGTCCTTATAAAAATGGGACTGTGTATAGTAGTCACCGGAAGCAGGTAGGAAGGAAGGAAACCAAGAAATGTGGTTACATAATAGTCTTATTGATGCATCTGTTGGAGTATCTGTAGCAATAATACTATTCAAATTGATAAAGAAACAATACTATTGGGCACGTTCACCTCAATGGGTTCATCTCATGGGTGGGCTTGGTGCCGCAAGATAGGACCTCCGCTAAAATGTCTTCTTTTTTCAAAAAAGTACATACGTTAACCTTGTAAACACAAGGAACGTACGTAAGAAATGACCAAATTATTAATAACGCATAAGTAACATAAACTAAGTTAACTGAAACAAAGTAAGTTTTATCTTGCGAGTAATAGTGTGGTAGAGTAGCTTGGGGCATAACGCCCCCTCCCCCCCTATATAGCTACAAGGCTCGAAAATAATAATTTCGAGATTGCCAGATGGAGCCACATCATATGGACATTCGTATTTGGCGCAATGGAGATTCCCTCAGAAGTAAAACGCACGGTAAGCTGTTCGCATTAAAAAATAGCTTCGGGATTATAACAGTTGTCTCTACCAAAGTATGACTTTATACAGTAACCACGGGACCCTGTGGCAAAGATCTTAATGTATAGCATAGACAAACGTGCATATAATAGTTGTATAACTATATAAATTACGGCGATGTGTGAGAGTAGTATTCAAATTAAGACATAATATTGCACATGTGGGGCGAAAAGGCCAAACATAATAGGAGGGGCTAAACGCATTACGCCCCATGATCTTAACAAATATGTTGCTCCGATTATTTTAATAAACATTCTTTATAGCCCCTAATATATAAATATATTTAGACATAATAATTTTATGTTAAATTATATATAGACGCTATAATAAAAATACAGGAACTAGTCAGTCTAGATCTTAATCATTTATCTATGTAATAAACGTCGTCCATAGTATAGGCTATGGTACTGACTGAGCTTATAATCTATCTTATTTTAGCTAACAGGTCTAATAAGAATACAATCTACAAACCGTTCAATCAACAACCTAAAATACATTGAAATACCATTAGTTTTTCTCACTCCGGATGGTACGCAATTACAAAGGAACATCAACGCGAGAATTTTACGGCGACGATGACTCGGTACAGCATTTGACGCAGTGAAGAAGGGGACTCCGTGAACAAGGCGTCAGGTAGGTGTTTTATTTTGTCTAATGTGTATGTCTACTATAAATGATTATGACATTTTGATACTTGTAATATTATAAATATCAACATTTCACAATCGTTTATAGTATATATACACGTTAGACAACATGACACACCTACACGACGCCTTGTATATACTCTGCTATCAATATGTTACAAGATTTAACAAGATTGCCACCCAGATAATTAACTCTAGATGGCAGGTGGACAAGGAAGCCTTTTGACTTACCGAGAGTCCAACCCTTTTTATCTACATGTACCCCACCCTTTTGAGGTATGTGTCGATTTTATTTTTAATTAAACACATTCACACTACTAGCACCCACACAATCAGCAGATAATATGTTCCATTCATTTACAGTCCTTTGTGAAAATGAGAACTTTCTTATATCTTATCTACACTGCTCCTTTTCTTCAAATCAAATCAAATTTATTGTAACTCATTACAATACATACACTACAAATCAAATTAAAACAAATCCTATATAATAACACAATGAGCAGAACAAGGGAAGAACAACCCTTTACTAATGTAACTTCATGTCCTCTAGTCCTTCTATCTTTCTTAATTGAGAAAAAATAGTTCTATCAATATTTTCATAACCATTCAACATTTTAAACACTTCTACCTGATCTCCTCTCAATCTCCTGGTCTCTAGTGTTGTTAAACCACATTCTTTTAGGCGTTTTTCATAACTAAGATCCCTCAGTTTTTGTATCATTTTAGTCGCTCTCATCTGTACTCTTTCTAGCATATCTATGTCCTTCCTGCGGCATGGCCTCCACGCTTGTATACAATATTCTAAATGAGACCTCACTATTGTTTTGTACAGCGGTATTATTAGTACTTTTTCCTTATACACTATATTTCGTCTAATTTATCCAGGGATTTGATTTTCATTTGAAGCATCAATTTCGCACTGCTCTGGAACTTTCATATCAGCATTAATGGTTAATCCTAAGTCCTTTTCTTTTATAATTTTCTAGTATAGTACTTAGTACAGTACCCCGATTGTATATTGTACATCTTCGTTCCCATATCCTGTTTGGAGGCATTTACATTTCCCAAAAGTGAACAACATTTGCCACTTTTCAGACCATTTGATCAACTGTCAAGATCATCTTGTAAATGCCGTCTATCTGCATCACGTTTAATCCTTCTAAACACTTTTGTATCATCCGCAAATTTCAAAACCTTACTTGTTATATTATCGCCCAAATCGTTGATATATATTAAGAATAATATAAGTCCCAGTATTGAGCCCTGTGGTACCCCACTCAAAACTGATTTCCAGTTTGAAGCATCCCCATCAACTACTACCTGTTGTCTTTTGTCAATCAGCCATTTTTCTATCGAGTTAATTATACCATTTCCTATGTCATAAGCCTTTAAGTTTAAGCAGTAATCTTTGATGTGGCACTTTATCAAAAGTTTTATGAAAATCTAAGTAGATGATATCTACTGGTGATCCCTCGTCTACCCACTTAGTGATATCTTCCAAAAAACATTACATATTTGTTAAGAATGGCCTCGTTTTTAGAAACCCATGTTGAGATGGGTTTATCAAGTTATGTTTAACAAGAAAATCCACCACGTGATCTTTAATTAGTCTTTCTAATAATTTGTAAACCATCGATGTTAAACTCACTGGTCTGTAGTTCTCTGACTTGTTTCTTGAACCTTTCTAAGTAACGGTATAATGTTTGCTTTTTTCCATTCTAAAGGAACCACTCCCTCTTCTAATGACAAGTTCTGTCATTAACAATCCTTCTGATATTATATTTTCAGCACTATCTTCTAGAGGACCGACCTTATCCTGAACTTTCTGTTTGCTCCGAACATACGCATTGAATTCTTGCTGTCATGTTTGATATTACTGGCAAATTTATTTTCGTAGCTTCTCTTTGAATTTTGAATTTCAGCTGTAGCTTGGTTAAGTGCTTCTATATAAATGTTGTAGTCTTCATCATTTCCAGAACGTCTATATGACTTCCACATCATTTGTTTGTATTTAATTTTATTAATGGGGACTTTCGATAAGTGTTTCTTTCTGGACCGTTTCCCTGGTTTTTTCAGAATGCTGTCTTATTCTCAAGTGTGTTATTCCAGTCTATCTGTGCTAAATATTTCCTCATATCCTTATATCTTCCTCTGTGGACATTTTTCCTGTACTGCTTTTTACTATTCCTTTCTAATTTTACTTTGATGGTAACATGTATCTGGTTGTGATCGCTACTCCCCACTGGCTCACATATCTTAACATTGTCAACTAATTCATTCTGTGAGGACAAAACTATGTCTAACACATTCTCACCCTGGTTGGTTCTAGCACATGTTGAGAAAGGAAACTATCTAGTACTAGAACTAAAAACATGTGGTCCTCACTCCCCGTACTCTGTTGAGATTTCCATTGTATATGACCATGGTTAAAATCCCCCATAATAATACAGTCCCATTTGCTCACTTCCCTTATAGCGTTTTGTACTTTTTCATTCTCTTCTATGCTTACGTATGGACTTCGATAAACTAGATTGGGCAAGGGCCTTCATTCGCCGGCATGCAACGCTCACCATCAGAAGATCCATTGCAACTAGCATTGCAAGTGTGAAAGGGTTTAATAAAGAAGCTGTGGAAATGTTCTTTGGACAGTACAAACAGTTGCTTGTGGGTAGTGGTTTCGTGCCTACACGCATCTGGAACTGTGACGAAACAGGTTTCACTACCGTTGCAATGCCACCTAAGGTTGTTTCTACGAAAAGCATTAATCAAGTGCGAAAAGTGTCCAGTGGAAAAAAGGGGAATATCACGGCTTTGTGCTGCATGAGGGCAGTTGGTGTGTTCGTCCCACCTCTATTCGTCTTTCCATGCAAACGAATGGTTGAGTCTGATGAATGGCACCCGGCATGCTCCGTGGGTACCGCGATCGCCCGTGGGTCGGGCTACATCGACAACAAGTTATTCCTGAGATGGTTGCGCCTCTTCGTCGATACGGTTGGTTGCAAGAAGACGACACCACGTCTACGGCTACTGGAGGGCCACGAGGGCCACGGGAGCCACAAGACTATTGAAGTCATTCTCTACGCCCGAGGGAATGGCGTCGCGATTCTAACGTTCCCGCCTTATTGTACACATCGACTGCAACCGCTAGATCGAACGTTCTTACGATCCCTGAAGGCAGTATACACACGTGCGGTCGACAACTGGTTGATCTGCAACAAGCACCCACCGGGAACACAGTTCGACGTAATGCCGCTCTTCAATGAATCATACAAAACGTCGGCCACCAACGCATCGGTAACTAACGGTTTCAGAGCAGCCGGACTGTGGCCATTTGACAACACCAAATTCAACGAAGAACTGTTGGCTATCGAGGCTGTTCAAACTCCCATCCAGCCTGCCCCGGGTACTGTCGAAGCTGCCCCTGACAGCAACAGAGAAGGCGAAGACGCCGTACAGCCTTCTGCGATGGTTGTTGTAGCTGACGTGCATGTCGCCGCTGATGTCGACAGAGAAGACAAAGACGCCACCCAGCCTGTTCCGGGTGCAATAGTAGCGGATGTGCATAGCGCCGCTGACGTCGACAGAGAAGACGAAGATGCCAACCAGCCTGCTCCGGGTGCAATAGTAGCTGACGTGCATAGCGCCGCTAACATCGGCAGAGAAGACGAAGACGCCATCCAGCCTGCTCCGGGTGCAAAAGTAGCTGACGTGCATAGCGCCGCTGACGTCGACAGAGAAGACGAAGACGCCACCCAGCCTGCTCCAGGTGCAATAGTAGCTGACGTGCATAGCGTCGCTGACGTCGACAGAGAAGCCGAAGATGCCATCCATCCTGCTCCGGGTGCAATAGTAGCTGATGTGCATAGCGCCGCTGACGTCGACAGAGAAGACGAAGACGCCACCCAGCCTGCTCCAGGTGCAATAGTAGCTGACGTGCATAGCGTCGCTGCTGTCGACAGAGAAGCCGAAGATGCCATCCATCCTGCTCCGG
>OZ023209.1:57380299-57405531 GCA_963995525.1 Escarpia spicata
ATGATCGATGAGGTTGCAATTGTTTGCAAAAGGATACTCTCTTCCTTACCTGGATAATGATGATATGTGCGTGCATATATGCGGACATTTGTGTGTGTGCGTGCGTGCGTGCGTGCGTGCGTGCGTGCGTGTGTGTGTGTGCGTGCGCGCGCGCGCGATATGGCATGCATGTGTGCGTTCGTGTGTACGTACGTCCGTATGTGTGCGTGTGTGCGTGATGGATATTTGGCAGCACTGGCAAATTATATCGAAAAAAAATCATATCACAAAGGCAGCTGAACAAATCAAGGGCATGGGACAACGATGCATGGTAATGCAATCCGACAGTGTTCGTAGCAATGTACTAGCATTCCAATTCGCTGTATCAGTTGAGTAAAAACCGAGGCCGCACACGATCGTGGGCCCTTAATAAATAGTTTATCGGATGAGCGTCACGTTAAGACCACCGTTAAACTCGCCCGTTTAATAGCGCCCGTAATCGTTACGGGCTAACGCGGCGTAGAACAAAGCGAGCGCGTAAAACTTTAATACTACACCTGTTTCAATGTCACTTTCTCGTCTGTCGCGAGGTCCTCGGTCGCGACAAATCACACCCGACGGTCGCCACTCCGCCGTCGTAAATTAAACTATGGTATAGTTGTCACGTCGTTCTTCTCCGTGTAACCGTTTGAAAGTTGACCATGCCGTTGACAGACAACTCTGGCCGGCTTGTGGGAAACTGGCGCGGAGATATGTCGTGATGTTTGCGAGACTCCAGATCCCCACGTCTACATCACCGCCTCCCCGCCTGCTCGGGGAAGAACGATGTTGGACAGGCCCGTAGCGGTCCAGGCGACGACAGCGGAAACAGCTTGTGTGGCAGCGGAGGCGTCCGTCACTATGTGTGTCAGTCATTAGTCTCGCGTAGTTGGGCGCTCGTCAATATTAGTTGCGATTACGCGCGCTGACTCCGTGTTGAAGCTCGGACTCAGCGAGTGACTCTTCTCCGTTGCGCTCTAGTTAAGACGCTGATCCGTGTCCGTGCCCGTGCCTGGTCAAGACGTTTATCACACACTGTTGAGAACGTTTCTTGGATCGTTTGCCGCGGAGAGCTCTGCCGCTAAGATCAGGTAGGTGTGCATGTCCACGTTATCGATCTGTGTGATGCTTTCGTTACAGTTTGTTAGAAATCGGTGTGATGTCTAATGCCCGTCCAGGCTGAGTGCTGTTTAATGTTCGTTTGGTCTGAACGATTCCAAATTCCCGTTCTGAATGATTTACGTAGGATTCCCGATTGGGCTTAGTGACAATACATTCACTCCCAGGTTGATTGCCGTTGAATGACTGCTTTGTTCGAACAAAACAGTCATTCAATGATTTTACATTCGTGTTCTTCGGGCTCAATAAGGATGGATGCCCGTTTGGGCTCGCCCCGCTTGGCTAATTTAAGGAATGCAACTCCCAGGGTTTCCACGGTATTATACTCCAAACTGGAGAAAGACTTATATGTTGTTTGAGCTTAGGACAGAGGTGGAACGTCGGAAGCGGATAAGACATCATCTATAAACAGCCTGTGGTGCACAGTATGGCGAGCTAGCATTGCGGTAGATGACGGCGTCATATGTTTAGATACCGTCCAAAGTCCGTCGTAGCCTTAAGTGGAAATTATACAAACCCGGAGAAACCGCAGTAAATACACCCGGGTTATGTATCATGAGACGTGTGGTCATTGTCTACAGCAACGTCCATCTACACTTCATGTCGGTCCTTGTTTTATTGAACGTTATGTTCAGTGTCTCAAGAGCAGAGGGGTTTAAATTAAACAGGGTTTATATTGAATATTTAGTTCAATCTCATATTTTGTGTACGACAGTACACGATAATAACTGCGGTTATGATGAATATATATATATGTATGTGTGTGTGTGTGCGTGTGTGTGTGTGTGTGTGTGTGTGTGCGTGCGTGCGTGCGTGTGTGTGTGTGTGTGTGCGTGCGTGCGAGCGAGCGTGCGAGCGTGCGTGCGTGTGTTGTATATATTTATTAGTGTTCTCCCACAAAGTTCAGGAAACGTAAATACTATGTGTGCGGTGGTGTTTTGTTTAATTACGCTATACATTCATCACTATCTTCCTCGGAGTTCCCGCTCACAACACGATCAGCTCGGCGAGTTCGAGTACTGATGCACTGCTTTGGTTTTTGTCGTATCCCACTGCGCCATATCGACAGCTTCTCCCTCCGCCTTTCATCTTCCTCAGTTTTTCTGAAACCCACTTAATTGAGTCTTTCTGTACCCATACCACCCTAAGAGACAAGACGAACAGTCACCATGCAACCGTCGTAACGGAAGCGTTTTTATTGTTTGTAAACAAACACCAACATAATATATGCAATGGTCATTATTCATAACGCTTTCATTACGTTTTAGATTATACTTCCGTTTCATGCCCTATCACAACACGACGTCTCTTGCTTCATTATGTTAACATTGAGGAAGTCGGTGGCATCAAGATTAAAGCACCGTACCCTCAATCAAGAGATTCCGCTTTCGAATCCTTTTGATGTCGTTTCGAAACTTGTGCAGATTCGTTCATTACGCTTTGCCCCTGTTCACTCAGCGGTGTGAATAAGCAGGAGTACGTAGAGGTAACGCCGTTATAAAATACCTGTTTTTATAACAACTTTATGACCTCTCGCAACACCTGATATACTTATTACATATTTATAGTAAGCATTACCACTTCTTATCACGCACTTGTGACATTCTTACTATGAACGGTGTGCGTTTTCAAAACTGACAAAATTAATGTGTAATATACAGCACACCTACATTCCGAATTGAAGGTCACCAAAATATTAAGCAATGCGGAATTAACTAAAGGTAAGCGTGTAATAAAAAAATAAACGCATAAAATGTGTGTGTGCACATGTGTGTGTGTGCATTACTATTGGGTGAATTGGGCGTACCCGGAGGCACTGCCGTAGTACGCTCAGCGCGCTGGGTGTCTATCGTTGATCTCCGCTTACTTTGTAAATATTTGTCTTGGGTGTGTTACGCGTTAAACGCGTGGCTTCAAAAAAGCCTCAGTTCGGTCGGTGACGAGGTCGGCTGCACGACGTGCACTGGGGACGTTTCACCCCACTTGAATGACGTGTCAACTCAGGCGGCACTGATGGAGGTTTCGTTTGCCTTAAACGACGGACGATGCCAACAGCCCGGTCGTATTGGCGGTTTTTATTGACGTCTCGCGTCTGCCGATTTCAGCTGTATCGACAGACGTTTTACCGATGCCAGTTGGCATTAAAAGGCTTTGCATGCTTGGTACCAGGCGGCATTAGTGAACGTTTCAACAGGTTTGATTGGCGGTTGATGCCACCCAGTATGTTCAAAGGTTTCACTGGGTCTTGTGGCCATGTGGATGTCGTTTCATTTCAATTAACACTCACAAACACGTTTCTTTCAAATCCACTTGTTGCTTTTTCGAACTGTTTGTGCAAGTCCGTTCTCTCTACGTTGCTCGAGTTCACTTAACTGTATGAATGAGTATCTGGCTTTATACAGTGGCCTGTATGAATGTGTGCCTGGCTGTGTATAGCAACAAGGCTTGTTGCTGCCCAGAGAAGTCAAGATGGTGTTCAATTGATTGATTTGTCAGGGAGTAATGTATAAAGCGCTTTGAGCAGTCCTAAGGACTGTATTACATGATGTGTAATAACTTGCATTTAAACATAGTTAATTTAATAACCTGTACAATTATGTGCAGGAAGGAATGATAAGAAAGGACATAAAACCTTGAAACTAAAACTAGGCTGATTCTGGCACGGCAGCACACTTGATGATCAAAGCTCAGGTGACAGTGGCGACTCACCCCAGATGGTTACAATTTGATGTCACCAATCATAAATAGAAGGTTCATTCGACTTCACCTGTGTTTGGTGTCATCAAGTACAGACATATTGGAGTTCCATTCAACTTGTCCAACGCTTGATGTAACCAAGCATTGATAGAAGTTTCATTCGCCTTGACTGACGTTTGATACCACAATGTACTGATAGAAGTTTCACTCGACTTGACTGACGTTTGATGTCAAAACGCAGAGGTACGCATTGTGCTGAAAGTGTACGTCAGTGATCAGGTTATTAGTGTAGACCTCAATCACTAGATGGAAGCACTGATACTGCCTATTTTCGTCAAACTCGCGTCGGTCTTCTGTTGTATTTCGATCCGACATACGGTGTTATCAACTTTGAAATGGGTAGATAATAGAAAGGATGGCTTCGTTCTTGTTGTTAAGTTCTTTGATTAATTATTGAACACAATAAATTATATTATTATGAATAAACGCGTTATTCACGTGAGAGAAAATACCACAGAACATTGTGTTGTAGCAAACACTGTAGCAGCGGACTTTCCATTGTATTTATCTTTTTCATAATGTTGATCGTAAGATATCAGGAAATATAAAGTTACAAGAATTAAAGTTTTACTTAAGATATATTCACAACAATCTACCGGACTGGTACCCGCACGACTATTACCGCCAGATAACCTCCTTTCATTTCGGCAATTGGGCCTGTATTTAAATGTCGAATTAAATTACATTTTGTGCGATAGTAATTAATGTATATTTATATATTACAAATACGTGTCTAATTGAAGACTAGATTAGATAACGCTGTCAACTATAGTGTCATAAAGTAACCAGAAGTGAGTGTGTCCATTTATCTTACTATTATTTGTTTAAGTGATACGGAAGTTCATCTATTAATATTCTACGTTTTGCCAACAAAGCAGAAACAACCGTGGGAACTAGAGCTTTCTGGGTTGCTGCATGAAGTGTGGGGAATGTAGGCACTGTTAGTTATTGGACAGTTGAAAATATATACTTTTGCTGTTATATGAAACGAATTTTTGACAGTGCTTGCCCTCTTTAGTACCCCAGCGTCTTCATCCATGCACAGTCTGATTACTTTGACATCTCGTCAACCCGTTTGTGCTGATACAACTTTAACTCTGTTTACTAATTATTTTGACATCTTGTTAACACCTTTGTGTTGGTCAACCTCTGAGCACAATAAGTCGACTTCTTGTTAACACCTTTGTGTTGGTCAACCTCTGAGCACAATAAGTCGACATCTTGTTAACACCTTTGTGTTGGTCAACCTCTGAGCACAATAAGTCGACATCTTGTTAACACCTTTGTGTTGGTCAACCTCTGAGCACAATAAGTCGACATCTTGTTAACACCTTTGTGTTGGTCAACCTATGAGCACAATAAGTCGACATCTTGTTAACACCTTTGTGTTGGTCAACCTCTGAGCACAATAAGTCGACATCTTGTTAACACCTTTGTGTTGGTCAACCTCTGAGCACAATAAGTCGACATCTTGTTAACACCTTTGTGTTGGTCAACCTCTGAGCACAATAAGTCGACATCTTGTTAACACCTTTGTGTTGGTCAACCTCTGAGCACAATAAGTCGACATCTTGTTAACACCTTTGTGTTGGTCAATCTCTGAGCACAATAAGTCGACATCTTGTTAACACCTTTGTGTTGGTCAACCTCTGAGCACAATAAGTCGATTTCTTGTTAACACCTTTGTGTTGGTCAACATCTGAGCACAATAAGTCGACATCTTGTTAACACCTTTGTGTTGGTCAACCTCTGAGCACAATAAGTCGACATCTTGTTAACACCTTTGTGTTGGTCAACCTCTGAGCACAATAAGTCGACATCTTGTTAACACCTTTGTGTTGGTCAACCTCTGAGCACAATAAGTCGACTTCTTGTTAACACCTTTGTGTTGGTCAACCTCTGAGCACAATAAGTCGACATCTTGTTAACACCTTTGTGTTGGTCAACCTCTGAGCACAATAAGTCGACATCTTGTTAACACCTTTGTGTTGGTCAACCTCTGAGCACAATAAGTCGACATCTTGTTAACACCTTTGTGTTGGTCAACCTCTGAGCACAATAAGTCGACATCTTGTTAACACCTTTGTGTTGGTCAACCTCTGAGCACAATAAGTCGACATATTGTTAACACCTTTGTGTTGGTCAACCTCTGAGCACAATAAGTCGACTTCTTCGTGTTTTGTGTTCTTCTTTATCATCTTCTTATTATTAGTATCATCATCATCATCATTAGTAGTAGGTGAAATGTATCACAATAGATCAGTGGCAATCGCTATATTGTGTCTTGTCCTTTTCCATAAAGAGGACACAAGAAAAGAATACCAATAAAAAAGAGTAACATAATTTTGATGACCAATAATAAAATTATATATAAAAGCAAATTAACAATCATTTCCGTTTGACGTGTCACTGCAATACGCGATTAACACACGCGGACCACAAATCTCTGTACGTTACAGAAATCAGTGGTACGAACGGTGTGTAATAATGACACATTTGTAACAATGACGTCAGAAACAGAAGTGACTGCAATAATACAACGGCAGTTATTGAGCAATAATGTCATCCAAAAAACAGGTGGCACATGTGGCTGTGTTTACGCCTACAGAATATTGCAGAATGGCTGTTGACTGTAACGTTGATCTGTTAACGAGTCGGTTGAAGTGCGTGTTGCGCCTTGCACGTCGTGGTTTCTTTGGTTCCCTTTTTACATGGGCTTTTAGTAGTTCTTTTTGGTTATATTTTATCAATAAAACATAGCAAAACTATAACAAAGACATACAGTAATAGTAATGCACATTATGCTAAGAAATTTTTTTATTGTGCGTATAACGGATCCCAGCATGCTGCATTCGTGACATGCGAAAAACACACAACCTGCTATCCGTTATAGAATCTAAGGCGACTTTAGCTGAACTGATAATACTAATAATCATAATTACTATTATAAGTCTAATATTAAAAGTGTTAAGCACGATAGGCCTAAATTGTATATGAACGGTGTCTCGCAAACGTTTTCGTCAGATAATGGGCTAGTATAATACTATCATAACAGGCACAGTTGCTTTCAAATAAGCGCTCAAAACCACCATTTAAGACTGCTGTGCTAAACCTCAAGCACACAGTTAGGCTATTCGCTCACGGTAGGCCTACCCCGCGTAAAATAAACAAACGCAATCGTTTGGAAATAGTTGCGCCAATAAAATCCTTCGCTACTTGGCGTGAGTCTTGTTGACTTTGCTGGTTCCGCGGCTGTACACTGAAACGTGTGCCTACCTCAAATTAGCCGAAACTTAATAACAACAACATTTACCGTTTGACGCGAACCTCATCAAGCCAAATCTTATCGCGACATCTATTTGATGTGACACTTAAGAGGCGCCTTGGCAACGACGTGGTGACGCGTTTGTTTTCGCGCGGTTCGATATTGGCGCGATAGTGAGCGGCCAATTTCAGCCGCGCTTTCTAGAGTTTCGCGAAAATGGGCGACGGACTGGTTTTGATTACCGCCTGGCCCAGCGATAGTTCCCGGCACAGAATCTGTACTATATAAACCAATGCAAAAAAGTCGAACAATTTTACATTATATCTTATGCCTACAGTAATAGCATTTTCATTACATCCTACAACTGTGTTTGCGAATAAAAAAACCACGACAAATGCTCCCCGCAGTCTGTCTCCCAAACAAACCAGATTCTGCCTTCGTACATAGGGGATGCGTCCATCACTAACATTAGAAATGCAAGTATGTGTGCAGCAGAAACATCATAGTCTGTAAATGTGCTCTTTTCCCCTGTTCACAAACTAATTTTAGGTTGCTAGAAATCATCAAAAGTGGTTTTAAATAACTGGCACTTTATTCGTCTGTCGTGAACGTAGAAGTAAAACATTGCTCTATCCCCAGTCGTTTCTTGGTTGAAAAAACTTCTGGAAATGCAGCTGCACAGGCGTCGCCGTTTCCATTAAACAACATGGTTAGGATTACACATTTACACAAAATTAATGTCCGTGAAAAATTGTAGTTATTTAAATTAAATTAGACCCTATGATATTTTTTCCGCCGCAGTGAATATATTCATACGCAGAGGTATAGCCAATGTTTCTACATCCAGTCACTCGCTTTACGTCGGCGCGGACATTTGTAAGTGATTAGCTCGCTTGGGCGGTCGTCGGGCTGCCCGCTGAGAGGCAGGCAGTCGGGGGAGCGCCCAGCGACACTTGCACGACTGCCTGATACCGAACGGGACCGAACGCGGCCGAGTTGGGTGGTTACGGTTTCGCGTCATTAGCGGTGATTGGGTGACGATTTGTACCTGGGCAGCCACTCAGCTACAGAGAAGGTTTCAATTTCGTCGAATTAAACTCGCGAGTGATTAGGTATTTAATTGACCGCGTCGTCTTAGGTGGCCCAGGCGAGTCGATCAACACCAATTACTGTTGTTGGCTTGGCTAGGAACGAGCCGGTAGGCCCGGAGCGTGGCGTGTGCGAATGTTTAGGGCTTACATATATGCGGCTATTATTTAAAAAAATATGTTCTGGGCTCGTAGCGGTCTAATTACAGCAAGATGTAGGTGAATTATTTTAATTGTAATTTATTTGAACGAAACGTAGTACTATATGCAGCAAAACTGGCTGTGCTTATTTATGTTTATAATAATAATAACAGATAATAAAGTAATGAAATTATTCGATCAAACAAAAACTGCTTTAAAAGGGTCATTGTAATCAAAACCGTACACAGCACCAAAGTACAGTTTTTTTATTAAATTACATTTTCTTGTTTTTTTTACTGAAGCTTTCCATTCCCAAGTGTAGCAAAAGCACACTATTGCTGTAACTCCCTCCCTCCCTCCCTCCCTCCCTCCCTCCCTCCCTCCCTCCCTCCCTCCCTCCCTCCCTCCCTCCCTCCCTCCCTCCCTCCCTCCCTCCCTCCCTCCCTCCCTCCCTCCCTCACTCTCCTGTCCCTCCATTCTTCCATCCCTCCCTCCCGCTATCTCTTCCCCCTCTTATCTCTCATCTCTTCCCCCTCCTCTCTCTCTCTCTCTCTCTCTCTCTCTCTCTCTCTCTCTCTCTCTCTTGAAACTTAGATCTTGAAACATTGGTTCTACCTCTGAGTATGAATAAAATTCACTGCCAACTAAAAATATGATAATTTAATTAAAATAACTGCAATGATTCACGGTCATTTATGTAAATATGTAATCGTAACCCTATCATTGTTATACAAACGGCGACGGTTTTTTTCAAACAAGAACTCTCCCTCCGTTGCTACCTCTATCTCTGTACTTATCTCTCGTTTTGCGTGTCTCTGTATTGAATTCTTCTACTTCTTTTCCCTATACATAATAATGCATACTGATTACCCGGTAATTATCAATGTTTTCCATCAATTTTGACTCGTGAAAAATAACAAATATATAATTTTGTTTGTGTTTTTTTCTTTAAAAAAAATCCAGGGTTAGCGACGTTCACAACACGTACAACTAACTTCAAAGATGGCCGCCGACAACTTGCGCGCGCACGTGTCGGCGCATGTCTGTCAACTGGAGAGGTCTGCCCGCTTTCTCCGACTTCGGATTCGTCTCTTGCAGCAGCCAAACCAATTTATTCACTTTCTGGTCGCTTCGTGTCGCTTTGAACTGCAGGCATGAATGTCAAAATGTCTTCACTTCTGTCAAAAGTGCCATCTGGTCAGACTAAACGCACAAAGGATCTTGCACAATGTCCCGCACGATTGATACGTTTATGTGATTGTACGTTCTGGTCGCGACGGAAAAGTAATAATTCAGAAGAAATGGGGATAATTAATGGGTGCCATTGGTGGGAACGTGGACAATCGTTGTCTCTTTGTTTATAGGGATTATCCATTCATCTGGCGGCGTGGTGATAATCTTAGACATACTGCCGTAATACGAGAAAGTGTTACATTCGTTTATTATTGTCGTAGCTTCTTTGAAATGTATCCAGTTCGCTGATAACGATAATAAAAAATAGTCGTGCTGTTAAGAAAATGTACATTAATAAATAAAGTTTACTTTGATTGCATTGTTTACAATACTAGAATAACTGGTGATGCAGTTGAACTGATGAATATTGTGAATGGATTATCATGCAATAAGTCACTAGGTCTGGATGGTATTACTGCAGAATTAGTCAAGTTTGCGGATGTTCAATTCGCGCTGCTATTGTGTATCTTTGTGTTTTCTTGTACAAGGTTACATACCAAAATACCAAAAGCAATCGCATCGCCTGTTATTGTACCGGTTATGAAAGACAAGAATAGTCGTATAAATGACAAAGGTAATTACAGTATGCCTTTCGAGGTGTGCTGTTCAAAATAATTGAAATGTACTCGCTAGCTACTGCAATTAGCTACAACACGTTAGTTTGGATTGATGCTAGATGATGAAGGCAGCTATATGTGTTTGCATTTAAGGATCTATCAAGGTTTTACAGTAAACATGGTTCAGCATGTCGCGTTTCTAGATGCTTCAAACGTATTTTAACGAGTTAATCGATATAACGCTTTAACGAAACTCGAAAAACGTGATGTGCCGAAACACATATGTTTAATGTGTAAACTATACTGGTATCTACTTTTAGTAATTTAAATGCAAATATGATATACTATTTTCAATGTGTTATTTTGATTTCAATAAACTACTGTGTTTGTATATAATAATTTCATTACGTTAATTTTCTGTGAAATATGATTATACTACTTTGTATTTCATAAGACGATGTGCCGCAGTTAAGTGGCAAGAATCTTACGTAGTAATCCAGCACTATTTATTTACGTATAATTGTCTTGTTGCGTTACAAAACCAAGTTGTACAGTAATCTGTATTATAAAACAGCAAAACCCATTCTCTAGTGCATGGAATAAAAATTGGCGTCAGCTGGGAACGAAGGTACTTTTGTCGTAATACGCTTCACTGCGCCCGAATTCAGCCTTTTATCGGCATCGTCTTGAGAGGGAAGATGCTACTTTTCAAATCGAGACCTTATGTAGTGTAAACAATCGATCTGTTTGCGACGATTTCAGCCGCCAAGGCTTCGCCGCGCCGGGCTAGTGTCTTCCTTTGGAATTCTAAGTAAATGCAACGAGGCTTTTAGGCTTAAATTTACGGGACCCTGCGGGTTAATGTGTGTTGAAGTTCCGACATTTGACGTGTTATGAATGGGCGTGTTTGGCGCGGTTCAATCAATTACGTGTTCGATAGCTATCTGTCTCTCTCAGTGCGTCTCTGTGTCTATCTCGTTCTCTCTCTCTCTCTCTCTCTCTCTCTCTCTCTCTCTCTCTCTCTCTCTCTCTCTCTCTCTCTCTCTCTCTCTCTCTCTCTCTCTCTCTCTCTCTCTCTCTCTCTCTCTCTCTCTCTCTCTCTCTCTCTCTCTCTCTCTCTCTCTCTCTCTCTCTCTCTCTCTCTCTCTCTCTCTCTCTCTCTCTCTCTCTCTCTCTCTCTCTCTCTCTCTCTCTCTCTCTCTCTCTCTCTCTCTCTCTCTCTCTCTCTCTCTCTCTCTCTCTCTCTCTCTCTCTCTCTCTCTCTCTCAACAACAGCAGCAACAGCAGCAACAGCAGCAACAACAACAACAGAAGCAGCAGAAATACTATCACCAGCAGCAGCAACAAACACGTGACATCATCATCAGATGCCGTGTCTGTTACAGGTGTAAACATATACACTGGTGACCCTCCATTCACTCACCCACATGTGTGTTCAAAGTTCCCTGGCTAAGTTGCCATATTGTCGTGGAATTTAACACGTTGCTCACCTCTTCTTCTTTCCCCTATCAATAGTTCCAATTGTTTCTAGATGAACGACAAGTATCCACCTCATTGTGTGTGCAATGGATGACCCTTCACGTGTTCTGGTTTTGCACACGATCTTTGCTTTAGCATTAGATGTACTAAGGATGTCTTCAATACGTTTCTTTTCTGACTGTGACACTCTGGGCATTTTTACAAGAGCTGTGTTTTAATTGCGTAGTTTATCGAGTGGTGAATGTCTAGATCCCGGTACTATTCACTGGGTGGCGCCACCGGCAACATAGTTGACAATAGCCTCGCTTTCTGTTTTATCCTGGCTGTGAAGGCTTCCTTTGTCGCACATAAACAGTCGCGATACTATGACTACATATTTAGATCCCTTGTGAAGCAGGGTCTTTTAGTTCAACTAGTTTAGGGACAATACATGATGGGTCATTAGTTCCTTACCCGAAACATATAGGTTACAGTTCATTGCAAAGTAAATGATATGTAACAAACTAAAAAAAATTACGTCATTACATTTATTACTGTCTATGGAAAATGTTCGTCATGGTGTCTTTTTCATGTTGACAACGCCGGTGTGTCTGTGTGTGTGTGTGTGTGTGTGAGTGATGTGTGTGTGTGTGTGTGTGTGTGTGTGTGTGTGTGTGTGTGTGTGTGTGTGTGTGTGTGTGTGTGTGTGTGTGTGTGTGTGTGTGTGTGTGTGTGTGTGTGTGTGTGTGTGTGTGTGTGTGTGTGTGTGTGTGTGTGTGTGTGTGTGTGTGTGTGTGTGTGTGTGTGTTTGTGTTTGCGTGCATGCGTATATCCGTTGTGCGTGTGTGCGTGCGTGAGTGGGTGCGCATGTGTGTGTCTATGGTTTCAGTTAAGGTGCAATGTCCATTCCTCATTTATTAATTAACTTTGAAAATTGCACCCGCGGAATGTTAGTTACATGCACGTAATGCTTTGATATTGTCAATCCTTACTCAATTAAGATCAAGTACGATTGATTTTTCAGCGAATTTCCTGCTAATAATAACCCCCCCCCCCCCCCCACTGAGTGCGTGTAGTGGAACAGACAACCTCGCTTTAAAGTGTCTGAAATTTGGGAATTTTAAAGACGAACGCTGTTCGGTATACTCTTTTATGTTACCAATTTGTGATCTCTTGCGATCACTTTGACGCAATAGAATGTCGACCACGCCGGCTTATTGGGAGTTAGCTCACGTGCATAGCGCTGCGTTTCTAAAGCCGAGTGCATGCAATTTTTTTTTAAACCACGAACAAGCAACTAGGAGTTGTATTCATCGTTTAAGCAACTTAACATTGTCAGACAGAATCACCTACAACAAACCATTCATCTCATGAACACCCGCTGGAAGGTCAAATAGTATAGTAAAAAATCATGTATCTCTCCCGTGTTATTGTGCAGCGTGATTCAATATACGCATGAACACATGTGATGCTTTCGTGGGACCATCTTACTGCCGGCGTATGCATGTATGACAGCTGTTGTTACAGATTCTCTCAAACAGCTTACAAGTATTTGGGTTTCGTATTGATGGTTTCACCAGGAAAGGTCTAATGTACACGTGTTTCTCTCCGGCAGTGCAAACATTTTGGCCACCCGGTGTTAATTAATAACGATCATGCTTCGGGTCAGACTGTACGCAGCGGAGTCGTCCATTAATTGTCATGTCACATGCAGTGACAATGGCAACGCAGTTTCCCAAATAAACATGTGTTTGCTTTAATTGTTTTTCCGCAGTGAAACAGTGCGGATATTCTAATGTAAATAGCAAGGTAAAAAAACGGTAATGTATCTTCATAATAACATTGTCGATAACGACAGAAAAACTATATTCTGAAGCAGGTTTTACTGGAAAAACAAACCTTTTTTGATTAGAACAATACTCATGATGTAAGCGAAAAACTATACATCGTACAAGAAAAACGGTCAAACATCACATACACTAAAATAGTATAGAGTGTAGCCATTAAAACGCGGACAAGCGCTCGTGAGATTTACCTATACCTAATTTGCGACTTTCGGGTGTCTAACAAAATGTGTTCGATAATACCAATTCACGCAGATACATACAGAGACCATGTAGAAAATTAAGTATGGACCAAATAAACCTCTATTGTCTCACTGTATTTACGTTCACATAATTCTGAGTTGTTTTTGCAAATTCGTTCAAGTGAATCAGCTGCTTAGTATAAAAAATATGTATTCAAACTGCCCAGGTCCGAAGTCCTCTGTGTAGAAGTCTAGTCGTTGCCACGTCATCGTTTTTCGTCGGCTCATCACCGTCGCGATAGTCAATAAAAAACAATAGCTACAGACTCTCCCACGCAGGCAGATGCGACGACACTCAAACTGGGCGAGTCTGATGATGACGCGACTGGTCTTCGTCACATCCTGACAACCTGTCTGCGTCCTCTTACTTAAACTTATTAATTACCCCGCAGAACAATGTCGTGTACAACGCGATATGCCCCCTACACGTCGCACCTATTTTCGTCGGACGTTTGCGTTTTTGCAATTTTGCACGCCTCAACAGTAACGTAAGCACGCCAATAATTAATGACATCTCCCACGACAATGCAACGCCCAGTTCAACTCGGGGCCTGGCGGGTGGCGGGTTTTTTATCGGATCGAAAACGAATATCTGTTGAGTTTGACGCGTCGGCACGGACACTCGCATATTTAATTAGCGCCTCCGTGCGTCGCGCGCACCCTGGCGGCGGTGCGCGCAGGCAGGATAATTACAGACTCGCCGGTAGGTGGGATCGGGTTGCAGGCGGCTCAATCGCCTCCATTGTCCGCCGTTCTCCGTCTTTCACGCGCCGCGCTTCAACCGATACCGCCAACGCACCGTATCGATACGGTAATGACCTATTATCGTCCGCGTGATGATGCGTTATCGGTGTCTCAATGAGACCGTATCGGTGCTTCAAAGCCGCGTAATGACATTGTTAATGCTTGTGTGTTTTGCGCGCGCGTAATGCAATGCACGATCGACGGGCGTCCGTCGGCAATGTGCGCACAATCTGGTCGTTGTGCTGGCTTCGTCGGCGCGGACGTCGATCAAAGGTCGGATCTCGTAGAATGTACGCAACAACGGTTTGAGTTGCCGACGGAGTACCGAAGGAATGCAGCGCTCACGGGCTACTTGTTGGGGAAAACGATCTATGAATGCGGGAACGGGTGGAGTTTAAATTAATGCCAAAGGCTACGTGTTTGGGGAACGGAAAAAAAGTCGGGTGCAATACGTATTCCCATTGATGAAGCGCAGCCTGCTGTGTGTGTTTCTTGCGTTTGGTAAATTGCATGTGGGAAAAAGCACGAAACGAAAACTATGCTTCCCTAGTAAAACAGCTTAAAGTTAATGCATTAGAAACGAACCAATCATGCCACCAACGAAAATTAAAAAAATTATGACATTAAAAACCCACAATGTTGAATACTGGTTCTCAAAGCCCGCTTAAGTAGTTTGCGGTTCTCCGGGCATCATAAAAGGAAACATTCCGTTTAAGTACACCAACAACGACTTCGTAATCTAGAAACGAAGAGTTCCCGGTGTGTATTGTTTAGATTTCATTTCAATTATTTTGTCACAAATCAAACGATCGTCAAATGACGGCTTATTTTGCGGAATAAAGTTATTTACCTATCTACAGTAAGTTAATTTTGAATCTTACATACGCACATTAATCTCTGAGACATTGTAAGAGTACACATTTATTTACAAAGACAGACGATAGACAAAACAAAGAGGCGGATGATGGAAATTAGAACGTCGAGCTTCTCCACACGCAGGACATTATAACGACGCCACGTGTATTAACAGTATTACCGTGTAAAGAGGAATTTGAATGACGAGGCGCAAAACATACAACGCGAAGATACCACAATAGATCTAGAATACTGAATCTAGCAAATGGAACACGGAGTTTACAAGATGGGACATGGCATATATAGCGTTGAACATGCACCATGGAGCATGTAACATGGAACATGCAACATGGAACATGAAAATTGAAGCGTGGAACATGGAGCATGTAACATACAAAATGGGCCATGAAACATGGAGCATTGAACACGCAGCATTGAACACAGAGCATGCAACAAGGAACATGGTGCATGCAAAGTGTAAAAAACGACAGTGGACACACAGTAACACAATGGCCAACGGCGGATGCGTGCGCCTTGAAACGTGCACCTATCAGCAGGCCTCAAAGGAGGCGCCGCTACCCCGGGTGTAATGCCCGCCACCGTCGGCTACCCCGGTCGCCCGGGTGCACGGCCCGGCAGCGAAGTGCACCTCGGTAAGGGGACACGAGCAACGACGCGGCCCCGAGCCACGAGGCACGTCTAGCTCGCCGTCGGCTAGACGTCGCTAATAGATATCGACCAACAATTCTCCCGTCACTCGATTCAATGCGCATTTCTGTCGCGTCGGGCGAACAAAGCAGTTTAATATTCTGTCTGGCGTGCTCAGCGCTCACACGGACTGGCGTTTCTTATGCTAAAAGCCGCCGCTCCTATGATTACCGTTATGAAGTTATCGGCGATATAAGTTGTTGCTGGCTGACCGACACTGCTGCGAGTTAATCACAGGCGTGCGCTGGAGGCCATTATTGCGCGCCGCGATATCTCGCGATCATCGGCGAGATACGGCGCTAATACGACAAGACTTAACACGGGCGCAGCTAACTTCTATTGAGCGCGGCTCATTAGGCGGTGTTAGGTTTCAACACGCGGGCGGGTTGTCGAACACACACGGAGACAATCGACACCGCCACCGCCACAAGTGCACGGCATAGTTAACGCAGGCGACGAGTTACCCACTTGAGAAACGTCACATTTTCTTAGTTGAAATATGTATTTTTGACATGAAATTCTGCGTAAATCTCGTAAAATTCCGTATTACGTTTTTCGCTTGTTAGCCATGCTACATAGCATCAAACAAAATCCACAGTTAGTGTCGTAATCCGCCTAGAATCAAATGTATATTTTCTTCGACCGCAATATCCATGGCAATCGAACGTCTACTTGTGTTAGCATGTGTTTTACATCTGAAGCAAATCCGCGAAATACGGCCGCATTCCTGCAAGCAATCCAAAACTGCGTATTGTATATAAGCAATTCTACGATGTTGCATGTTTGCAGGACGATCGATTGAAGAAGCGAATAATAGGCTTTTCGAACAGCTCTGTAAAGGTATTTTGCCAGAATTGTTTGTCTTTGCCGGCCCTCGCTCCATCGATCTTTTTCGTAAACAACTTGCGGTATTGCTTTCACGTGTGCTCGTTATTTGACGGAAAGTAGAACTAATGGCATACAATTAGTTATTGCTACGTGACAACACGTCTATTGGTCATTGTGTGATGTCTCTTTGTTAATGAACACAATATTTGTGAGTACAATAAACACACAACTAGGTTATGACAAAATGCATGTTTTTGCCACTTTTATTGGAGGAGGGAATGCGTTAAAACCTTTTGAACTCTGGAAATCTCAACCAAAATAACCAATATCCTAGGGTCATGGGGGGTAATCGACAAAATCACAGCAGTGCAACCAACAGTGGTTTATGTCATGTATCTGAACCGTCAGAATACAATGAACACACTGTAAACTATTTATACCGTCGACTAGCGCCAGTATTCTTTTTTGTTGTCTTCAACCATCCATTATCCAACACATGGACACCATTATCCAACACATGGACACCATTATCCAACACATGGACACCATTATCAGCACACCTGCGCCGCTGGCAAGAGGGCGGCGCACCACCTCCTCCTTTATCACTCATGTCAACCTGAGCAGCATTGCTGTCATCGGAATCTGTTGACGTCGAAATTCATCAGACGGATAAACAACGTAATTTACTAGGTCGTTTTCATTGTCCGAGTCTAACATTGCCAAAACCTGCGGTGTAGAAGTGAATCTACTTGCTCTGTTCGTAGTTGGTGTGGCATTGACAATCGAACGTTTCATGTTGTTTGGTCGAAGAAATCCAAGTTACAACATTCGTTTCTATAAATATAATCTCCTGCCAGTGTGCAAGCGACTTTTGCCGAAGTTAAACAAATGCTGATTGGCTAGCTCTGCAGGGGGAGGAAACACATTTGTTTACGTTTTCAAATGTCATGTGTGCGCAGCCCGGAATATCGGGCCTACGGGACATAGACGAAATGGCGTCAGCCTGACATATCGGGCTAACGGGCTCAAAAGATTAAGCCACATTAGTCAGCTCATCTTTCATGGCAGATGTATCGTTGTTTTAATAATAATTAAACAATTTATAACACACGTCTTAGTCCCAGAATAAAATATTTTAAATGTTAGGGGTTTTGATTCTGATCGGATACGTCGTAAGGAGTCACTATTGTCTATAATGTTCGTATAAATTATTTTATATCGTAATGTTAAAAGATTATGTTCGTGATAGGGAAATTAAAGAGTATGTTTTTCTTTCATAAGCTATGGTATATGGTTTAAATGGTTGTATTACAAATGCATGCAGTTACAGATACTTCGTAACGGTTTCAAGTATTTAAAGTACTTCTAAATAGTTATATGCATTATGTAAATTAATTGTTCATTTAATTGTATTTAATATTTCGTCATGCAATAATTGTGTTGAACCTTAATATTGCAAATAAGTTAGTGAATAAAGAATATTATCAAATGTTGCGATAAGTATAATTGTTGCGGGTGAAATTTCGATCGTAAAACACGTTCCGAATAAATAGTGAAACTGCGTCTTAGTTTGCTCGTGAATAAGAAGATGGCGTCTGAGGTTAAGCATACTTTTAACGTCAGATCTTCGCGAAACAATATTCTGTTCAACATAATTATACACATCGGTATGATGACTGAATGGTGGTGAAAACATCGCAAAGAAGACAGAGTATATAATTAACTTGGGACCAAAGAAACCGATTGCCATTTAAAGCGCCCTTATCTGTTCTTTTACTCGGAATCACCCTCTCGTGCCAGGGGTAGTAATAATCAGCAAGTCGTTCGCTGAGTCAGTCGAACTGCCTTCCTTTCGCAGTCCAAATTGCCCTTCTTCAAAGAGCAATAGAACTTGCGGTTAGCCCCGCCTGTCTATGGTCTATTTACAAGTTGAACGTTTTGTTTGACATTTAAAAGTTTTATGGACAGTACATTCAAATTGCAAACATTGTTTTGCGTTTGCTAAACGCAATCTGCAGTAGACATTCAACATATCTATTATAATATTACAAACATTACGATAATAAATATAAGTAAATAATTAAGGAATAGCCAAGGTCGGTTTAGTGTGTAATATAACCATATTCCTATAAAGAAGCTCTCCTGATAGTTTCAAATTGGGCGCAACATTGAGTTTAGATTATAAATGCATTAATTATTACCACAAGATGCAACACCAATGCCGGTGAAACGCTGCTCCACGTGAAACCGAATACTCCTATTGCACTGACCCCGCAACGAATTCGCTATCTCCAGTGCATCTCTCGGTAGATTAACAGGCAATTGAAATTAAAATATTGCTGTTTTGACTTTATCAATAACAGACGATGTCTTAACTATGCATAGAGACATATTCTTTTCTTCACTCCTGACAAGGTTTGACTTAATTCTTAGAGTGATAGTATTTATTCTCAGTCGCGATACATGTGTTTGCCCAGTTTGAAGACGAACCATTACGCGATTTCCGAAAGAAAAACGTGTAAAACATATTTCAGAGTCGAACTGAAATTTATTAAGTTCACATCCGGGTTACTCGTGACGTAATTATTATTATGTCACGTGGTTGAACTACGGTCGGTAAGTAAGACACAGGTAGACATATTAGGAAGACTTCAAAATCAGATGTGGTGACGATTTGCATTTTAATTATATGTTCTTCTCCTCTTGTTTCCCTGACTGTTAGGGATGAGAATGGTCTCGATTCCGATTCTCCATTTCTGTTATCTTCTTTTCTTCTTTTCCCTCACTAATCTTGCACTGCTCTTTCCACCAAATGTCTCCATTTCCTCTATCGTTTGCGGTCGGTCTCCACTCCTCTCCCCATCCATCTCCCTTTACTCAGTCCTCCCATCGCAGTCTAGGTCTTCCTCGTCTCCTTTTCCCTTCCATTCTCTGGGCATCTGCTTTCTTTGTCAACCGTTCTACTCCCGTTCTCTGCACGTATAACTAATAGGAACTTGATTGGTTGATGCTTTCTTTGTTAACTGTTCTACTCCCGTTCTCTGCACGTATAACTAATAGGAACTTGATTGGTTTATGCTTTCTTTGTTAACCGTTCTACTCCCGTTCTCTGCACGTAAAACTAATAGGAACTTGATTGGTTGATGCTTTCTTTGTCAACCGTTCTACTGCCGTTCTCTGCACGTATAACTAATAGGAACTTGATTGGTTGATGCTTTCTTTGTCAACCGTTCTACTCCCGTTCTCTGCACGTAAAACTAATAGGAACTTGATTGGTTGATGCTTTCTTTGTCAACCGTTCTACTCCCGTTCTCTGCACATATAACTAATAGAAACTTGATTGGTTGATGTTTTCTTTGTCAACCGTTCTACTCCCGTTCTCTCCACGTATAACTAATAGGAACTTGATTGGTTGCTGCTTTCTTTGTCAACCGTTCTACTCCCGTTCTCTGCACGTAAAACTAATAGGAACTTGATTGGTTGATGTTTTCTTTGTCAACCGTTCTACTCCCGTTCTCTGCACGTATAACTAATAGGAACTTGATTGGTTGATGCTTTCTTTGTCAACCGTTCTACTCCCGTTCTCTGCACGTATAACTAATATAAACTTGATTGGTTGATGCTTTCTTTGTCAACCGTTCTACTCCCGTTCTCTGCACGTATAACTAATAGGAACTTGATTGGTTAATGTTTTCTTTGTCAACCGTTCTACTCCCGTTCTCTCCACGTATAACTAATAGGAACTTGATTGGTTGATGCTTTCTTTGTCAACCGTTCTACTCCCGTTCTCTGCACGTATAACTAATAGGAACTTGATTGGTTGATGCTTTCTTTGTCAACCGTTCTACTCCCGTTCTCTCCACGTATAACTAATAGGAACTTGATTGGTTGATGTTTTCTTTGTCAACCGTTCTACTCCCGTTCTCTGCACATATAACTAATAGGAACTTGATTGGTTGATGTTTCTTTGTCAACCGTTCTACTCCCGTTCTCTGCACATATAACTAATAGGAACTTGATTGGTTGATGTTTCTTTGTCAACCGTTCTACTCCCGTTCTCTCCACGTATAACTAATAGGAACTTGATTGGTTGATGTTTTCTTTGTCAACCGTTCTACTCCCGTTCTCTGCACGTATAACTAATAGGAACTTGATTGGTTGATGTTTTCTATGTCAACCGTTCTACTCCCGTTCTCTACACGTATAACTAATAGGAACTTGATTGGTTGATGTTTTCGTTGTCAACCGTTCTACTCCCGTTCTCTGCACGTATAACTAATAGGAACTTGATTGGTTGATGTTTTCTTTGTCAACCGTTCTACTCCCGTTCTCTGCACGTATAACTAATAGGAACTTGATTGGTTGATGTTTTCTTTGTCAACCGTTCTACTCCCGTTCTCTGCACGTATAACTAATAGAAACTTGATTGGTTGATGTTTTCTTTGTCAACCGTTCTACTCCCGTTCTCTGCACGTATAACTAATAGGAACTTGATTGGTTGATGTTTTCTTTGTCAACCGTTCTACTCCCGTTCTCTGCACGTATAACTAATAGGAACTTGATTGGTTGATGCTTTCTTTGTCAACCGTTCTACTGCCGTTCTCTGCACGTATAACTAATAGAAACTTGATTGGTTGATGCTTTCTTTGTCAACCGTTCTACTCCCGTTCTCTGCACGTATAACTAATAGGAACTTGATTGGTTGATGTTTTCTTTGTCAACCGTTCTACTCCCGTTCTCTGCACGTATAACTAATAGGAACTTGATTAGTTGATATTTTCTTTGTCAACCATTTTACTCCAGTTCTATGCACGTATAACTAATAGGAACTTGATTGGTTGATGCTTTCTTTGTCAACCGTTCTATTCCCGTTCTCTGCACGTATAACTAATAGGAACTTGATTGGTTGATGTTTTCTTTGTCAACCGTTCTACTCCCGTTCTCTGCACGTATAACTAATAGGAACTTGATTAGTTGATATTTTCTTTGTCAACCGTTCTACTCCAGTTCTATGCACGTATAACTAATAGGAACTTGATTGGTTGATGCTTTCTTTGTCAACCTTTCTACTCCCGTTCTCTGCACGTATAACTAATAGGAACTTGATTGGTTGATGCTTTCTTTGTCATCCGTTCTACTCCCGTTCTCTGCACGTATAACTAATAGAAACTTGATTGGTTGATGTTTTCTTTGTCAACCGTTCTACTCCCGTTCTCTGCACGTATAACTAATAGGAACTTGATTGGTTGATGTTTTCTTTGTCAACCGTTCTACTCCCGTTCTCTGCACGTATAACTAATAGAAACTTGATTGGTTGATGCTTTCTTTGTCAACCGTTCTACTCCCGTTCTCTGCACATATAACTAATAGAAACTTGATTGGTTGATGTTTTCTTTGTCAACCGTTCTACTCCCGTTCTCTGCACGTATAACTAATAGGAACTTGATTGGTTGATGTTTTCTTTGTCAACCGTTCTACTCCCGTTCTCTGAACGTATAACTAATAGAAACTTGATTGGTTGATGCTTTCTTTGTCAACCGTTCTACTCCCGTTCTCTGCACGTATAACTAATAGAAACTTGATTGGTTGATGCTTTCTTTGTCAACCGTTCTACTCCCGTTCTCTGCACGTATAACTAATAGAAACTTGATTGGTTGATGCTTTCTTTGTCAACCGTTCTACTCCCGTTCTCTGCACGTATAACTAATAGAAACTTGATTGGTTGATGCGTACCAATACTTGTTAGTATTACTGTTATAGTAATTAACGTGTTCTTGTGGTTTGCGAGTCGTTTCACTTCTTCCCTAGCCCGGACCAGTCGTATCTAGGGATGCAAAGTCCACAGTCAGTCTGCCCCAATCTGGTTCGCCTTCTGCTTTGGGTATCAGGGTCGGCAGTGTAAACTGGTTCACTCAGTGTATCTTCTTGCTTTTACAAGTGGAGCGCGGTGGGATAGCGTTTAGAACGTCGGACTCCCAATCGAGATAATCCGGATTCGAATCATCATGCTGCGGTTTCGAACATTAGGCAAGTTCGTACACTTCATGTTGGTCCAGTTCTCTCAGCTGTATGAATGAGTACCTGGCTATAGACAAATATATATATGAGTGTACGTATAGTCCTCGCGCATTAATTTCAGCGTGGCAGAAAGCTTTCCAGAGAAGTAGAGATAGTGTTCGATTGAACAGGTCTACCAGGGAGTAAAGTGTAAAGCGCTTTTAGCAGTCCTAAGAACTGGATACCGTAATTATTGTTTTACATCGAGGTGCCATCTTTGCTTAAAGATATATAAATTAGTTTATGCTTCCTCAAAATTATAATTGTTCATCAAAATTTTACGACGGGGTATCGACACGTATTTTCTTTTCTCTGAACTGACCATTCAATAATCTTTTATGTTAATTTTTCCTTAATCTGGTTGTTAGGTCCTGCATGAAGTTCACCTTCCCTGTCACCCTTGCGGTCAATGTTGTCTGCAAAACGGAGATTACGCGCAAGCGAGTTTTATACCCACGTATGCGGTGGTATGGAAGTTTTTGAAGGTCTCCGACCTGCACCTCGAGGAATAAGTTGAAAAGAATTTGCGAAAGTGTGCACCCTTACCGAATGCCTATTGTAACACGTGTGCGTAATCACACAACTCGAAATCACGTTTTCCACAATTACTATCTCCAGCTGGTGTTATAGTGTTAAGCTAAACATTCACAAATAACATCCCCAGAAGACGTTAACACGACTGGGAACGGGGGATGTCTGCGGAACTCAGACATTATGTCATAGATTAAGCAGCTGCGTTCAGATATCGACACTTGCAATACGGTGACCTCGCAGTTGACTCCAGAGACCCGCGCGTTGACTTTCTAATCAAGAGTGGACGTGAGCGGTGTGTCTGAGTAGCCTCTGGCCGCAGGCCGGACCCGAGGCCAGAAGGGCTTCGTGGGCAGACCCTCGACAGGCAGCCGGTCAGACGACGCGACTTGACCCGATGATTGCCAGAAGGTGACGTTGACAACGACGATGACAATTGGTGTGACAATGACTGTAACAATTATGACGACCTGGCTGTAGGCAGCGGCGGATATCTTCGCGTATTGATTGAACTGAATTCTAGGAAGACGACGACAACGACGACGACAATCCTTTATATAATTATTATTATTATTATAGGGAGTAAAGGGTAAAACGCTTTTAGCAGTCCTAAGAACTGGATACCGTAATGATATTTTTATATTGAGGTGTCATCTTTGCTTAAAGATATATAAATGAGTTTGAGCTTCCTCAAAATTCTGGTTGTTCATCAGAATGTTACGACGGGGTATCGACAAGTATTTTCTTTTCTCTGAATTGACCATTCAATAATATTTTGTGTTCTTTTTTCCTTAATCTGGTGGCGAGGTCCTGCATGAGGTTCACCTTCGCTACCACCCTTGCGGTCAATGTTGTCTGCAACACGGATATTACGCGCAAGCGAGCCTTATACCCACATATGCGGTGGTATGGAAGTTTTCGAAGGTCTCCGGCCTATATCACAAGGAATAAGTTGAAAAGAATATGCGAAAGTGTGCATCCTTACTCAATGCCTCTTGGAACACGTGTGCGTAATCACACAACTAGAAATCATATTTTCCACAATTAACATCTCCAGGTGGTGTTATAGTGTTAAGCTAAACATTCACAAATGACATCCCCAGAAGACGCTAACACGACTGGGAACGGGGGATGTCTGCGGAATTCAGACATTATGTCATAGATTAAGCAGCTGCGTTCAGATATCGACACTTGCAATACGGTGACCTCGCGGTTGCCTCCAGAGACCCGCGCGTTGATGTTCTAATCAAGAGTGGACGTGAGCGGTGTGTCTGAGTAGCCTCTGGTCGCAGGCCAGACCCGAGGCCAGATGGGCTTCGTGGGCATACCCTCGACAGGCAGCCGGCCAGACGATGCGACTTGACCCGATGAAGATGATGTTGACAACGACGATGACAATTGGTGTGACAATGACTGCGACAATTATGACGACCTGGCTGTAGGCAGCGCGGATATATTCGCGTATTAATTGAACTGAATTCTAGGAAGTCGACGACAACGACGACGACAATCCTTTATTTAATTATTAGGAAGACGAAAACAACAACGATAAGACCGGCGATAATGGTGTAAATTATTACAAGAACACCGATAGTGATTATAATGAAAGGAAAACGAAGGCTATTAAAATGATAATATTAATTACATATATGACGACGATGCCGGAGGTAACAACGCATATTCCTTCGTACATGACATTGGCAGCGAAGCACTGACAACGACACCGACGATGACAACATGACAATGACAGCACGGTCAGCGATGTCAGCGTCAACATCGACGATAAC
>OZ023209.1:57405731-57410731 GCA_963995525.1 Escarpia spicata
AGTTTGCCATTGCACATCATAGCTAGCCAATTAGTGGACACATTACCCATATGCGTTGTAGTATTATGATGTGCCCCCAAGTCCCTTTATACACTGTATTTGGCTTAAGTTAAAGGGTAACCAATCCTTTAATTAACAGTTGGGATATTCTCTTGTCCTGGATACCTGGGATAAGCACAAGTCGGCTTAATGTGTGGATAGTATTATTTATTTAGCGCATTCAATGCTGAGTGAAGGTCAAGGCAGTGTAACCCACCCCTGTCGGTCATGGAACCCCGTCCCGGCTTCCTGTCCGCTCGCTAGGAACGATAATTTCCCTGCCCGGACGCGTTTCGACTATTGAAGTCTCATCAGCCGGCGCTTGCTTCAATCAAGGCAGTTTGTTAGATTGTTTTTGCATGCTGCGCCTTTGTTTTCTTTAATATTACATGGTTTTGGTATACCACGTAATATAAGAACCTAGTCGCACTTATCTTCTAACTCTTAATTTGAGCGGTTAAGTTTTCCATCCCATCTCTATCTACCTACATACCCTACTAGCACCCTTCCTTTGCGATAACTTTACGTGTTTGGTGACAGAACAACCACGCGAACTTAATAGTTATTCGCGAAACCGCGCGTTTCCTCAGCGACGCCACGTGTCAGCGCTGTAAATAAGTTGTCGCGCGCATTGAATGTAGGAACGGCGCGAGAAATGCCGTTTGATCCGAACTGCCCCCGAATGACTCCTTGTGGCGAACCGCATCGATGCGCTGTATGATGAGCTCCGTGTAGGAAGAAGTTCACGAGGGCTCTGTACTGGAGTGGCAAATCCGTGTCGCTACACTTTAAATAAAAAACTAGGCAAAACGCGAAGAAACGGCGTTGGTGTGTGTGTTCATGTTCGCTCACTGCAACGACAAACAGTGCGATTAAAGTTTAGTTTTGGTTGGCGTAGGGTTTGTTTTCTTGAAAACCAACTGCATCCCCCACATTCAGATGTTGTCCCTATATAATGTCGTTTTTCCCGTGTTTTAATCGTTCCACGCACTTCAGCTGTGGACGATACATGTACCACCGCCTCTATCGCGACTCCCATTACGTTGTGTGCGAATATAATTTAAATGCAAAACATTTCCACCCCAAGCCGCCCCATCCCGCCCTACGGCTTTGAGTGAATCTCCCCGTGTCTGCTCCATACACACAGACCCTCTCTGCCTTGACAGAGACACCGACAGAGATTCGTCTCTCCGTTGTTCCGTGTCGGAGTCAGCGCAGGTGTCGCGGCCGGTTCTTGACGTTACGTCGAAGACGCGAAAAGCCGGCGCTTGTCGCGAGCAATTTATCAAGCGAATTGATGGTCTCCGCGCCAACCCGCGAACTATTCTTGTCAGCTCGTTCAACTATCTCCCTAATAGCCGATCGCGCCCATGCATCATGTAAACTCGACGTGATTTATTGGCCACTGACAGGTACGGTAATTAACCTTTTTATCGCCCACGTCCGGGACTGCGTGCGGATGTGGGTGCGTGTGCGGTTGCGTGCGTGTGTATGCGTGTGATGAGTGTAGGTTTGTGATACAGGGCTGTCATGACTAATGACATTATCTGTCCCGATGTCACGTTACGTCGACTGGGGTTCGGCGGATGTTGTTCCATTCAGCGTTCCGCGCAAAAAACGGCTTCGTTTCTTATATGGCAAACACATTTAGCGTAACTGTATCTGCGCGCGTACAACTGAACCTTCGGTCGATTTTAAATGTTTCAACACTAAATGCTTTTAGTGCATGTGATATCGCGTATGTTTGGCGCAAATATGGCTACAGTAACGACACTCGGGATCCACTTAACGTATCGTGCAACAACTAACAACAAATGTGCGTGTGTTATTGATGTACTACTAATAGCGCATGCAATGCTATAAAACGACAGGAATAATCGAGCAGTTGAGAGGAAATGAGGGAGAAAGATGGACAGTGAGATTGAGGTTTGAAGGGAGGAAGTGAAGGCGGACGGGTGGAAGTTAGGGTGGGATTCAACGGAGGTCGTGGCGGGAGGGAAGAAGAAAAATAATTGAATGAGGAACCTAGAGTACGAAGGATCGTGGATAGACACGCACGCTTACATAGCACCTATATAACATATAGGTATCCCACTGGTATCGGGACGTGATAAATATCGAGGGGGGGTTGAGGCTCTCCAAATAACCTAACATTGCAACGCACCGAGGCTCACCAAAAATCCCCACCTATAGAAACCTCTAAAAACCTCAACTTACACCCCTTCAAGCTCCCCAAAACAACTGTGGCTCTCCAGAAACCTCCTGTGCACCCTCCCCCATTTGGGGCTCGACAAAATCCCCACCCATCTTCAGGCTCTCCAATAACCTTAAATTGCACCCGCCTCTTTGAGGCTCACCAAAATAATCTATATTCGGAGGTCAATCTCTTCTCCAGCCCTGCACCTAAAATCTTGAGGGCTCAGCCCCCAACCCCCCTCCCCGTACCCCTCCCCCCTCACCCCCCGGTTCCGATGCCTATGTATAGTTTTCTACACAGAGGAGAACTGACGCGAGAACGCAGTAACAACGGAAAGAGAAAGCAAAGACCAGCAGACGCGCGTACACAGCAAGAAAAGAAAACACCTACATAAAACAAACAGTTATATATTCCTAAGTAAGTCTGACACGAACCACGCATCCATGTTATCAAGAAATAAAACACAAAGTCTCTGCGGCAATTGTCAATCGTGTCGCGTAGCCTTAGCATTCCGTAAAACGCTGCGTGAAGCGTCTGGTATTCCAGACACATTTACGTCATCCCCAACGGACGATGTGTCCGCGCGTATTGATGTTTTAACACACAACAGCAGAGAGATGTCACACTATTGTCAACGCCACTGGACCTGACGTTAGACGCACGTCTAGCACGTCGTCAATCAAAGTACGAAGTCACTTAGAGTGAATTCGTGTGATTCTACAATGCTGTTAGATCGTATTTTGTACGTGTTGCAATAACAGAATATGCAATCCATTGCATTTCCACACAACTGATAATCGGTATTTTGATTTGATTTCATGCACCTGTGATGTTTTTGATAGCACGTTTTCACCTCACGTAGATGGACAAAGTCTGTTTTGTTAAAATCAAAAAACAACAAATAGGCCTCCGAACTACCCGGCAATCAATAAGACATTACTGGCAATTGCTCGTGCTTCATATTTTGAATGCACCGATGCGTGCAATCGTTTGTGCATGTTCGTTTGTGTGTGCGTGCAATTGCTCGCTAGCGCCGTCTGGCGGTGGTCCGCAGAACCAAGTGCTGCATACCTTCGCAACGGCCGCTCACAAACGTATCACGACCATTCTTCTGTCGGCTAATCGCTGCCGATCGCAGACATCTTCGCGAAGACGGGCGTCAGTCAGTGGTATTCGAGCCGCCTTTTGTGTGTCGCCCGTCGCGTCCTCCCGCATCGGCGAAACATCGCGACGGAGGCGTGGCCGTAGCAAGAGTCTCAGCTGCGCGTAGGCAGCCACGCGTGACCGCGTTCAGCGGCGCGTGATACAGCCGTCAGACCTCCCAAGGCGCCAGTCGGCCGCCTATTTAGTAAAAGACAATGCGCGCTCCCTAATAGCCCCTATTAGTCGACCGCGGCGCGATCGTATCTCGGCAAGGGGGAGGAGGACAAAAAATGTATGACTCGGCCAGAACGTCAATAAGCTCAGACCCGCAGGCGTAGGAAGTTAATTATCTCCCGCGTATGATTGATACATACACAGTATGAGCGTTAACGTGGGTTCGGTGTGGGATCGCGTTGTTAGCTGCTAACAGGGCTATCTCGTGCGCGACTGTAAATTAGCCGTTTTCTAGTCCAGTTGGCAGCGGGAAAATTTGGCGCAAGCTGTTTTCCCCACTGTCTTTGGTGGGATTAGCGCCAGGCGGGCAGGATTAGCCGCATGGAGCGCGTGAAAAAATCACTCTGAAGAGTCGCCGGCGGTTTACACGGCACCATACGTCATTTCTTCCAGCGGTGCCTCGCCGTTGCATATGTATGAGAGAGACTCGCGCACTGGCTGCGAACTCTGACAGTTATTGACGATCTTGTTCCCTTATATAACGCATCGTAAGAGCGCACAGCGAGTTGTTACGTAATTGGCTCTCATCTGGCCAATTATCAAACGAACGACCATTGAAAACATCGCCGTTTCAAGCTACGGAACGTTGCTCCAATTGGTAAGCGCACTTTTACCGACATATACATATACCCGGCTTTGTTTACACTTGATGCGCACACGTGTATACTATGTTCTTTTTCGACAGGCAAGTCGCGGTTTTGTCGTTCCAGAACCGTTTTTGCGGATATTCTTTCCAGACGTTTTGCACCGAACACCCAACTATACAAATGAATTTACAATTGCGTTGTCATTATTACGGTGTACAAACAGTATTTGACTGCACGGATATTCAATTTCTAGACACGTGCACTTGAGGAAAATGGAAAAGCCAGAATAGTTATATGCGTACTGCGTGGCTTCATGCATACGCTTGCACGTCATGTGAACACACGAGGTCTTGAAACAAACGAAAAATCGCACCGCTGGAACGACGACGCATACATGCATTGCAGATCAAACCACGCAAACACCTTTTCATTTGTTCAAATCGTTAACATATATTAATACCTATTTCTGCTTTGATTAATTTTGACCGGTGTTCATTTTAAGAAAGTTATACGCTTATATATTGTTCTGTCATTTGTGAGGGGGTACAATTTGAGCAATTGTGTCCAGTCTGGCGCATGTCATTTGTGATGGAATACACTTTGAGCAATTGTTTGCGGCTGAGGTCTTCGATGAAGCACATATAATGTCATAGCACGAAAGCTGCGAGAAACGAACATGATGGAACATGATGGAACATGCATGGTCTTAAACTGCGTGGTGTTGTGACTTGTGAGGTACGCTGCTGCTCTGTATTATACGAACTATTTCCAAACAAAAAGTTTTTATTTTAAGAAAACAA
>OZ023209.1:57415731-57451777 GCA_963995525.1 Escarpia spicata
TTCACCTCTTATATCCTTATAAATAAATAATTACCTATTACAAAATGTTATTTCCTGTTAATAAAATATGTGACACTCCTAAACAAAATGCGCCATCCATCGTTCTCTGCTACTTCACAATATGAGAATGAGGAGAAAGATTTGTATCAGTGACACCGACGATATAGTGTCAACCATAAAACGTGCAAAGTTATAATTTGAGACCTATATTTAAGTTATTTACTTCGAGGCCTGGTTTACAGGCATAAACAGGAGTTCTTAGAAATCATGTTCTAGAGGTTTGAGTATTCACATATTCGCTTGTAGGTATTCCATTTCAAAGCATTTTTTAGTACTTAAGACACTTCTCAGAAATGACATTTACGAAAAATATAGTTGATATAATTTCTTAGGAGAAGCTATCATCACAAACTCAACCGACCGTCCTCTCGCTCTCGTTGTTGGTTTGACTCAAGATAAATGTTGGCGCAATTATATTTATTGGATGAAGGGGGATCTCTCAAAACAACGAATATATTAAACAACTCTCAAATCTAACGTTGAAAGGAGGCAGTATTGTTCTAGTTTTTTATTAATTAATTAATATATTCGTATTAAGACTATATAAATTATGAAGGTATTCTGTCCCGCCAAATTGGGTTTAGTAAGCCCGTAATTGCATTCGCAATTTGGAAGGTACGATCCCGGAGCATCTTCAAACATTTATTGGCAATACGGAGTCGGGCTGAGTTAACTGCAATACCATTTGATGTTCAACGATGTCCCATCTTCCCATGTTCAACACAACATGCTTCCTGTTACAAATTATTGCGCTTGCTAATTCCGGGGAGGGAACTGACTGCGTGGCTCCTTTTAAGTTAAAAGGTTATTTTCCTGCCCGGTTTGGTCGGACGGCGAGCGCAGTCGAGAACGGAATCTCACCAGCGCGCATCAACCCCCTGGTCCGTCTCGTGAAATTAACGAGGCACCTCAACCAACAATCGAACAGGGCACATTACGGCCAATAAATCAACTCACTCTCGCTCTTGGACGCGACGGCCCACTTCAAAGGCCCCCGCTAATCTAAGAGCGTCAACGCGGAGCGAAACAAGAAAGTGATTGAAATACAATTTCGTTAACTGCGTCGTCTTTATTGTCAACACTCCGACTTTCAATCCATCATCGCCTAAATACGTACACGCACTTGTCACGGAGCGTCGCGCACCAATCGTTTTTTCGAGTCGACAACAAAACTAGTTGAAATAACAGCGCCTTATAGCTTTCGAAACAGCGCGACTGAACCGCCGAGGCGTATCATTAATCTACGTCTCTCGCCCGGCAGATAAATGGCGAAGCGAAGACAGGGTAATTAATAACACAATTCGTCGAATACAGTTAATTTATCAATTTATTACTTCACCGTTGTCGGGCTTTTTTGAAGTGGTCAACTTTTCGTGATCGGCGATTACTTCAAAGGAAACCAGTCGGGTTGGATTGGGGGAAACCTGCTTTTTAAGCGGTGTAGACAGGGCGTGGTTTCGGCAGGAAATTATTTATGAAACCAGCACAGCGGAATTTTCACTGCAACAGGTGCGATGAGAATGTTATTAATTACTTTGGCCCACAACTGTTGCGTACTGTTGCGTATTTAACCGCGGTAGGGAACTGGGGTATTCTTACTGAAGAGTCAACCCACCCCACGTCGCCTTGCAGTTCGTTTAGAAACAGCTGCCGACAAGCTCCGGTGCTGCACCCGAGTTAAGATATAACCATTAAGTAAGTTATTACTTTCAATTTCAAATTGATATATTCTGCCTAATGATTCTTGTATGCTGCGCCTCTGAGCTCAGATTCCTCCGGATGAAGGCTTATTATTATTGATATTTCTTTAAAAAGGACTGCATCTATGCAACGCAAAAATTGCATGCAGTGCACGCATGACGTATATATTAACAACGACGTCATATTAGTATAATATTGGTGGTCGTAATAAAGTAACATTATTATTTCGTTGGCGTATCCGTGTCGTCGTCCTTGCTAGCGTTGTCCATGGGTCTTAACAAAATACATAATGTAAAAAGAAATACCCAAATGCATCGCCCAACATACTCTCTTTTTGCGGAGACTATGGAAGCCGAACATTTAAAGAGTATTGTTAATGATATAAACAACTGATCATAATCCACACGTACGCATAATTAACATATACATAACTAAGTGTATGATTCTGTGTATACTAAACATATTTGTTGGGCCCTTAATGTAAACATCATCACGTCATGATATACTTATTTCGATAATTTAATTACTCATGAATCGAAAATGACGTTGCGTTGGTTCAGACAATGAATGTACACCAATGTGGTCGTGCTGAGAACCTATAATTTGCACCCACATCTTTGTGTTGTTGCTATGTTTGACTTCGGTATTCACTCATTATTACTGTTGCGAAATAGGCTGCAATATTAGTTCTTTCGTGTTTGCCTCACCCAAGGATGAATAAAACAGCAGTATATACACAATGACTTATTTTTCACAGAACAACACCAACACGGAACAAGAGCGGAGATTTGCAGAATGCAAATCTTCGTGTAAATATATTCCAACTGTATTACCCACAAAATAGTGTCATATTTAACCGAACACTCACCGATATATTTATTATTATTATTATTTAGATATCCCCGTCCTCCCTGTAATAGTTTCACTGTCACATATTGTGAAAATTATGCATCTCGACTTTTCTATAATATATACCAGTTACAGAAAGACACGTTGACAATGTATATAAGTATATTATTATTGTGTCCATGAAATCGAATAAAGATATTACTACATTTACTACAAGCCGGTTTAGGACTGAGTTTCTTGAAACTAAATAAGTTATACAACTGAGTCTCTCCTCTACGCATTGCTGTTGTATGTATCACGTTGGCCACCAGTTCATTTTAAAATTGCAATGAAGGTAGCAACAATTACACCAAACAAACACACATAAATATTATCAAAACTAAACATCTTTGAAAACGAATCACTAAAAATATCTAGTAATATCTCACACGGGCCTTATACATAATATATATAATGCATAGTATAAATATTTAAATTATACAGCTGTAGGCCTACAAAATGCACATACTTACACATATATACTATTAAATATTTGCAACTAACTTTACTTGCATTTATCCGTTAATGAATATTGTAAATGCTGTGTAACAGTTTTACTATTTTTATAATTTTTTATTCGAAAAGTCATGTTTCATTCGCTGATCAAACCGTACCTTGCCCTATTTGCGCCGTGGTCTGCGCAAGCGCCATTGAAACCTAGTTAAAGTCGTTGCGTCTCGCTCTCTCTATAATTAATTCCGCTGGGTAAAACGAGTAAATGTGAACCCTTCGTTCTATTCGTTTAGCAACGATTCGTGAGGTTTTTGCGTCTATTCTTATATAACAATGCGCGGTGAAGAGTCGGCAAAATGGCTGCCGGTTGACATTGACAAACCCGCATTGCGGCGTATCGTGTAGCAAGGAGGCCTTGTAGATTTCGCCGCCGGCCGCTCCCGTCAAAGTCGAAGCACCGACGAGTATTTTTGGAGTGTCTTCGGTAAGATAACACAGTTAATGGCACGCACGGTGTTAGGTTCCAAACTCAGACATTACTGTCAGTTCTAGCTATTTAGTCTTATTGACTTGGGAAGTTCCCGCTGCCGTTATTGCGAAGGGAAAATCACAACATGTGTTGCAAACGTGTCTGGGTTTTTCTGTTTTCTGCAACTGTCTCTGGCAGCCAGCGAGTCGTTTGTACGTGTGCAGTTAGTCAGAAGATTGGACATAATGTCCACATATTGCAAAATACTCAGAAGACATCTGGACAAGAAAGTCTTTATCTTCGTTCGGGAGTATACTCGTTCCTATAATATAGCGTATGTATGCGCATAATTGTTATCACTTGCCGTCGCGTTTTGCGAATTCACGAATATGATTCATTCACAGAAACCATGATGGTCTAAGAAGCATTTGCGAGATGTTCTTAAATGACAACTAATCTAAAATCCGAATCGACGTTGATACAACAATATAATTGTTCGTACTGAATACAGACATTTTATCTTGTTCGTCAAACGTGTTTTGTGTGTGCGCGTGTATTTCGAGTTCTCGGAAACTTGAACTAGCTATTGATGTTGCCGAACGCATTCACGTCACGTGGCAGGCGCGTGGCCCGACGGTTGTCATGGCAACGGCCAAGTGATGTATCGCCCGGCTTTGTCCCGTCATCCTCGTGTTGAGAGACGGGCGAGGATGAAAGGGAAACAGCCGGGGATCTCCGCCCCGATCACCGGGATGTTGCTTGTGTAAACGACCGCGAGAGAAAGATTTCGGCGGCAGTTCGGCGAAACTATGGATCCGCGTAATATCTAAAATCGAAGTGAAATACCAATGGATTAAGAGCAAAATAATGCTACTGTCGCATCAAAATAAACCCGTGACGTCAACGATAACGTTTTATATGACCGTAAACCCATTTTATTTCCTTCTCGGGTTACAAAATAAGTCTTAAAACGGACACAATGAAAGGTCGGGCGTGTCTACTTCTATTGAACAGCGATATTAAATTGTCTTCTTGCGCGTAATACATAATATGGTTTGGCAAATGACGAACCTAATAGAATTTATTTCTAGCTAGATTGTATGTTATGTGTATATAATCCAATAATTGTATCAAATTAGACCAACGGCGTGTAGTTTTATATTTTTTATATTTTGGGTGGCTCTCAAAGCGACAAATGAATGAAAATAGATGTACTATAATTTAGTTAACTCGCATTACAACGGATTTCTTGACAACTTGCCACGATATGCCACTGTACAAAGATAAAATTTACTTACATTGCAAGTAAACATTCTAATGGCATCGATAGTGCATGAATTTATAATAAAAGAACAATAACCATATGTGGCAGGGCTACTATAGTAGCGTGTATGGCTTAGTGTCTTTATACGTTTGAATCTATCAGCGGCAGTAGAGGGTATACGCTGCACAACTCTATTCAGTATTAACGTTTTAGCATTACATTTCAGAGTTATAAAATGCAGATACACATACATCTTCAATACATATTTCAGAGTTATAAAATGCAGATACACATACATCTTCAATACATATTTCAGAGTTATAAAATGCAGATACACATACATCTTCAATACATATTTCAGAGTTATAAAATGCAGATACACATACAATTTCAATACATATTTTGTTATCAAAATTGTTTTAATCTAAAGATAATACATTTTAAAGTATTTTACAGCTAACTTGCCTTTACCCAACAAAGCCACGACATTTTGTATTTATTTGTAATGTACCATATTTAGTATGTCGTTTTAGATTTATTTAGACAGTTAATTTATGATAAAAATCTACAGGAAAATAATTAACATAATTAATATATTATATATATGAATATATATATATATATATATATATATAATTATTATACATAATTACAATACTTATATGTAATGTTAATGTCATTACAAACATTATATATATATATATATATATATATATATATAAAATACGCGAATAGGAAGACACAGTTGAATTGTTGTTGTTCGTGTTCCACGCCAAATAAATCACATAGTGTATGTGCAGCACGGAATCAAATTAGCCAAATGTAGTATTAAATTATGGGCTGAAAAAAATAATAAAATCGTACTCCATTTGTTGCGGTTTGCGCCGCGCGCACGACGCGACACCCAACGACCGCAGAACTAATTAATATTCATTATTCACGCATGGCCGCTTCGGAATGTTAGTGTACGTTTAGTTCGCAATAATGACACTGACGTTTATCTTTCTTCGGCGTTGCGCATGCAATTGTGTTCAAAGTGCAAGCGTTTACATGTCATTCCAATACCGGGTATCCATTTCTGCCTGAGGAAACTTTATTCGCGTGACTCGCTAATGTCTTTTAACATTATTGCAGTTTGACCGTCCATTGATAGCCCGCGGCGACTGTATCAGGGAACGAGCTGCAGGTGTAAATCACTGGTTGAGCACTCGGAGTAATCGCGAAGAGATCGCACAACACGCATTTATTTGAAATTCACGCAGTTAATGTTAGAGTATCCTTCAAAGAGCGGCCAGTTGACGCATTGTACGTCGCTAGTGAAAACCGCAATTCAGAAGCGTATAGAGACGTTATTGATGGCGAACCGTTGAAAGGCGATTATTCGACGAGGGAGTTGTAATGATAGACATGGCACCGCAGCATTATATAATTACGTGTTTTACCGTTGAACTATTTAAATACTTTCATTGTGCGTCTGAGGCGCAGTAATGCGGGTACTACATAGGCACCCTTTGGGGTTAATATTATATATATATATATATATATATATATATATATATATATATATATATATGGGATATGGGAACAGGTTCTTTACAACCGCACACGTGTGGATGCACGCGCTTGCATGCTTTAGAACAAAGATATTTCGTTCCTCATCTGTGGTACACGACGGTATACGTGACGGGCAATAAGCATAGTTGCTACATGCGATCATCTAATACACATATTGTTTCAGTTATCACTCCTGTTACTGGATCCACCGGACCTGCTGGAATGTGAACAGATACAATACAAAAAAACAACCTACTTTAGATACTTCGCATAGCGTCGCCTGCCGTTTTCTCGTCTCTGGTATAGTCACCATTGCGGTTTCTGCAAACTCTCAGTTTTTGCTGCCTTTTAATATTTTGCTGGATCTCACATTAGAAACGACAATAATCAGATCGGTCGGTCATTGAGAGCAGAGGACGTCTACAAACGTGCAACACAGGTATATGTTTCCAATTAAAACGAGGCAATCAGGTCTTGAGACATATTTTGATAGTGAACGCAGATCACATGATTAATTAGTGTCTCGTATCGGTGATAGTGGTGTAAACATCCGCGATATTTCAATTTATTCGATGAAATAATTGTAACTACTTACACTACGATCACCACAGGAAGGCTATCGAACGGCCCGTGGTGTTTATACATTTAACGCGTTGCGTTTTGTCTATGTTGATTTTAACACGATTCGGCAGAAACCGAGAGTATTAATTTGGCGCAAGGAATGATATCCTCTTACGACGAATATTGTAAGAATTTAACTAAAGCAATTTCTTTGACGCATTTTTACTTGCTATTGATGAAATACGTTATTCTGATTAATAGTATGGATATACCTAGCAGAAAGATTTTAATTGTTTTGATGAAAACTGCATATTGGGAAAAACCAAGCACACCAGAACGCACCATTAAAGAGAAGAAAAACTGTTCGCCAGTGACGCCAACTATATCATGCCTCCTCAAACATGTGCAAAAATGTACTATTTTTTATTTAGTACTTACAAAAAGCAGTTCTGAGAAATCATTTAGTTAAGGTTTTGGTGTTCACGTGTTCGCCTGAAGGAATACGCAACTTAAAAAGCATATTTTGAGTACTTAAGTTCTCAGTAAAGAATATTTATTTTATATACCGATTCCTTAGCAGCAGTTAAATCAAACAGTCGACCATCGGCTTAATTTGTGACTGTATCACAAAATTTGTGTTTATGCAACGATACCCATTTATTGGTGGATGATTATCTATCTATTAATAAAATACTCACCAACATATTAAACTATTTGCGAATCCCATTTGCATATTCAGCTAGGTTATATATTCGGTGTGCGTTACAAACTGTGGATCCTTGTCTATGAAACGTGACATTGTACGTGACAGTAATTATTGTTACTACACTTCGGGGCGGCAATGGTATGTCGAAAGTAGGGCCGTGTTTGGATGTGTCGCTTGATGTCAACGTGCGTGTCATATGACGTCAACGGGTGTGTTGTTTAACGGTATTGTATGTTTTTGTAACACAATGGGCCTTTGGCTGGTTGAGATCCATTTTTTTTAATGCGTCACTTCGTAAAGTTTATTCCGTGCAGATTGTGACACGAAATTGCATTTTCAATAAGAGAAAACAGATTTATCGACAAATAATCAAACAAACCTTCAAACACATGTGCATTTTGCATATACGACCACGTGACGACCACGTGACCTCGTATAGACTCCAAACAACGGACTAAGCCACAACCTTACAATGCCGACTGATCGGGTATTTAAAAGGCATGACCGATTAGTATTTATCGCGCATATTTGTGGTTTGTAGACCAAAAATTGTTCCTTGTCAATTACACAGTTCATTATGTTATCAGAGTTTGTGATATAATAGTGATCGTTATGATAACGGTCGTATAGCAAGTTAATGATTTGTGTTATCGGAAACCGGCGTGTTTTATCTTTATATCAGCTGATAAGTTAAATTTAATTAAATATGATCATGCATAATCGCTAACACCGTTATGACTTTGGTTAGTTTACGTTCAATATTATGTGTAAACAAAATTTATTAGCGCCGTATATATGAGTGTTGTGTAAGTCTTGATTGTGGACTAATTTACGTAACGTTCGATTACACTTATAGAACCATGGTGAATGTGCATAAGATATCAATTACACATAGTTACACTTCGGTTGGTGTTTTCGTCGAAATCTTAACGTTAGAATGTTTTACACTTTTGCGGTGAAGTAGGGAAAGGCTCCGTGATTGGTTTTCGCGGTTTATGTAATTACATCCTGAATTCGTGGTTGCATTTGACGTGCACTCTTCCAACCGTCGCAATAATGACATCACGTCACATCTGAACTAGTTATTTCACTGGCAAATCACGCGGCTGACCGTGATGGCATTTGCACACAACTCAGTATTTAGTGAAAGCTATATGGTTAGGTGTAGCTCAGTATAATTTTCAGAGGGCTCTCGCTGTTAGATGTTAAATGTATTGTTCTCGTTAATGTACTAGGTTCGTATGTTACGCTGTGCCGCTGTTTCCGTATTGACGTCCACAGATCGTTCGAAAAACCGACGTTATTTTGCCTTCACAGTCTCTGCCTTGGTATAGTATATGCATTGTGTGCCTCCAAGACTCTAACGTGCCGGTCAGTTATAAAAGGCGTTTACACGAACGATTTATTGTCAGATTGTTTGGCGACACCTTGCCGCCCGACTAATCGGATGACCACTCAATGAAAACACGCGTCCGATTGGTCGACGCGTTCGACCAATCGGACAACTGATCACTCGTGTTTACAAACGTGTCGTATATAGTTCTGGTTTCCTTCTGATATTTACAAATCTATCTCCCCGTTACAGTCAGGACAATTGTTAGTACTACTACATGGTTTACCCAATCATATATAAAGACAACATCGCAAATCGTGAGTGGTTATATCAGTTCCGGAAACACCTTGAATTTCGTCTGATTCTTGTCGTCATTTGACCCCCGAGACCTTTCGTTACCACCCTCCCCCCACCCCGTTCCGATGGCCCATCAATCTGCCCAAATGAGCCAAGAGTGATTTTATTTGCTTGTCGCGACGACTATTGACTGCCCGATTTCGACAATAGCCCCGGGCGCCATGCCGTTGATCATCATTTAAGCTGCCTCGTCTCAGCTGGTTTGCCCATCGCGAAACTTGTTTTTCATGTCCAAACGCGTGTGGTGTGCAGACTGTTTAAGTAATGTGTGTAGGGTTTATTTAATAAAAGAATAATCATCATAAGAAATTACTTTCATCGTCACATCTGTTAGCTTGCGATAACCGACACTTAGTGCCAGCCCGTTTAACTTGGCGGTCCGTTTCTAGGCTTTATATATATATATATGTATATCATTTGTGTTTCTTTCTTTCTTTCTTCCGTATAGACCTCGGTAGTGGTTCTCGGTTTTGTCCCTCCTTTTCTTGTCCCGTCACAACTCCTGCATTGCCGCCACCATTACCCGTCTCCACTCCCGTAATAACAATTTCAATTCCGGTAAAAATGGTTCGTGTGTTCTAAAAATAGAGGCATCAGCTAGGATGTTGAATATAATAACTATCGATATTGATCGCAAACACACTAATTGTTCATAATAAATGTTAGTGTTTCATTAATATTCATTCCCCATGAAGATACTTCTTTGTAATAGTATTCCAAACAGTCCTGTTTCGACCATGTGTAATACTGGTCAAACGCAGCCCTGATGAAATGCAATTATTAGAAACCTGAATCGGTTTTTCATACCGTAGTATTCACACAAATTAGAATTCCTCTCTTATGAGTAGAATAGTTCGAAAACCAGCACTTGACGTTAAATGCGAAACGAAGTACCGACGAGAATAATAAAAGGGGACTGTTAATAGACGGGCAAATTTATGGTTTTTCAGTCGACAGCCGTTTTGTTACGCCTTGTTTATGATTTGTTGGCCGACAGCCGTTTTGTTTTGTTTTGTTTACGGTTTGTTGGCCGACCATCGTTTCGTTATGTTATCTATCTTGTTTATTATAGCAGTGATGATTGCATTTGTACGTCTTATATACGGTTTTGCAGTTTTGTTCTAATTTACAGTGCGTTGTACTATCGCCGTTTAGTTATGCAAAATTTACGGTTTGTCTTGAGACAGCAATTATGTTACGCCTTATATATTTACGTTTTTTTTGGTCGTACGATCGCCGTTTTGTTGTACCTTGTTTACGGTGCGACTTCTCCGGCTGCGCAGCCGGTAGATGTCGCGTTGGATGCGACGGAAACGCAAAGGCAGTTCGGCTAACACGTATGTTACAGAAGCGTTTAGGGGTGACAGATGTGATGGGTGGGTAGGTGGGTGGGTGGTTAGGCGATACGTTGACGGTAATGGGACGTTTGCCGAGCCGAGGTAGTTGTCAGAAGATATACGGCGGAATTTTACGGAATGGCCGTGGGATATACCGAGTCATAGACCCGTCGGCGCGCGGATCGGCATTAAAAAGGACCCATAGTTTTGCGCATAAAATGTCCACAAGGTGTCGCTGTCGTTTTATGCGTAAACAGTAAGGTGATAACGTCGCTGTCAGTCGTCGGGGCTTCAGCCTGGGTTCGTGTAACCCCATTCCGCGCGGTGTAGGGGTGTTGTTAGACCCGACCGACCACGACGGACTAGCTTGGTTGGTCCTTCGGGAGACATAACAGACAGAACGGCGTGGGAGCGAGTCTCGGGCAGACTGAGACTTCCGGTCGAGATGGACTGTGGGAGACAGCGACGTCGGGTCACCTAGTCCGTCGGCGCCCGGCCGCGATGTTCTGGACGAGCGGACATGGCAGACAGCGCTTGCTGCGTCCACTTCAATTATCGATCCACACCGTTGATTCGGTTCGTGGACGGTGACGCCATGGCGTCAAAGCGCACCTAGCGGTCGACGCCAGCGAACGAACGACCTGTCAAAACGTGACGGCGCGATGACGACACCGGAACAAGCCTTCGAAATAAGCGGTTATCGGCGCGTATTCGGTGTCTCGTGAATGCCCCGCCGAGTTGACGACGTGCGATTTTATGCCGCTAATGACACCGTTTAGAGACCTAAACGCCGCGTCGCAGACTTCGCGCTGATTTTGAGACGGCCTTAGCGTCGAAGAAACGCTGTCATCGCACGCGAAGGAAGGTCTAATGTTCATATGCAGACGTTTCTTCCGTAGAGTTCCCGTATTGGGTCGCCGGCGGGGGGAGCGAAGACGGACATCGTATCGACCCCGGGTCGGGCCGGTATCGCACCAAAGAGAACGCAGCGAATGTTTTATGCTAATGAAGCTGCACCGCCTGCTAGTGGGTACGGGCCGTCCCGGCGCCAAATCCAACAGCCGCTTACTCGCAGCGTTCGGGCGGGCTTCGGAGTTATACACGCCGTCGGCAGCTGTGCCCGATTTGACTATACGGCTAGACGGCTAAGACCAGCGACTCGTGCATGGACGCACAGATTTACCTACTCACTCAACGACATATCGCGCAAGTCAAAGCGACACGCCGCGTTTAAAAGAGTCTTCAGCGAAAACAAGCCGCAGTGAAGCAAAGGGAACGGCGTCACCGCAGTGGCGTCTTGCGCCTCTGTCGCTACAAGTATATCCGGCGGTTTTCGTCTGCTAAACGAATTATACAGCTTACTAGCAACGTACAACTTTGATTGGCTGGAGTTACCTCAGGTAAGTGACGGAATCGTTACACGTAATAAATGCGTGTGTTTCAAATTAGTAATGCGTAAAGAAATGTTGTTTTATTTTCATGCGTATATGAAGAAAATAGTTAAAACTATATATCGAACGGAAACATCGAAGTTGATGCGAAAAGCGAATATTAGTTAACGAAAACCTATAGAATAATAGCAATATTGAGTAATTATGTAATTGGTAATTTGTGATGATTTAATTCCTTAGGTTACTAAAAACACACGTGAGAATGAATGGACAAGATAGGTTATATGTATGCATGCCTACATGTAACTATCCCGTGTTGCAAGCTTCATATTTGGGGATTTTGGGGCACTTCTTCGCTATTGCGAGTTTTGAAGATATTAAACATGAGGAAAACGTCACAATTAAACACGTGTGTATACACACATAATTGCAGAACCGTGTTCTGTACTCTGAAAGAACGATCTCTAGCTGGGTTACTTTGAATTTGTCCAGTACGTGTTGTCCGTTTATCTGAGGACACGCGGTCTGTGCGTTTTCGCTTGTTGTTGATTTGCGGTTAATAAATTGCTGTCTTTAGTATGCCGGAAACGGTCGTTTCCTGACTGCAGTGTCGGCGTAGGAACGTACCGTCGTAAACGTGTTCAATCGTGTGTGTGAAGGCGTACTCTTATTCAAATACAAATGCATGGCCAAATAATACTTACATTTGACTTAATAATTTGTTTGTTGTACTTTTATTATTACAGTAATTTTATATTATTTTAAACAAAAATATATGATATTATGAGAAGTATATGTAAATAAAAACGACATTTCAAAAGCATGATAGAACTTCCTAACATGATACGCCAATTGTCGATATGTCATATAATTTACAATTACGTGACTATTAAATATTACGAAGTATCTTATTATACCTGACACGTGTTATCATAAACGACTGCGCATTTCCCATAATTATTTGTGTATGTACCGTTTAGTAATTCAAATGCATAATCGTTTTCAAGCGACAACATTGTTTGCAAAGCTATATTGTCTATAAAATGATGTTACATTTGCGGTCTGCGTGGTTCAGTTTACTAAACATGCACGAGAACGCATTTATTCAGAACAGTATGCAATTAAATTCGATTTATTAATTCGTTGTTAAACCGAAGAACAAAATCGCACATACTATATAAGGTGTTAATGCTCCCACAGAGCATCAGACATACATCTGATAGGAGGCTGCACGTAGATGAAACATAGTTGGACTAACTATAAGCCAAATACATGCACGATTATCTTGTTCACTTGTCATCAGGAGCGTGTGATATTGGATGGCAATCTTGTTAATTTACTTAATAATGATCATCTTACATTAAAATAATTAAAACAAACTGGTTACAGCCTTAATTGGCTCCGCTGTCAACCCGGAATTGTACATCATTGTATCGATTGTTTTACCGATTGATTGTGTTTGTATGTATGATTTCTACAATCCCAAATAAAGCCTAGCTACCTACCTAAATCGTGTAAGATAAACTAGAGCAAAATGCCAAAATGGTAGGTGGGCAAGAAGCCGTCGGCTTATCGGCGGTCCGACTTTTTTGTAAATGTAACCTCCCCATATATATTTGTCCATTTTGTTTTTATATATTTACACTAAACCTATTAGATAATGTGTTGTAATTAATTCAAATTCCTCTGTGAGAATAACTAATTTCTTATATCAAATCTACACAGGTCGTTCACTAACGCTATGCTTCTTCGTCTCTATTTATTTTATATTCCTTAATTGAGAACGTCTATATATAAACATGTTTTATAGCCATTCGATATCTTATAAACGTATATTTAATCGCCACTTAATCTCCCATTTCATATCCACTCCTCATGGTTGTTAAATCACTGTCTCTTAGTCGTTTTTTCACCTTACAAGCCCCCACTGCCTTTCTGTACCCTCTTGCGTTTAGCACGGCATCACCGTGACCCGGCGGTGATGCCATCACAAGCGTTTACCCACACGTTGATGAGAAATCAGTGGTTGTGTCTCAAACACGCTACTCGGAAACAAATATTACAAGCAGCTCGGATGTGACCCGCGAATTTTAATTTTCAGTCTTAATTCTTAACCAGAGACAGAGCGATTTCATATATAGAAAATATAACCCATAAATATAAGACGGTCGCTAAATCAAAGCAAAGTTTACTGAGTTTAGCCGTTCCAGAATGGTCCGAGTTTTAGTATTAAACTTGCACTTTTATTCAAACAGAATAATAAACAGGTTGTTAAAGTGCGACTTTTGATATTGTACGTGCGTTGTAATCCCGCCAGACCGATCATACCGCAGTGCCTACACCATGTTGTCTAAATAACATTGTATATACGGCAATGTCTATAGTGTATAACACAATGTCTAAACCGCAGTGTGTATCTAGAACACTTATTATATACAGGAGTGTTCATATCGCAGTGTGTATGCTGCAGTAACTATATTGTATGTACAGCAGTATTAATATTGACATATTTATACCGCCGTGTCTTAGCCACAGTGTCTAGACCGCAATGGCTATGCCGCAGTGTCTATACCGCAGTGTCTTAATGGTTCTACCGCAATGTCTATACAGTAATGCTTACACTGCAGTTTCGCAACCACAGTGTATAAACAGCATTGTCTACGCCGTTGCGTCTATTATACTCATTGCTACACCGCAGTGTCTATAATGTCGTGTCTGTATGTTAATGGTAATATCGCAGTGTCTATATCGCAGTATCGTCTTGATTTTTTCGGTTGTGTTTATACCGCAGCACATTGCCTTTACCGCAGTGTCCATGCGACAGTGCCAATGCCACATATACGCGCTATGTTATATCGTATTACTGGTTATAACACGGTGTCTATATAGCGCAGTGTCTATTTATCAGTGGCTATTACGCTCTAACCGTACTGTCTACCACGATTATATGCTGTCTATGCCAGAGTGGATATACACACCTCGGTATCTGCAGCGTACTCTTATACTTGCCGATACCCGCACTGTAATGTAACTAATATCATATATTTTTTATTACATCCATGAACCCGATGCTCTTCCTTCGACGAAAATAGACCGGGTATAAAGTCTAACGCTAGATTGTAATTTGATGGTGTTCTAAAATAAAACATCTGTACTCACAATACCGCACAAACTATACCTTCTCAAGTGCGGGCATGGTCCATTTGTCCACGACTACACGCATGCAAACAGCAATATCGTTAGATACACATTAGCGGAATGCTAATGGATTCTAATGGTTGCCGGGCCTTCTAATTAACACAGTTATTCATTAAAGGCATCTGTGTCGATGTCCGACGCTGTTTGGAATGGGGTCTTTCCGTAAAGCAACGATTCTGTGGTATTTTCGTTGGCTCAGACGAAGCGACACACATTCCACTGCGCTGTCTAACAACATGAACGAGATAGCCCCGCCACTGGATATTAACGAAACTCGGTGTGTTCTATAGTATTTCTTAAGGCGAGCTATTCTGTTCCGTTGTGCAATTATTAGCAGGAAATTTACGCAGCCAATCGTGCTTTGTCCGGCTTGTGGTTTGGTGCGTGGGAACCGGGAACTTCAAAGGTATTTGCGGATAGAGACGCGTGCCTCTGCAATAAATGTCATGCAATGTTTATTACTTGACGGTTGTCTTTGCAATTTTAACTTTTAATGGGCACAACTTTCAAATTGTGAACACTGTTTCGGGGTTATTCAATAAAATTTAGTGTGCAAAATACATTATTTGTTCTAGTGTTACTAACAATATATAATAAATGTCAATGACATCGCACCTTTAAACAACTTTCATTTGTTAACTGATAAGGTAGACATTTTGGGGTTTCTTTAAATAAAATGCCCAAATTCTAATTTTTTTTTCGAACAATATTATACGTTTGCACCTTTACTGTAGGAAAGTCTATGGCAGTCATTACTTGAATAAAACAGGAATTTAACCGATCAATAAATCATCCAACGAAAAACATTATATTTCATCTTTATGAAGTAAATTTATTGTTCGGTTTTTAATGCGGTATAAAAGATATTTGCATATGTTGTAAAACTGTTGTGTTTAATTTCATCGTTAAATCGGGTATTTAAACAAATACGATTTTAAGATGAGATAAAAGATCATAAAATAAAAATAGATTAAAAAAACATAATTTTACCAGGGACCTTTGATAATTCGTTGCACCGACGTTTTTGCTATATAAATAGATGGCCGGTGTTTCATTTTGACAAAAGTTCATTTCTGTGCTTCGTCCTCAGAGCGTAAACGAAAAAGTATACATAGTATTGACATATCTTAAGAATACAAAATTACATAGCGACATGCGATGGCAAATGTTTTTGTACATATCAATTATGAGATTTCATCTAGTCAAAAATGCCACCCGAATTGTCGTCTAGTTTGCGTGTTGACCTGACACTCTTCGCATCTTCCACGCATCTAGCTCTAGTGATTTCGTAATGTCCTCTATTTAAGTCAGACAGACCACGATATATATATTTAGATCCATATCTATAGACCCACATGCCGCTAATAAAGAATATAAAATGGCTGATAAAAGGCATCTTCGTTTTCTCTAACAAATGGTTTTCACTTCGCCGCTTATTACAAAGATTGGTGTTGAGATATGTTATCATTTACACATCGCTATTGTCTACGGCGCCCGTAGAATTGTGGGTGGAGATTATAGGGGCCTAAAGTGTTCCACATGTGTGAAAGGTTCCTGTAATTTGTTGTCATCTTCATAATGATGGGTGATGTGGATTGACGTCACGAACAGAGGCGATCTGTTCGAAATGGCGTGTATTCGTCTGATGTTTGTAATCTGTATATGCCACACCAGAAATCACGGCGATTTGAAAACTTGAATGGACTTTATCAGAAAAGAAACAAACCCAGCAGTCGGGCATTCCTATTCATTTTTCGTTGTATTTCTAATCCAAACATTTGTCGATAAAAATAAAGGGCCAAGTTTTTTCAGCGAGAACGCTATACGTGGGAAAGACTGATGAAGCAGCTGTCTGCAGCCCTAGCAATGTATATTTAACTAGGCGTGGCTGCTAAGTCTCATAATTAGTATTGTGACGTCATACTCCCGATCTGTCTGTCTCACAGCTTTACAACACCTTGCTGTTGCGCAGAACAAAACCACTGTATATTAGATTTAGTGAGGTATATGTTTGCTCGCAACGTACACACCGTGTAACTTACATACATAGAGAAAACTAAGCCGGGAATCGACATATCGCAAAGAAATCGTGCGCGGTTTCACGATACAACTAAATAAGATTGGTAGCGTGGGTGTTGCCCCAAACGAGGAAACGATCTCTGAATTTTCTCTCCTGGCGCCTGAACACGCCAAAGGCACGAAGGGTTGTACAATTGTTAATTCCGTTGTCTGCACAAACATGCCGGTTTCCCAGCGAAATGGTCATGTCTGTCGTGCTTAACGTGACTGTAGAATCCGTCTGCCGCAGATTGCCGACGAGACGAAAAGATTTACATATGTGGTTTCGGGGCTAAAGAAATTCCGATCGGGGGTTGCGCCTGCCTTGTTCTGTCGCGAGTAATTAGTTAATTACATCATTGTCGAAACGGATGCGTCCAATGAAGGCGTGTTTCGGACCTAGTCGAGTTGGCGGTTTGTCGGTTCTATATGCTGAGAAATTGGTGTTTTACAATGCGTAACGTTCTGTACAAAATATGATATTCTGGTTTCCTAACTATATCGTGTGTTTTACCCCAAAGGTACCGCCTGAAGATATAACAATTAAAAGGCAAATGCAATGTTTGTAAGCAGAACCATTTTAGAAGATAGTTAGCCATGTTGCCAAACTGGTGTAAACTACTTCCCTTACGCTTTACGTGTCAACGTCATGGCGGTAATGACAAATCTGTTGTCATGTTACATTAATTTTAAAACATGCTTACCTACTACAGCCTATACATATCATATGCATGCGTACAGGTGACATTCGACGCTGAAGATGTTTGCCTATATGCATTTTTAAACACATTTTATATTTTAAAAAATATTATTAGATTTTTCCCTGTGTCTACTCTAAGATTTCGGTATGCTATATACAGTCAACAGCAAAGAAAATAAAACTGTGTTTGAATTAACTTATCACATTCATTCTAAATTGGCGAAAAATACTTGGTTAGTTAGTTTATAAATTAAATGATCATTAGGAAAATTTTCACTTGGTACTGCTTAATTTTTTTACTTATTAGTAATATATACAGTATATATATATATATATAATATATATATTATATATATATGTATGTATATATATATATATATATATATATATATATATATAGCTGGTAATAACATTGTATCGTTTAAATCCTGTACTCATTATTTAATTGAACTGCTTGCAATATTCACGCAAATGTGCGATCTGCGATTATGTATCGTTTATGTATGATGGTTTATGTTCAGACGTTGTCGATTTTCCTTGCTCCCTAAAACATATGATCAACAAATTCGGTGGGTTGACTGCTAGTAAGCTTTCGCAATTTACCGGATGTAAAGACCAAAGTCAAGTAAATTTGTTTGACCATTTAACTAAACGTGCGCTCAGACTTCGGATAAAAGTGTCTTACTTAAACATTCACACATTGCAAATTTGGAAATAAAATACCCGGATTCGCGACGGGGTAACCCAGTTGAGAAAACTGCTGTAAGTAACAGCCGCAGTCGGTTTAATATCAACGTGAGCGTACATTTGTGTAAATCGTCGAGGAAATGGACTTTTGTCGTTTCTTGCGAAAGCCAATTGCTGAGCATGTTGGCCAAGTAGTTTTCGCGAGAGCAAGGCAAGCCAACTTCAACACAAAGTGATAATGGTATACCGATGTCGCGCGTTTACGTGACGATTCCAAACAGTTCAATTATTGCATTGTTGGCCCAGAATTGAAATAGTTTTAGTTTTATGATAGTTTCTATATGATGAAATCACAAATAAATGCATATAACAGTTACACATACGGGCTAGCATGCATGTCGTAGTCGATAAAATGTAAGATGTTTTTGTGCAAGACATTTTAATGAGAGGAGCAAAGCCTTCAAAATTATTACAGTCACCTTTAAAGGCAGCAAGTCTCTCTCTCTCTACCCGGAATTAGGGGTGAAGTAATTTGTAGCAGGACGTCTGCTATATTGAACGTGGGAAAATGGGACATCGTTGAACGTCAAAAGGCATCCCGAATCAGCCGTATTGCCGATAAAGGTTGTTTTGAAACTAGATGTTTACTATTTGAACATGATCTGGGGTCGTACCTTCCAAATTGCGAACGCTGTTACCGGATTACTAAACACAATTTGGCGGGCAGTATACCTTCACCATAGTTAGTATAGTCTTGAGAACATTATATAAATTAATAAATTAATAAACTAGTAGCATAGTGCCTCCTTTTAAATTATCCGACTTTCTGCAAAGTAAATCCCACACGCTAAGCGCGGTCGTCGTCGGCACCACACGGGGCTCTCTGCGGCCCGACAGGAGGCAAACACTCCGACAGTCACGCACCCGACGATCCATCTTTCGGTGGGCGGCGCGTTCGTGACACGTCACATCGTTGGCCGACTGCCAACGATGTCTCAATGGCCGCCTTTCATGCGTCAGCGTGCTAATATGACACGGGATGGCGCCGCGCCGAGTAATGACGCATTTAGTGTCGCGATGTGAAGGCAAACCTTGAGATAAATAAGATAAATACGATGCACCTCGGCGAGCAGAGGCAAACACGCGTTGGGTGTCCGCCATTGAGTGGCCGCCGACGCCGTCACATCACGTCGCATTAATCGACGGGCAAAGGCGACGGAATTATTCGCGACAAATTTTCCTCCGCGGAAGCTGCGCGTGATTGATGACGGGCTGGACGTGGAGTCTGCCACGCGGTGCGCCAAGTCACACTACGTGTCTCGCCGGGCCGGCCAATAGAATGCGTCTACACAGCGCCGCTCGCTGTGTGTGACCGCTCTGGAACTATCTGGGCGAGCGCGCGGATGGGTTAGATCACTGTTTCAAATCCGCGTTCAGGGTAGACGAGTTGAGTGGCGTTGATTCGGAGCCAGTACCAGTACCCCCTTTCAAGGATTTTTGCCCCCTAAAATAGTACATGGAATAGGACATGGATATCTTCTAATTTATGCGTAGCATAGTTGAACTATCAGTATATGCCTCTCTGTCTGTCTGTCTGTCTGTCTGTCTGTCTGTCTGTCTGTCTGTCTGTCTGTCTGTCTGTCTGTCTGTCTGTCTGTCTGTCTGTCTGTCTGTCTGTCTGTCTGTCTGTCTGTCTGTCTGTCTGTCTGTCTGTCTGTCTGTCTGCCTGTCTGCCTGTCTGTCTGTCTTCAGTGGTTTGGCTATCCAGTGGGTGTCGTCTATGCGTAACACAATTTAGCTATACCATTGTCCGCTTGGCTACGACATGAATGTTGTCTACGTAACACAGTTTAGCTACCATCTTCTGTTTGGCTACCTTGTCTTTGGCTACCTCGTCTACGTACCACGGCTTAGCAACTGGTGTTTGTTTGGCTACGACATGAGTACCACCTACGTACCATAACCAGTAAACGGGTCGGCTGCGACATGGAACGTGATGTCGGGATGATAATTATGAATGGCAGACCGCACTACTCCAAATAGAGCGTAGGCTGTACTCCATATAGAGCGTAGGCTGTACTGTATACACCGCGGGGCTCTCAATAACGGACTCTTTGAAGCTGCCTGTCTTTTTCTCCGTCTTTACGACTCCCCCGACCCCGGGCTGCCGTCTCCGTACTTCCTGCTTCGATGGTATCTCCCCACATAAACATATGACCGTCCACCACAAAATGAGTCTCACTGCTCCATCCAGTGTTTTCTAGTCAATATTTCTAGTCAGTGATACCAATAACAATGACACCGTAAACATGTGTTCAGAGTTATATAGTTCTTTTAACTCGGTTCTTCTCGAACAAGCAGTTATGAGAAATTATGTTGTATACGTTTTATGATTCACGTATTCACTTCAATTTAAAAGCATATTTAATTGAGTACTCATGGACACTTCCAAAGAAACATGTTTGCAGAATAAATAGTTTATATACAGGTGTGTATATATATATATATATATATATATATATAGTGTGTGTGTCTGTGGGTGCGTGCGTGCGTGCGTGCGTGTGTGTGTATGTATATATGTATGTATGTATGTATGTATATATGTGTGTGTTTGTGTGTGCGTGTGCGTGTGTGTGTATGTATGCATATATATATATATACACACACAGGCACGCACGCACACGCGCACACGCACACACGTATATATATATATATATATATATATATATATATATATATATATATATATATATATATATATATATGTATTCACCCGAGCGATCCACCGTAAATACTGCGGGCAACGGTCAAACGTTGATGGCCAGTTTATGTCCCTTCGCTGACGTCAAATAATTCGCGGTCATTTAATCTGGACAATCCGATTGTACGCCCGCCTGGGGAATTTGGGAAGCCTTAAGACGGTCAATACGACGAGACGGGTGGGACTTTTGTTCACCAAGTCCGCTGCTTAAATCGATATCGTCGCGAATTAAGTATCCGACAAACCCGTTACTCCTCGTCCAGTCAGGTTCTATGTAAAGTTAATCGGCTGTTATCAATTCCCTTTTTCCAACTTCCTTTACATATCCGACTGACAAGATAATGTAAAGGCTTGCCTTTGTGAATGGAGAATTTACTTGCCAGTCTAGAGCATAATATTTAATTAATTAATAATATTTCGTACTTTTGTTAATAGACATGTCCAATTTTTGGACGAAATGTAGATTGTTTTGCTACTGAGATACATAACAGTTTGTAGGTTCCTTTACTTTTGTTGTATAATGCAACTGCCGTATACATCGCTGTAACCCAATCGTTTGCACTTTATTCGCACATAAGGGAATATATCAGCATGCAATGATTGCTTTCAGCAGATCAAGACATAGGTATGTTTTACAATTAAGTTCGGAGTTCGCGAATTCTATGAGTTGTTTTATTTCAAGAGGAATACGGCCGCTCTAATATGGATTTGCTTAAAGTATAAACAATGATAAAGTTTACTATTTTTGTGAATATTTACAAGGAAAACTTTAAATGACAAACATATACGATCTGAGAATAAATACACCGTTCTATTGATTCTATACAAATTATGCTAGACAGATTTCCAATAAACCGCAAAGGACTTCGATAGATGCAACTACATATTTAATAGACCGATAGATAGCGAGACCCGGCAGGAATAAGAACGCTATGACCCGCTTAATAAAATATAATACTGATTTACACCTAATTTCAAGTCAACAATAGGGATTTGAACTTCGAGAACATAACGTGTCTGATCAAGTGTAACTGATATTCAATCGGTGCAAGACGTCCGACGCCCGGCTGACCTGTGCGCAATTTAAAATCTAAATTTACCGCTGACCCGAGCATCGCGAGGAGAGCGAACACATTCCGAGCCGCAGTCGCCGGCGGCCCTATCTGATGCACGATATGCCTAGCCCTTGTGTCGTATCGCCGAAACTTATTTCATTTCGCGTTAATGGGGGTGCTTTTGTCGCCATTTACAAAGGGCGGAAAACTGACAAGCTTGTCAGATTTCACGACGCGGGCGACGGCGTCGATTTGAAGACAACAACGTCCTCTGTTTAGGATCGTTTTAACTTTTCGCGACGACATGACGTTCGTGTACTTGGTGACGCGATCCGGCGTAGAAAGACGCGTGGTATGGGCAGGTGAACGCGTCCGAAAGCAGAGGCTATCGGGGAGATGCCACTGAACGTAAGAGGAACGCATGGGATGTGATTGGTTGAAACTGTTTTAATTTCACCTAGGATATTAAGGTATTTATAATACATATGTTGTTTTTCGGCAACATGTATCATGGTTAGAATGGTATAATATAAAACACGTAGTTACCCGCGATTAGTTTGACAGACTGTAGTTCTATACACCGGAGGAGGCGATCCTTGTACACGGAGTACGATTTGCACGCAAATCCGTAAAACTAAGAGTGCGACCAACGAATTGTAGCGGGTGGCCTGTTATGTAATTGTTTTAACATGTACTTTTTAGATGTATCGTTGTAGTCAACTACTATATGTATATAATATACTCATAGAATGCATGTTCTTATTCTTTGTCGTCTTCTAACAAAAAATCGTCTTCAACTTGGGTTTCTGAAACGTTGTAGCTGCTGAACAAAAATCAGGGTGTTCTTATGTTGTAAAGCTAACGACTTCTATAGATAATTCAATTAAGTTTCCAGCTTTTGTATGCATGTAACTTTTTTCGGATAAACAGGGCGCATCGCCTTTGAACATAACTGGAGGCAGAACATCTTAAGACGTATCTATAATTTGTAAGGACTCCTGACGAAAGAAACATATATATATAGACTGCATATATATATGTATATATATATATATATATATATATATATATATGCGTATATACATATATACATATATACACACACATATATATATATATATATATACATACACATATATATATATATATGTGTGCATTATAACCGATATATATATATATCGGTTATACACACACACACACACACACACACACACACACACACACACACACACACACACACACACACACACACACACACACACACACACACACACACACACACACACACACACACACACACACACACACACACACACACACACACACACACACACACACACACACAAACAAACACACACACACACATACACACACAAACAAACACACACACAAACAAACACACAAACACACAAACAAACACACATACACACACAAACACACACACACACACACACACACACACACACACACACACACACACACACACACACACACACACACACACACACACACACACACAACAAACAAACACACACACACACACACACACACACACACACATGTATGCATATGGACATATACACACATGCATCACATTTACCTTGATTTCGTGTTTACGTTTCTACGTCCTTCAGTCTATTTAGCAGAGCCGTAAAATACAGGTACAAATTAAACGAAACGGTGCGTTAATTTAATTACCTGTCCGCGCGTAAAACGGCGCGTCGCCTTTATGCAAGAGCGCGGACGGTGGCATCTTTACGCGATGGAGGCGTGTAAGCTCTTGCAATAAAGCTCACGATGCCATCCCTAAATCTCGCGCCGATTCGAACTGAATAGACATTTGCAGTTGGACGCGGCGCGGTGGGATATAGCCGCCGGGTCGGTCTCTGACAAATGACGCAGCTCCGAGTGTTTGACGCCAAGTTATATCGGGAGAACTCGCATCGATTCGATGAACTGTACGCGTTCGTCTCTTACGGTACGAATCGTTAAATCACGCTCAACACGAGTCGATATGTCACGGCTATACGCATACATACAGTAGGCCTATATATGTCGAAGCGGCGTCAATCATAAAGCGGTGATAAATAAAATGCTAACATATCAATTTACTGAGGTTTATCGTAAGGCGTCGATAATGGAGGTCGTAATAGTGATAATGTTACGCCGCCCGGTCTTTTCGTAGCTGAGGGAATTTGCGGTTTATTTGCTGTAATTGACTTTGATGAATTCGTATATGAGTCGACAGCATGCCATTGTAACGGTTATTTGTCTTTGTTGCTTGCGCGGGTGTGTGCGGTAGTCTGTGCGCGTGCACGTGGTAGTTAGGGCGGATGGGAGCGCACGCGGGTGTGAGCGTTCTTACCCGTTTGTCTTCGTCGGTCCGCGTTCGTTCCTTGTTCCGCCTGTCAGACTGTCGTCTCGGGCAGTAGTCGACAATATATTGCGGTTTACCTTCTGGCCTGACCTGCACTGTCTACGTTTTATATAGCTCAAACACATGTGTGGGTACGGACACACACAGAGACGTAGACACAGGCACTCACGCATGCACGCATGCGCGAACACACATATAAATACATAAACCCACAAACACACATACACACTATCATGCATAGGCCTACACTATATCGTACGCGTGTATATAAGCATGCACAAAAACTAACACATACACGCACTGAAATACATTCTCATTAACATGCACGCGCACGTGCACGCGTTCACACATAATGTGCATACGCATTCAAGCACCCACATGTACGTTTGTATACGCACATACGCACACTACAACATGATAAACAAATACATACAAATATAAACAAACACATACAAGACAAAAATAACATGCACACACATGCACACGCACAAAAGATAAACAAAAACATACACCCACACACCCACACACCCACACACCCACACACCCACACACCCACACACCCACACACCCACACACCCACACACTCACACACGCACGCACGCACGCGCACACACACACACATGCTCACACACATACACACGCGCGCGTACCACACACACACACACGCACGCCCATGCACGCACACACAACACACACACCTAACGGGGGAGGCGGAGCGAGTAGAGACCCTATCACACTCCCGTGCTTATTTTTTCCACCTCATCTATTTTCTCGTTCTTATCTATTTTGCCCATCACTCGCTCATTTACTTCCCTCCCACGTACTTCACCTTCAACCAAATTTTGCCCTTATCCTTCTTTGTGCATTGTTTATGTTCATCAACATTACAATGACTTCGTATACGCCTCTATTCACTGGAAATACTGCCAAGTTCCGAAACTAATGAAAACCTGGATAGACCATGTCCTTCCCCAGGGGAATTTGCTGCCCACGATGTTTGCCACTGGGAAGCATTAACTACCCCGTGGTCGACCCGTTATCAACCACGTCTTCTGGCTTGGATTAACGGTGACACGGATTTCAGTGGCGTATTTGGGATTATGAGGTTAGCGCAGCTAATCGAGCGCATCTACGCTTGTTGACCGACGTTAATCTTTATCTTCTGCCTTAGCGTCGACGACGTGCTGTCATTACTGGCGAATATAGTGCCGTTATAAACGCATCTTAGTCGTGCACAGAAGCGCAGCTATGGTGCCAAAGGGTATAAAGGATGCGGTTCTTAACGTGCTCGTGGCAAACCGCTAGCATACTTTACATTTTCCCCATATATATGTCAGTCATTAAGTAATTAATATTAATACGATGAGACGCTACGGTATCCCTCACAGTTAACTGACGTTATGTGATTATTCAATATTCGGCAGCTGTTCATTCTGACACGTTTGATTTACCACAGCAATTTAGCCGCTTATTATTTATTCTACCCGGCCAAAGCAAACTATTTAGTAGTCTACTTCACTTAACACATGTAGTTGGTTAGTAATTATTGTTTACTCGTTATTATGTGTATACGAATATTTATATGTACAGGAACAAGAAAGATTATCAAATATGGTATGACAATACATGTTAATACGTGATCTATTGTTATGAAACGGAAATCCGATGAGCGTGTTTGTGTCTTGGGGTAATACATAAAATGTATCGGGCAAACGGCACAACAGCCCGGCATCTGCGCGTTGCTGATCGATATCTACAGACGAATTAATATTATTCAGTATTTAATTTGCTATATGGTATATGTAAGGCTATATCAGCATAAATAAACGTTAACTTTGTAGTTAGAAAAGTGTATTTAAGTTGAACGATTATTCGATTGTCGTATTTCAATTATATTTCCGGTTTCTCGATGTTGATATGCCGTCAGCGCTGTACACGCGTACTCACCCAACCCGTCCGCCGGTGCTGTATATACTGGTGTCACTCGTGTGACCCTATCAACCGGATGTAAACACACTTAGTAGGATGTGTAAATGCGTTGTCCACATATAAAGCAGATGCAGTGTATACGATATTTAGAATAAACCATTCCGATGCATCCAAACAAATCGTCTTAAGGGGAATTCGGTCGAAAGCTTTACAAAAAACAGCACAGAGTGCGGAAAAACTGCAGCTTGTTCTTTGCACTTTCTTCTTCTTCGTCATTGGAAGATGAGACGTTGGTTGTCCGCGGAAATACGTCACTTTTAATTCAACGGTTTACTTGTCCCTCTTCTCTCTCTATCTCTCTCTCCCCCCCCCCTCTTTCTCCTTCCCCTCCCCCTCTCGGTCTCTCTCTCCCTCCCTCCCTACCTCCCTCCCTCCCTCCCTCCCTCCCTCCCTCCCTCCTCCCTCCCTCCCTCCCTCCCTCCACCAGCCCGCCCAGATTGCGAACAGCTGAAAGAGACACCTTGCCTGACGCAGCATCCATCCCGCAGTGCACGTGACGTGGATTTATTAAGATGTTCGCTGCCACCTGATGTGGAAGTGTGCATCAGTGACGTAGGGAGCGAGTCCCTTGGCCTCTGCATAGTGCACAACGTCTAGACGCGACCGGGTCAGCGTTTACCAGACGGCCACCGGAAAGGCCGCGCGAAAACAGATGTGGAATGTCGATTACAGGTAACTAATTAATCAGCTGCGCTAACATGTAAGCCTCATCTATCACAAAATGTCTACGATACTTGTGTTGACTTATATAATGTTAAAATGATGCCGTGTTTAAAATACGAAGTCGCAACCTGTTGTAGTTATGAGTCAAACAATACAGAGAGTTTGGCGTGTTTGGTCCTGCACATGGTTAACAAAATACTGGATATTTCGAGGGACACACGCACTACGCATGCATGTTTGTTACGACTAGTTAAGCCGAAATGGACGTGACAATGTGCATTGAGCTAATATACTGGCATACGGCATGACCCGAAGTTCCTTTTATTCCATCCCAAATCCTGTTTCTTCTTCTGGGTTTTGTCATCGTCTTTTGAGCGTCTCACTGTGTGTGTGTGTGTGTGTGTGTGTGTGTGTGTGTGTGTGTGTGTGTGTGTGTGTGTGTGTGTGTGTGTGTGTGTGTGTGTGTGTGTGTGTGTGTGTGTGTGTGTGTGTGTGTGTGTGTGTGTGTGTGTGTGTGTGTGTGTGTGTGTGTGTGTGTGTGTGTGTGTGTGTGTGTCTATGTGCATATGTGCATGCGCACGCTCGTGTTTTCGTGCGTGCATATGTAGGTTTGGGCAGGCTTGCATGTTGCGTGCGTGCGTGCGTGCGTACGTCCGTGCGGGCATGCGCATGTGTGAATTTTTTCGTGCATGCGTACACACACAGGACGTATGTACATGTGTGCTTGCTTGCTGCGTGCTTGCTTGCTACGTTCGTTCGTGCATGCGTGCGTGTGTGCGTGCGTGCTGTGGACTCCAGACCCTGTCTACAGGGTGAGTCGTTGAAGCAACATAAAATCACCCATATAACAGCGAGCGGTCTGCTTGGGAGGTTGGTTGTTTTGCCTGAGCATCAGCTCAGAGAGGAACATGCGACCAGATGTGGAGTTGTCCTAGATGGCTACGGTCAAAGCAGCGAGACGATACGTCTTCTAACTATGGTCATAATAACCTAGTCGTATTTGCTTCACAAGCCTGGCAATGCTACAAACGTAGTTACCGCAGAAACCATAATCAGTCCTCTTGTGGTTTAAGTATCTAACGTATCGCCTGCTCGCTGTGGTATAAATGTTGCTTTGGGGTTGAAGCCAATTTTGTCGTCGTTCTACCGTTTACCGCACCAAGGTGAAAAACCCACTTCGTTGTTTTTCTTCCGCTTACCGCACCTCGGCTAAATCCACTTTAACGTCGTTGCACCACGGTGTAGACTTTACAAATTTAACTGTAACACATATCGAACTATAGCCATTCGATAAACACACACGCACGCACGCATGCATAAGCACTCGCACTCACACATACACTCCCCCCCCCTCTCTCTCTCTCCCTCCCTCACACACACGCACGCACGCACACGCACACACACACACACACACACACACACACACACACACACACACACACACACACACACACACACACACACACACACACACACAAACTCTCTGTGCATGCAGAATCCATGCAGCGACCGACCTAATTCGAACACTTCTTCCTCCTGTGTGTTTATATGCGAAGGCGTTTATTATTTACCGGTTGAAATCTAAATTCGAACCACATTTCCGCAGTTTCGAAATTCCAGTCGTACCCGCTTCAAAGACGTTCCTCGCTTCTCAGATTCGCGCATGAAACCCTAGCACGTTGTCCGTGGCGTTTATTGCGATAATCCCGCGCTCGCTGCCGTACATAAACGACGATCTGGGTGTCGTGTGCTCGGGCAATGGCTGCTCGCCTGTCTGTCCGAGGACCGGAGTCGCTGAGCGTCGGATGAAGGCAAATATCCAACATAGCGGCTGTTATCGTCGTCAATCAATCAGTGCATACGAAGATGGCCGATAATGAGCTACCTACTACATCGTGGGGGATTTCGCGGGGATCCCCGCAAAGGTACAATAGTGCTCATTTCGCGGGTTTCTTATCAGGATAATATGAGAGTGGGAGAATATTGCAGAAAATCGGGATAGATGAATAGAGTTGTCGAGATGGTGAAAAGACACCGCGATGTTGCCACTAGCACACAAAAGAGTGCGGTGGCACGATGGCTTGAGCATCGGACTCTCAATAGAGAAAAGCCTGGCTCAAATCTTGTTTTGACCTTTAGACAATTCCGTTCACTCTATAGTTGCGTCAGTTCACTCAAATTTACGAATGAGTACCTGGCTATAGTCAGTGGTGGATATATGTGTACGAATAGTTCTTCGCGCATTAATTGCAGCGTGGCTGAATGCTTCCCAGAGAAGTCGAGAGATGATGTTCGGTTGAACAGGTCTACCAGAAAGTAAAATGTAAGGTGTTTTGTGCAGTCCTAAGGACTGGATTCACTGATATAAGAACTTTTTGAATCATTTTGAAGATAGGAACACGTTGTCGTAAATTATTTCGTGACGAAAAATCACAACCGATCATATTACAAATGAACACGAAAACCATGTCGCGTCTCTCTTTATACGCCTTTGTTTTACGACATGATGCCCCAACACATCACACTTCTTTATTTCCCACTAACATTAAACAATTATTTCGGCTTTACCGTCGGTAAATTATTTACGTACTGGCGTGAATCTTTGCCCCTGACGCCCCTAAAAGTAACATCCTCCCTCCACTTGAGCCAGGCCCGAAGCCTTCCACTTGAGCCAGGCCCGAAGCCTTTCGTATCGCAGAGTTATTAATACACAGACCTCGCTAAGAACCTTTCGCATCGCGTTGTATTTGGCTAAACACAATAATACAGGTCCAGTCTTATAGCAGTTGCATACACCCAATCCTTATTATTGTAATTGTTGATAAAGTAAAGCAGCTAACAGTACCGTGTGTTCCGTAGCAGACGTCTTAGTCTTACACTGTTCGGGATACACGGGTGAAAGATTGCAAAAGCAACCAGAAAGTATCGGTTATTTCCAGTCGGTTTCACCAGCGAACCCACCAGGACTAAACACTGCCACGTAGTGGAAGACATACGCAGCCTGAGTCTGTCTCAGACTGACTCGACTTGCAGAAGGCGGAGAATACACCACAAAGAAATACATTCGAATACCACTTTCACTTGTTTGGTTTCCCGACCGAGTATATGTGGCTTCCACGAGATATATTAGTTTTTAGGCAATATTTGTTTTAAGCGGTCATATGTTGGTTGTAATAGCGTAGATCTTTTCAAATGAGTGTTAACAATTATAGTAGAGTGCGTGCGTGTGTGCGTGCGTGTTTGTGTGTGTGCGCGCGCGTGTGTGCGTGTGTGTGCGTATGCGTGTGTGTGTGTGTGTGTGTGTGCGCGCGCGCGCGTGTGTGTTGTTCTTACTCATTAGTTGCTTAACACGGCCGCTGCGAATACTGACAATTTTACAGTATAGGCCTTTGATCATATAATTGACATAATTAACATTATCCTAACGAGTTGATAAATATGGAAAGCTCAATGCTGTACGAATCGCATCTGGCGAAAGAACTTACCTTACATACAATATTACTTAGAGTAGCTACATCGTGTATTGTATAGGCAGGCGGATGTCAGTGGAAACGTAGAATTGTATACACATATGCACCGCATACGTTATGGAAACCCCATAAGACATTCAGAATACAAATAAGCACAGGCCGTGCTAATGTTCTCCAACATATCACTAATTGAACTCACCAGACAGCTGGACCTGCCCCGGAGAACGCATTAGCAGCGTCGCGTTTCACCAGTATTAACTTCAGCAACGTCAGTGCACATGCGCCGGGGCAAACCGGAATCGTGTATTCTGCCATTGTCAATAAGGACTCGTGCTAACCAGGCGCGCTTGTTGGTTGCGTGACCTTTCGGCGACAGTCGGTGACGTCCTGTTGACGAACTCCTAGACGTTGACCGGCGAAAATAAATTGCCTTCGACACTCGGCCATGTTCTCCGGATTAATGTGGATTTTCTTACAAGCGCCATTAAGTCGCGTTGAATTTTGCGGCGTGAGTCACACTGCGGAGTGACTCAGGGTAGACGGGCGAACGAAATTAATCTCCTTCAATCTTGACCACAGCGGAGGGATGAGCGATCAAGAGGTCGTAATCGAAGATCGCTAATGTCTCATATGGTCACCTCCCCCGGGACCCCATCGGGAAGGAGCGAGTCTCTTTGAGGCGAAATCACTTTACCTCGGGTCGATGCATCGTCGCGATTGAATGCGTTGTTAAGTGGGCAGACCGTCATCGTCTGAGTCAGACAACTATCAACGCCCGCAGAAAGCACCAGAGATATACGACATCGATCAAATAATCCGTTTACACCGATGACTGGCAGACGGAGCCGACCCAACAACCCTCGACGTTGTTTGGTGTCGTCTTCGAAATCTGACGCTTCGTCTACACGGATTGACCGATATACAGAGTGATACAGACGGCAATCGAACGGGAACCAGGGCGAGCCCACGAGCTGTTGGCGACGACTGCCACCTGTATGGAGGCTTATATATATATATATATATATATACACACACATATATATATATATATTATAATAATAATATATATATATATATATATATAATAATATACAATCCATGGAAAGATAATCGCTGATGATGATTATATGTGTGCGTGCGTGCGTGCGTGCGTGCGTGCGTGCGTGCGTGCGTGCGTGCGTGCGTGCGTGCGTGCGTGCGTGCGTGCGTGCGTATGGAATATGGAATGCGGAATGCGTGCATTGGAATTGTTGCTGTTGTAACGCGTGGAATTTCCACGCGTTACGACAGCAGCTATTCCAATGTAAACATTTATAATTAAATTATACATTTATAATTAAATTATACAAGGTATCGCCATAAAACAAAATACATTTAAGTGATATTATCGTCTATCACTCTATACAGATCAATCAGGCGCATTCCAGACAAGTAGTAAAGTAATCACTGGGGTATTTGTCAGTCTGACGCGTCAAAATCAACAAGAAATGTTGTTGTGTCACATCTAATTTCAACTGTTTATTTTCTATTATATATGTAACATTTTCCACAGTTTGCTTGTATGCATGTTAAAGATCATGCCAATAAATAAGCCCCGTGTTCATAATTATTATAGTCCGATTATTTTAATTACTGGGGAGGTCAAGAATATTCTCCAATTCCAAGAATTGTTTTTGTTGTTGTGAGATTCGGTATAAGACTGTATATTTTGCCGAACTAGACACGATTTGGTCATCTGATCTTACGACACGGCGATGATAAACGAGATTCCCGCTGTTGCCGAGATGCCGCGTCATATCCGTTAACACTTGCCTCGCGTGATATTCGATTCCCGAATATAAAACGATCAAACGCACACTAGCGAGGGTCGCCAAGGGCATCGCTGTCTTGTTGGTAATATCGGCGCAAATGTTAAACGGTGAAAATGAGTTAGCGGATGGCTGGGAGCCGCGCGTGATTTCGCGTTAGTGGTATTTATTAGGCGGCTTTGTAGGCTTTGTAATCTTGGGTTGCGCTCTTGGTAGAGTGCATCTCTACGGCGAGTCATTGTACTAAGTGTACCAGGTGCTTGTTAGTGCAGATTTGGTGCGGATTTATCAGCGCATTTTCAGTCAGGAGGAATGTATATATGTGTACTAACAAGTGTCAGACTTGGTGCGTTATTCAGGAATGTATATATTAATGTAAACGTCTTTTGTATGCGTGGTCTTCAAAAGAACTGCTGAATATGTTATTATATGTTATCTGCGAGATGGCAATCAATGCATACATGCATGCACACATGCGTTCATGCGTGCATACGTGCATACGTGCATACGTGCATACGTGCATACGTGCATACGTGCATACGTGCATACGTACATACGTACGTACATACGTACATACGTTCATGCGTGCATACGTGCATACGTATATACGTACATACGTACATACATACCTACACACACACACACATACACACACACATACGTACATACATAAGTACGTACACACATACGTACACACGTACACACGTACACACGTACACACGTACACACGTACACACGTACACACGTACATACATACATACATACATACATACATACATACATACATACATACATACATACATACAAACCTACGTACGTGCATACGTGCATACGTGCATACGTACATACGTACATACGTACATACGTACATACGTACATACCTACGTGTGTTCATGCGTGCATGCGTACATGCGTACATGCGTGCATACGTACATACGTACATACGTACTTACGTACTTGCGTACTTACGTACTTATTACGTACAAATGTTCATGCGTGCATACGTACATACATGCATACGTACGTACATACATACCTACATACACATACATACTTACATACATACATACAAACATACATACATACATACATACATACATACATACATACATACATACATACATACATACATACATACATACATACATACATACAAACATACGTACATACATACATACATACGTACGTACATACATAAGTACGTACATACATACGTACACACATACGTACACACATACGTACACACGTACACACGTACACACGTACACACGTACACACGTACACACGTACACACGTACGTACATACATACATACACACACATACATACATACATACATGCATACGTACATACGTACATGCGTACGTGCGTAAGTGCGTAAGTGCGTACGTGCGTTCGTACGTGCGTGCGTACGTACATACATGCGTACATACATACATACATACGTACATACATACATACATACATACATACATACATACATACATACTTACATACATACGTACATACGTACATACATACATACGTACATACATACATACATACATACATACATACATACATACATACATACATACATACATACATACTTACATACATACATACATACATACATACTTACATACATACTTACATACATGCGTACATACATACTTACATACATACATACATACATACTTACATACATACATACATACATACATACATACATACTTACATACATACTTACATACATACTTACATACATACTTACATACATGCGTACATACATACATACTTACATACATACATGTATGCACTGGAACGCCGCCCCATTACTTAAGGACAGATTAAATGTAGACTCTCAAACACCGTTGTCATCTCCAGAACGGAACTTGTGCGTCAAAATCCGATCAGGTTTGTGGTTTGCTTAACTGCCCAGATGGTCGAGTGATTGACGTGGATAACACGCCGTAGTAACCAGTTATCTTGCATTTCTCGGCAGGGCTGACTCAACGTAATTCCCCGGCAGAATATTTTCGCGGATGATACATTGCCTTTGTTCTCAGTCAGTTATATAAGACAGGTTCTTGTGGAGGTGTAAGACTGTTACCGGGGTGAGACGGCCTTGTAGTTATCTCCTTCACTTTCAACTGGGTATACCAGCCAGCTGAGTAAAGACCAATAGGAAGCGATCGACGGCGTGTACATAACAATATTAAATGCTTTCTGGCGCTATTATTCTCGGAAACCCAAGTTCAGTGGCGCAACAAAGCCACAGCATAAGGCATTCTACTGATCGTACATAGTACGGAAGATGTCAACACTTAGATGGGTGTTGTGTGACGCCAAGGAGGATAAGCAATATTTTAAAGGTAGGTGTTTATATGAGGGCAAAACGAAACTATACGTTCTGCTGATTTAACGCTGACAGGGAGGACAATAACAATGGCAATGAATATAGTTTATTTTGGTCAATACGTACAAGAACCAAAACCAAAATAATATACATCGTAACGTATATATTGAGATATGATATATGTACATGAACGTGAAGAAATGTATGGTGTGACTTGTTAACAAATGAAAACTACTAAATAACATAATAGTCAATATTTACATTTGTAGAAAAGAAAATTAGTTGATACGATGTTACTGTACTGACCAGGGAGACTCACTAAGACCGCAAGGTCGTTATCGTGAGAGCCAACCTTAAATATTACAGCGTTGGATTCATCGATAATTAATTAATTAATTAAATAGTTAAATTCAAAGCTAATATTCGAATTCGTCGTTCTTGTGAGAAGTTCCATAGACTCGAGATCAGACGTTTGTGTAAGTCTGGGAACGGAAAGTAAATGGCACATCACAAGTTTCCCGGTAGGAAATTCTGTACGTCGTCGACTCCCTCCACGCCGCGTACAGTCTGTCGAATCGACCATGTAGGTATAAGTATCCTGGCCGTGATGAGTGCCTGTGATCCGCTCAATCGATGCTAGCGCTCGGTCGAGAGCGTGTGTGGTCTTCGCGCGCCTCGCTAACACATGCCCACCAATCCAACGCCGCGAATTGCGCGCCAGACAGTAGGATAACACCTCAGTCGTCGCCACGCACAGGTAGGCCGCTTGCTTGCATTCTGTCCACGTACAGGGAGTTGCATCGTGTATATGAGCTATCTCTCTCTCTCTCTCTCTCTCTCTCTCTCTCTCTCTCTCTCTCTCTCTCTCT
>OZ023209.1:57451977-57501285 GCA_963995525.1 Escarpia spicata
CCATGGGTTGTTACTACAGAGGGTTCGGTTCGTTCATGGGGTGATCACGGAGGTTGTTTTTTAGAGGGTTTGTTCATGGGGTGGATCACGGGGGGGGGGGTGTTATTAGAGGGTTGGTTCATAGGGTGGATCACGGGGCGTTGTTATTATAGGTTGGTTCAAGGGATGGTTCGCGGTGGGTTGTTATTAGGGTGTTTGTGTTCAACTTGGTTAATGGAGTGATACACAGGAGGTTGTTACTATATAGCTGGTTGATGGGCGAGCATGCATGTACGCCAGAGGCGGGATCGGTTCAAGTACCAATATAACAACGGGCCACGATGAAAAATCCGACGCCAAGATATCACAACGACGTTTGTCCGATGAGCGAGCGATGAGCTGATACTGCTTTGTCTTGGATAACCACAGTTTATTGCGTCTATGTATTAGCTACCGTGGCGTATCAGCTAGTTGTCACCAAGGAGCGTAGGCGTTGGAACCGGGGGGTTTAGAGAGTCAGCCCCCTATAATGGAGGTGGGGGCTAGAGATAAGATTAGCCCCCTACGCATTTAGGGAAGGTTGGTGGATTTTGGGGTGCAGTTAGAGGTTTTTATTCAGCCTTAAGGGTGGATACAAACTGTTGTTTGTGAAGAGCATGAAGGTGGAATTTTTCGCGAAATAATTGTTGTTGTTCAGTCCGTCCAAATGTCTGACCCCCCCCCCCCCCCCCCCCCCATCCTACGACAACCCAATATATCAGCGTTTACATTAAGCCCAAGCTTGTATTCTGTATATTTGTTTACTTTTAAATTGACCATTGTCAACGATCGTTGCTAGTTTCCCCAACAACAAATCAACTCAGGATTCTAACCTCACTTGTTGAGGAGGTCGTGGGCTTTGCTCAGTGGTCTCATGGATCAACCACGACAGTACTTACATTATTTGAGTAAAGTTTGTAATCAGTGTTTCTTTGCAACTCTTCCGTAGGGTCACCATGTGCATAGTGAAAACTGTATGAATGTCGAACCAAAATCATTACAAGGTATTTGCACGGTGCGATTCTAATCAAACGTAGACCATGTAACACAGCAATTGTAATCGGTATTAATCGGTGTTAATCACCATTTTGTTTTGAAGCTAGAATTGTAGACAGACGCACGACAATGCACAATGCATTTAGCACCTGGCAAGTTCTATTGTACTGGTGGTTCCATCTGGCGAATGATTGATAAGTTACTTTGTTTGGAATGGTTTGAGATTGGTACTTGTAGCAAAATGTGTTTTACCAGTCGTCATGCTTCGCTATTAATAACAAAAAGAATCTGCAAGTTTCGTGAAAGTATTACGGGCGCTAATACACATTCAGATGTTATAATGGAGGAAATAAGGATCAATAACAATAACTTACAATAATCGAAGTTCTTAGTTGCTACTGAGAGGACTCCATAAAGTAGTGCAAAGCAATATCAGTTCTATCGTGTGGATTCATATTGTCATATCATTTATGTTCCTTCAGACATGCTGTTTTGGGAGAAATACGTCATATCATTTATATCCCGTTTTGATGCGGACTTATTTCAACTGGAAAAATAATTATAATGTACACACTGCACACACATGATTGTGTTCATTACTTGATTATAAAACCGAAGACAAACCGATAGCGGTCAAATTCCTTTTTATGTTAGACAGATAGACTCGTGACAACACCGAATGGATTTGGTTTTGTGTAGGTAGGCCTATATTCCGTAGCCTGGCGGATGGCTGCATTCGATAATTACAAGGGAACCTAGCGAATTTGTAATCTACGTATATGTATATGTTGAATCCTTTGAGACGACGACGCTCGGACGGCATAACATGATGGTATCGATTAACCAATGCAGAATGTAAGACAGATTTATACTGATTGCTGAACATTCTTCAAGATAGTTCATTTCTATGACAATTGTATGTCTCATGTTGCTGAACATTCTTCAAGATAGTTAATTTCAATGACAGTTGTATGTCTCATGTTGCTGAACATTCTTCAGGATAGTTCATTTCAATGACAATTGTATGTCTCATGTTGCTGAACATTCTTCAGGATAGTTCATTTCTATGACAATTGTATGTCTCATGTTGCTGAACATTCTTCAAGATAGTTCATTTCTATGACAATTGTATGTCTCATGTTGCTGAACATTCTTCAAGATAGTTAATTTCAATAACAGTTGTATGTCTCATGTTGCTGAACATTCTTCAAGATAATTCATTTTTACGCAAACGATTTATTTTTGACGACATAGCCTATACGTGATTCTGCCGTAGCTCGCCAATGTATTTTATACGGAATTTCATATAACAAAAACAGAGAAAAATACGGAAAAAGCGGGGGGAAACGTGGCACATCTGCCCCGTCGGTGCACTAGACACTCCCGCCCGTCCGGGCAGTAACGTCAATAACATCTCTTCCGGTCGTAAGGTAAACGGACCTGACAGTAAGGACCGTGTACACCGCGGGGGAAAGATTAGACAAGTGTTTCCCTCTGCATCAGACGGGCCCGCCCGTGTATTTCCCCATTGGAGTTGACCGGGAGACGTGTTTCTTGCAGTTCACCGCTGCGTACTGTTGGGAAGACATTTAGCGAGACCATAAACAGATGTCCCCCAACGACATCCGATATCGTGTGGGTAAGGCTTTCCGGTTGGATCCCACAGATGTGGGTCGAAGATCTCGTTATGTTGTTTTTCCTACAAATCGGTTTAAGCCGAAGACGGGGGGGGGGGGGGGGTTGAGTTGCATTCGTAACATTTCCGCATCGATTCGATTTTTTTTAATACAGTTCGCGAAAAAAATCGACCACGACATTTATTCAATTCAATTAATTATTTCGAAGATACATGATACCGTACATCGAACATACATACATGTTAAGGAAATTGAAGCATCTTTCACGTTAAAAATTGCTAAGCATCCTCCAGTATACATTTAACATTTAGAAGGGTATACATGTTAATGGGATGCATAAATTCATATACATTTTTCAGTAACCACAAGATAGCTCGTTAGCACACATGTGTACATTCGTTTTGATGGATTCGTCTAACAAATTTTTTAATTAGTTTTGGAAGAAGAGCAGAAGAAGAGCAATGCAGTTTTATTTGTATTGCTAAAATGTTGGCTCTAAACTAAATTCACGTACGCAAGTTGCCTGATTTGATAATGAACGTCAGTTTCCATCACAAATCTGGTTTGTTGATGCGGAGGTCAAGTTGATCAGGTCACGTTGTTTACACATGCGCATGCATAGTACGCATTTTCCTACTACCTACCAGGACTACTCTCGGCCCGCCACCCTAGACATAAACATTGTTTTGAGCAAACGCCGCTTCGGTGGCGCCATCTGAAGTATTATAGCGTGACTATGTAATCTCGAGAAATTACCACGAAGTTTAATACATTTACTGCGGAAAAGACATACCGGTCAAGACGTAACTTTCTTGTTTTATACTTCTAATAGAATTTCTGGTAGATGAATATTATAATTACTGATTGGAAAAATTTTCAGATGTCAGATTTTGAAGCTAATGACGGCTTAGAAACTTGGCTTTAGTGTTTTTAGTGTCGTTAACACGACATTCAACTATAAAAGTTAATACTTGAGAAACACAAAAAATATCGATGTCGCCAGACTAACTGGGATATTCATTTTGCGGTCGGTACTGTAAAAAGAATAATAAAGTATATCTTAAAATAATTGACTTTTATAGGGATTAGAACCACAAGGTACACGTACTATGATAAACGTCTGCCAGGAATACGCATATCTGTAATATCGGATTGGCATAGCGTGTATATTTTGTTGTTACCGCTAGTACTTGTCAAATATATTAGGCCTATCTCCACATTAACAGTTTGTGGATATGTGATGATTTGTGATCGCATGGCTGCTCTTCAGACCACAGAAGCAGATTCGGGCTTTGACTGACGCCGTTATTCGTTACGAGGAGCTCGTTTGGTTTTGTTTGCGGTTTAACCGCGCATAACCGCTCTTGCAGAACAATTGATAAGTTCTTTGTGCGAATTGTCGCAGAACTGTACAAAAACTCTTCATTGTCGCCAGTGACGTACACATGTTTGTATACATTACGTGGGTGGCCTAACAGAGACGTTAAGACGTCTTAATAGTTGTATTGAAATGAAAGTTACAATAACGCATGCATACACATAGCACATGGTGGAACAAATCACTCGCATACCCGTGTGCGTTCGATCGTGCACTACCCGCATCCAGATATTCACGCACGTACCCGTGTACTCACGTTCTCATGCACACACGCACTCACGCACTCACGCACTCACGCACTCACGCACTCACGCACTCACGCACTCACGCACTCACGCACTCACGCACTCACGCACTCACGCACTCAAGCACTCACACAGTCACGCACTAGCGCACTCACGCACACAAGCACGCACGCACTCCGCACTCGCGCACTGACACACCCGTTCCCGTTACGTAACCGACTCGTCGCTCGATAATCCCTATTGTCTTCAACGGCACTTCCATGTTCGGCCTCCGGGGTCATTGTCTTTGACCAGTCGCTTGTCCGAGCGATGGACGGGGTCGTCGAGTCTCCGCTGCACCACCGCCACCCACGAATGTGGCGGTGGCGCCGCGCTGGCGTGGTCAAAAGCGCAGTCTTTGTGCTTTCAAGAGTCAGTCAACACCGCCCGTATCCAGCCACTTTCGCGAGCGCTCTCGACTGAATAACGCCATTTTGGTGCGACCGTGTTAAACCGCATGTCAGCGCCCAAGTGTCCGACAGCGCCCGGACAGTCGAGCGACCACCAGCGAACGTAAAGCCACAGTTGTCAGCAAGATAACGCAATTCTGCGAATCCGAGCGACTTTCGTTGTGACTTTCTCGTCGAGGATGGTGAAGTAAGTAAACAACACAATCTGTCGCGACAGACGTCGGTCAGTCGTTGTTTGTCTCTGCAAGTCGCCTCTTTAGTTTGCTTAGCGGTCGACGTTCACACTTGAGATGGTCAGACGGTGACCGGACAGCGACCAGTGACAGTTGACCGTCGGTACAATACTTACGGGTACACAACTGGTGACTTGACCGCCAGACCTCCCCCAGGGATATCTTTCGTGAACATGATTCGTCTGTTTTAACACATGCAGGATGATTTTACACAGGCAGCATAATAGTGTACGAACTGCCAAAAATACGCATTAATATTGTTGCATATACGCATTTAGTTCGGGTAACATTCCGCTCTGACTGAATACTTCTAATAGCAATCATTTGGCCTGACGCGTGGTTAGATGTTATACATTAATTTTCTGCCTTTCTTCGCTCCTGTTAGCTTTAAGCTTAGGATGTATGTTTCCCATCTGTTGACGTGAAAGTGTCGAAGGTATACTGCACGCTATATAGCGTTTAGTAAACCAGAAACAGTGCTCGTAATGTGAATAATGCGCACGCGAAATATTAAAATTGTAAACAAAACGTTAATTTATTGTGGACCCCTGCGTCCCTATCCGCGAACACCCTTTAAATTGGATGGTTCTCAAACTCCTGACCTCGAATTGGGACGTTATATTATAACGTCGGTCGCTTTAACAAATAATTTGCTACATAAGTATAAAGGCACGTTTTAGTAGGTGTTACAATACAACACCTTTTGTAAATCTACTGGTTCTAGTCGGACATCTTTCCCCAGATAGTCAATAAAGTTAAGAATGGTAAGTATCATCCAGATAGTTTATGCAATTAAGTCCAAGTGACGAGAAAGGTTATCACAAGAATTAAGAAAATGTGGTCCAAGTTACAACGATCGCTGAGTTTCAGTGATTGAATATTTTGCAACCTGCAAAGAGTTATTGTTTGTCGTTATGTAGCAACGTCGTACAGAATATATCACAAACATTCCCAAAACAAAGACATTGTTGCCAAGTTAAAAACAATTGTGTGTGTATATTTATGTGTATGTGTGTGTGTTTGTTTGTTTGTTTGCGTGCGTGCGTGCGTGCGTGCGTGCGTGAGTGAGTGAAAACATGCCACCGTTAGCATATTCTATTAATTGCAACGAAAAAAAAATATATATAAACCGGACGCATCGGTGTTGTTTTCGATGAAAGGATTCATAATTAAATTCAAAGGTTGTCGACCAACAGTCAACGAGGTATCTCTAACTGCCGCTTTATCGATTTAGAAACACTTGCGATCGTATGAAGTAGGTAGAGTTTACGTGTCAAGTAACGTTTGCGAATCGGTCTTTATATTACCAAATGCACAGTATGTATGTCAAGTATTGTTTCATTCTTACCTAATCGCAGTGTTGTGCAGCAGGGATATTTTAGGTGTATTGGTACAACCATTAGTTAGATAATATGTACCAGTGTACCAGTATACTAATAGAAAGAACGATACCCATCGTCAACTTTCTACTTGATGCGTATAGCGGTGTGTGCCGATCGCCGCAATGTATTGCAAACTTTCGAATTAAAGTACAGCTGTACTTTGCTGAAAGCACGTCTTTCGTCGCAAGTTTTGTACATCGAACACATTTGTTAATAGTTTATACGTTATTATTTATATTGGGGGATCGATGGAGTTTGTTAGATAATCTGTCAGTCGATCAGCTTGTCAATCAGTCAGTTATTCAGTCATTCAGCCATTCCGTCAGTTAGTCAATCAATCAGTCAGTCAGTCAATCCATGAATCACTCAGTTTGCCAATCACATATTGCGTTTATCACTCGGTTTATCCGTCAGTCTTTCATTATGTCAGTCAGTCTATCAGTCAATCGGTCAATCAGTCAATCTTTCAATCTATCATTCAATCTAACAGAGTATGTGTTTATCGGCGAGTCATACTCGCTTATGAATTGCATGTCTATGAGAAAATGTACTAATTTCCTTTAGCGTTTGGCTAAACCAAATATGCATTCTGCTGCTTAAGTTGATCCACAGAAAGTCTCTATCGCAAAGCCATACGTCACAACAGGAACATCCGTGATGCTGCGCATGGCAATCGTTTTGCAACAGGAAAAGACTCAACAACAAAATGTCGTCCATCCGTGCGTCAATGTTGATCTTTATTTGTATTTGAAATCGGGTGCCGGTGGAAGCTAGGAAACGCGTATGCTAGATTGTATAAGCAGTGCGAATATATTACTCAGGCTCGCTGCCGGATGTGGCAATAGAAACGGCGCCGAGGTGTGTGGACGCGTGTACTTGTAATAGTTTTGCGTGTATACGTCTTGTCTGTGTCGGGTTTATCCAGGCGCTGTTTATTAGCGTCGACTATGTCGTTAAACGTCGATGCTGCTGACGGTATCCAAACATTGGCGATCAGAAAAAGACAAACTAAACACGTCACGATAAGGCAGACGCTACATTAAAATCAACCGTGTATTGGTTCCACAACGGGGAGTCAAACACCATTTTTTTCGACAGTGCCGATTTTATATAATTTAAAAGTTTCTCCGATGATTTGATTAAACTGAAATAACATATTTACACAAACTAACTGGCATATCGTTGCCGACACTGGATAGATTCGATTTATCGCGAAATGGATTAGAAGTGAGGCGAGCGAAAAAATCGAATTGTAGAAGGACCTTTAACGTAAAAGCTCGGTGCGTATTAGATGTCATATCGTCTGGGGTTTCTTTCTATTATTAGCACGTAGCTGAGATATCGGGATTTGAAAGCAATCATGACAGACAGCATCGCGTGCAGTTGACAGTCGTCGCTGATGTGATGAACAATATTGATGTCCAGGCACTGTCCAAGGGCTGTCTAGTCTTGGCGGACGGACTATGGTCATCGTGCTGTTAGTGTTACTATTACTCATCGTTGGTCAGCCGTCAAAAACAGAAGCCATTAGACCGTTGGTCATTTGACCCGTCACCAGTCTAGACCGCTGCGGTGGACACACATCGGGTGCACAAGGCGGGTTTCTGGTCTCGTGCGCTGGCGGCTAGAGAGAGAGAGAGAGGCTTGATATCCGTCTCGGTTATTTCCATGTCGTGCGATATCTTGAGCGTGATTTCAGCTCATCTATGTTTCTGTCTGGGCTGGAGTTTGTTTCTGCGCCACCGTTTCTACTTCCGCTTCCGGTTAGCAGTGATGAAACCTTACTGAAATACGTAGCAGTTAGCATGCACTACTAGTTACTGTTTATGAAGATTAATGCTCATACATTAATGCATTTTGATGCTGAAGATGCGTTTCACGTGTCATGTTAATACTTGGCATACGATTGAATGAGGTTAGTTGCAAACATGTCATCTACTATCATGCCTTATATGGTGTTCAACCAGAATTGCAACTTGTTGAACTACTGCAATTCCGAGACACACCCAGTGATTTAATTATGTGTACAATCCTAACAAATCATGTATACCATAGTCTGCATTTTAACACAACAAAACAATGTATACCTTCCATCTAGATACAAATGTTCGTTATACCAATTTATCTGGATAGCTAAAATATTGACAGACTATTGTTTTGTCCATTTTCACAACAAGTCAATCTTTTACATTTTCGAATTCAGTCTTCAAATTTAGGTGACGTTTAAGTTGATAGCTTCTGCCCCCAACATTGAGAAATCTGAGCTTGTCATTGTTAGAAATAATATTCGTGTGAGAATAATTACGGGATCTGTCAATACTGCTATAATACATATCAGATTATAGCATCGGTCGGGCTTTCACAAGTAGGTAAATCGTAAATACGTTCTATGGCAAATTACTCTCAGATAAGATCAGCCGAGCTTTCGTTAACAGCTTCCGTTATCGCAGACTGGCGCTACTTCAAATTTTCGCGTGTAGTCAATTCAACGTCGATACAACCCCACCTTAAAACCGTAACGGAATCGCAGACTACTGACAAACACCCATAACGGCACTTTGAACACTGGTGCACCGAATTCGAGGCGCCGGCGATGCAGTAATTCGGCACTTAACATCGTGTTTCTAAGTTGACATTATATCGCGTCTTGTCGTTTGCCGTGTTGGTATCCGGCCGCGACTTGACAGGGCGACGTTCCTGAGGGTCGCAATTCAATGTCGTAGACGACCAGGACCTGTTGTATCGTTGGTCTATGCGTGTGCAGTTTTATACCTTCACGATTCGTCCGAATCATAGTAAAGATCTGGTCGAAAAATAGAATATAAAATAAACGTAATTACCCAGTTACCGTTTGTGATGATGAAAATTATAATAACAATGATGAAGATGGTGATGATGATAATGATAATAATAATGATGAAGATGGTGATGATGATAATGATAATAACAATGATGAATATGGTGATGATGATACTGATAATAACAGTGATGAATATGGTGATGATGATAATGATAATAACAATGATGAAGATTGTGATGATGATAATAATAATTATGAAGATGGTGATGATGATAATGATAATAACAATGATGAAGATGGTGATGATGATGATACTGATAATAACAGTGATGAATATGGTGATGATAATAATGATAATAACAATGATGAAGATGGTGATGATGATAATGATGATTGTGATGATATACCTACCAATACGTTATCTTGCAGGTTGAATATACAGTGCATATAAACTACTGGAAACAAAATCAACCGGTTTCTCTCGATAACTTTAGCAGACATAATAGCACTCTTTCATGTTTCTGTTTTTTCCACACGGCGCCTGTATTTCTTGGTTATTTCATTGCTAAAACTGTATTGGGTTTTTTCTTGAGTACAATAGACTCCAAGTAAAGGTATCATATGCTACGACAGTCGTGTAACCGCCGGTTTGTTACAAGCAGGTTTCATGCATTAAGCCTAAACCCAACGATGTGTACATTAGGCATACACTTAAGTGGCTTCGCTGTTTTAGCTTTTGCTGCGCATTTTTCCAAAAATCACTGGCGACGTCTTTATTAGCTAATGGAGGCCGTTTCACGCGTCGGCAAACCGCCAAAGGATTCTAAGCCCCGTCAGACAGCCGGTTTTGTGTGACGCAGCATGTGTACGCATTGGTGTATTTTTCCGCGGACAATTGTGATTGTCGAGCGACTTTTGACCGCGACTGGCGCTCTGTGCAGCAGGAGTATCCACAAGGATAACAATACTCAATTGCCAGTCTCGGCAACTCCCCTACACCGTAGAACCTATAATTAAATTTAGCGAGTGTTCGTTGCGCGACCACGCTTGAAATCCGCCACAGGCGTCGATGTCAGCGTGGTGTAACTAACGGCATTAGTCTTTGAATTGGTTGAATGTCGTTGTTGTTTGCAGCTGGTCTTTCGATCATCGTTCGCCTCACTTAGCGCCAAAGACGGCAGACGAAACCGCAACCGCGGCAAAAACGTTTCTGTTATTTCAACCGGTACTTAACTTAATATCGTCACTTCCGCCTTATTAGGCGCCGAGAAAAAGCCTTTGTCGACGAACCTAGGTGGTTTTTGGGACCTCGGTTTAAACGTGTTCGGCGTTTATAAATATACCTTCGTTGGAAATCTGGGGCCAGTTTCATGAAGCGTACTTAAAGTTACGCAATTACTTAAGAACGTTCTTAGCCGCTTCATGAAACCGGCCCCAAGTGTTTACCCCCATGCGGAGGTTACGCCTCTGACGCGTACGGGGATATCAAATTTTAAAGAGCATTTTTTCTAAATTGATAGATTGCTTGTTTAAGTATGCAGTACGTAGCCACTATATCCCCCTATAATCATGGCCTGAGTTTTAGGTTCTTGATTAGTTTAACTTTCTAAAGTGTTCGAATTAATAATCAAATATATTAGATTTGTCCAAGTTGTGAAATAGCATCTTGATGTTTCCTAGAAAGAAAGTAACGATATGTTAGCCCGAGAGAAAGCATTCCTGGTTCACGCTACCGCTTTCGGGTGGGAAGCACCATTTGCCTTCCCGCTTTTTGGAGGAATATTATCCTTTTTGTAATTCAAACAAATACTGGAACATCAATATATTTGATGCACACGAGATTGATGTATAAAGTGATTTAGCATTTTCTTGCGCCTGCGTTCAGCGCGAATGAAAAAGACACTTCCAAATGGCGATCCGTAAAACAACATTTCTAAGTGTACTGAAACACGAAGAACGTTGGCAGGATGTGTTATCCACTTTCCCAAGTTTCAATGTTCACGACTACGGTATCCATATGTATGCTAGCGACAGTGCATCGATTTCGTATTTACTTAAATTATATTTCATGTAAAAAAATAAGAAGGATAGTAACGTGGCATTTTACAGCAACATGTGTCGTACAAAAAATAATTAGTTTGTCTACAACGAATAATGTTCGTTTGTACATATTTTATCGTGAAGTTGAGAGCTAGTTACAGAATGGTGAAAGATGGGCTATTTTCAAGAATTCATAACTTAATTCTTAGCCTTATTGAAATTATACGCACATTGTAGTAATGACAAATAACACAGTGTTCTGATTCATAAACAAGTCTCCAAACACATACGCAGTTAATCCATAACATCGTGTAACTCTAGCTTGATTGTTTGCCACGACAACACACGATTACCTTAGAATATGCCTCTACAAGAAGGTGCATCGACCTTTACCGAGCGCAGACATGTTTCCGGCCTTTGACAGTCAATAGAGGCGACGATGCGTGCCTTGGACAATAATGCAATCTTTGCCTAGACGCCAATTGCCAACATTCCGTGCCGATCTTGTCCAGTGACGTGACGGCAATACACTCACTGATCGCAGACTCGACACTCGGAGATCACAGACAATAAACTCACTGTTCGCAGACATGACATTCGGTGATCACGTACGACACTTACTGATCGCAGACACGACACTCTGAGATCACAGAAATGACACTTGGTGAACAGTCGCAACACCTTTTTGGTGGCTCCTGCGATAGCGACCATTTTGGTCTTAATATAATATCCTATACTACAGCAAATATTGATTTGATTTTGTGTAATACTGATTACGTGTATATCGCTAAGCTTATTATTTTGCTTCTTGTTTATTGGTTGATTTTGTTTTCATAGTTTTCAATATTTATAAAATCATTTTGTAGTCGTTGTCAGTATTTCATAATTTACTATTGGTACAAATAAACGTCTCCTGGTTCCTGATTATGACAATAAGAACAACAAAAGCCTTATTAGAATAAAAGCAATCATAAGAATGTATTTTTATCGTGTATAAACATGATAAAAACCAGAACAAGAGCTAATGTACAACACCAGAAAGAGAGAGAAAAAACAGCCTTATAAGAATAAAAAACATAATGATAAGAATACAACTATGAATAAGAACAACTTTTTAAAAGAAGAAAATAATAAGTCTTATAGGTATAATAAAACTAATAACAGCATAACAACATAAATATATAATGTAATAATATATACGATAAGAACAATACTATGTGAATCGTTATAACAAGACTAACAAGAATATATGCAGTAAATTGTCCACATAAAATCATAACAAGTCTAAGAATAACCTTATGCGAAAGATACCGACGGTATTTTTGAAACGGACATAAACCCAGGAAGCAGGGACTCTGGTGGTGGGAGACGGCGGGTATTTAAATAAAGAATGATCTCTCTCGGCGATGTGATGACATCGTAATGAGTCATATGCAGCTCAACGCTATCTGACACCAAACACGAAATATTTGAATGGTTTTAAGAAATAGATCGTTTCGTCGGTTAGTTTTGCTACTGACCGATGTGCATGATTTTCCGAATATAATGATTTCCATCCTTCCACAGTCTGTGCATTAATCCACGTACAATTGGATTTTTGTTCATCATCATAGTCGTCGTCGTTGTCGTCATCATCATAGTCGTCGTCGTTGTCGTCATCATCATAGTCGTCGTCGTTGTCGTCATCATCATAGTCGTTGTCGTCATCATCATACTCCTATTCTCCGTGTGGTTTCGTTATGTATGAGCCATGTTTGGATATGGTCAAATTGTTCCACATATTCGATGTTTCTTAGAATTCAGTTAGAAGGCAGAACCGGGATTTCAAAGTTGTTCATAACATCGGGAATAGCAAGAGCCCACTTAACGTACTTCACGTGTACCTACCATAATTATAGCAGATGCATACAGGGCGATTGCTAATTTAATAATAATTGATTTGTGTTTTCCTTCAGGGGAATCTACCCGAGGTAGCGAAGTTTGTTCAACTTTAACCAGACCGACATAGGAAGCGTCACCGGAAGTGGAAACAGCGAAGGGGCGCCAGCGGACGCAATCGCTACCTTCGCCGTCACCCGCACACACCCGGCGACGTCTAGTCGAAGCTGCTCGTTAATTCTACCACCACAAGTGTGTACCGACGCACGCACGTACCTCCGCAATTGTGACTGAGTCTTCTTGCGCAAACAGACGTTATCCAATGCGATGAACGCATTCGCGCCACGCGACGTCATTTAAAGGGACGTCAACGCACGACTTGGTCAGACTCGACGGGACGTTTCACGGAAGACACGAACGACGCCGCGAGAGAGACGCACGCCTACCTCCGCTCATCGGGGCAAAGCTTGACCGTCACGACTTTGCGCGCGTCCCTCTTGGCGCACACCACTGCAGCGTGCGTTCTCACGCCGGCACCGCCGCAATTTAATCGGCTTAAGACGCGATAGCGACGACGACGTAGGATGGATGCGGCGGAACTGCGCGCGCGGGACTTCACGCAATAGAAGCCGAATAACTTATCGTGTTGAAACTAATTCTATCTGTCGATAACCGCAACCGGAACACCGTCATGCTGCGAACGACGGACGGGGTCCGGCGACTGGCGACAGTTCATGTTGTCGTGTTCCTCTTGCTTACGGGGCTGACTTCGGGTTGTGGGCCCGGGCGTGGGGGAGGGCGACGGAGGGGTTCACGTAAGACAACCCCGCTCGTCTTCAAGCAACACGTGCCGAACGTGTCGGAGAACACGCTGGGTGCGAGCGGACTGTGCGAGGGACGCATCTCGCGGGACGACCCTCGCTTCAAGGAGCTCGTCGTCAACTATAGTCCCGACATCATGTTTAAGGACGAGGAGGGCACGGGAGCCGATCGCCTCATGACACAGGTATGTGTTGTAGTATGTATGTGTAGTAGTCGTGTGTGTGTGTTTGTGTGTGGTGTGTGCGTGCGTTTTTGCGTGATTGCGTGCATGTGTGTGTGAGATCCATAATATATATGTTGATATTATAGAGCTGTATAAATAAATATATATATATATATATATTGCTATCGACATGAGTGCTGATATTTGTGTACTGTTTCTAGATACTAGATATGGACCTTGACCTATGTGTTTGTGTGGTTAACTTGAAAGCACGAACGAGCCGTCATGCTTTCGTGCGGTTTTTAATGCATACTTCGCTTATAACTACGTTTTTGGTGTTATATTTATATGTCCTGTTACCAAAGTGATCTCCGTAGGATGTTCCAAATATATCACGCATAAAGTGCCATCAAGTGAAGAACATTACATATCTTACTGAATACGATATTATGTGGATCATTTATGCTGTTCATTAACACATCCGTCAATAAATTACGGATTATGAGTTGGGTAAGGTGCCTTTATGAATGAAGCGTACTGGCCCGTCGATCTCAACCATCTTATGGTTCCAATGTCACTTATTTGTGAAGACGATCGTTGACATAGATTAACGGTAAACACAGTCTGAAGGGCTTTAAACATTCCAAGTCACCGCAACCATCTTAGCTGAATATTTAATGGTTGACTAGATTAGGTTTAGCATGGCTGATCTGGTAAACATTACGGGGCAAGTCACGTACCGCAAGGATAATAAGTATATTCCAGTAAGGAATTTGGTAAATAAATTAATTATCATAAATACCTCAATTAAACATGTTGTTTATATATATATACTGATGATGGAGCCTTGCTAGAAAATAATATTTATGTGAAGAAACAAATATTAACACAGAATACATGTGCATGATTTCAGTGTTAATTAAATGTTTAACTGACACGATCACATGCAACGACATATGAATTTGTTACGAACTTTCAATACATAATAGTCATATTTTATTTAATAAATTGAAACGAATCATTGCAAATCGTTTTGAAGATAAAGTAGATGTTGACAAAGAGGATGTTACTGCCACTACTAATATGACAGCACATAGTAGAAACATTGACGGATGTAAATATACGAATATCAGTTAATGCTCACCACATACTCATTGATGGAATAGATGATAGCAGAAGTGTAAATATAAGAATACAAGTGTATCAGTTTATGCTTAGCAAAACCTTGGCTAACCTATTGATGAACATGTTATCAAGATAATGAACACAAATTAAATGATAGTTGTGTTATTATCGGTAAACTGTTACTAGAAATACAAAAAGAATGACCCAAACTGAAACGTATTTCGACAGGCCCAGAATGCGACACATATTGCATTGTTCATGGGATTACATTGGTAGAGTCAGTTATTCGATTTCAGAGGGAAAATCCCGTTTGTACAGATGTTAGGATAGTTAAAAATAATGTAAGCCATTAACGAACATGCAATGGGTTATAATTAATAAATCCCATGAAGCAGAAGGAATCATCATAAAGCTTATAAAGCAGACAATAGCCTGGCTCCGTAAGCAATTTTATTTTGTCACAGAAAGAAAGCATAGTTCCGTTACAGTGGAACAATATCAACTGTGGCTTCATTATTTTGGAAGTTGTCGTAAACATATAATGGTATTACAACAAGATCCATTCGTGTAATATCAAAACGTATACTAGATATTATGATAATAGAAAAAGATTAATGAAAGTTAAAACACTTAACTATAATTTAATAAACCCTCCTCAACTAGCGACATATATATATATATATATATATATATATATATATATATATATATATATATATATATATATATATATATATATATATATATATAAAAGGCGACCAAACGGAAGTTTAAGAAATATTGAATTATTATGAAGGTTTTGATGAAAGAAAATGTCACATAAATGTGTTTGATAAAATACATCAAACGTTGAAAATGACATTATTTGTTCTCACAAAGAATAGCAAATTATTGCAAAACGTCATAAGGATGATGGTAGAATAATGAATTGTTTATAAACATGTTTAGCAGATATCTGAACGAATGTCGATTAGCCAATTGTTGTTTCTACACGAGCTGTATAATTGGTAGCTCGTTGACTGGGAGTCTTTTTAAATTCTTTGTTAAATATTGTAGTACCAACATCTTCACGGATTCCACTTAAACATTTATTTTTATGATGCCTAACTTTGGGTACCACTTGTACGAATATTATATTTAAATTGAATATAACATATTTTACTATATTGTGGTTGTAATAATAATAGTAATTATTGTTATTATTACTAGTATTATTACAATATATTAGTATTATTATAAAACATATAGCCGAACAGTAAACACGCCTAGCACTTAAGTGTACATTTTCAAAATATGTTTATTTGTTGCATCAAGACAATATAATACAATAATACAACGCAATACAATCTTATCATTACACACACTCTTATCCAAATTTGCCACTGCCACACTTTCGAGGGGCGAAATTACAATACATTTTTATCTGGCATTGAGGATGACGAAGTGAAATAACGCATATAGCGTCTACACATCTGGTGTAAAACTACGATCATGCATGTTCGTGCTGAAACGGAGCGCGATGGCATAGTAAGTAAAGGACTCTCGATCGAGCAAGATTGGGCAAGTTCGTTCACATTGCGTTGCTCCCAGGGAAGTCGAGATGGTGTTCAGTTGAACAGGTACGCCAGGGAGTCAAGTGTAATACGTTTTGAGCAGTTGAAAGGACTGGGTATTGTGCTATATAAACACTTGCGTTTACTTATTATGCTTACAACCACAACACGAGTGAGGAGCTGTGATCTAGCTGTATGACAGAACACCCAACGGTCGGCCAAGAGGCAGTGGTTCGATTCACCTGCAACATTCTCAAAGCTTGTATCATTTCGTTCACCCCATTTTCAGACTATTCGTACATATCTACCAACCATTGTTTACAGCCAGGTATTCATTCATACAGCTGAGTGAACTGGAGCAACGTAGAGTGAAGTGAACGAACTTGCCCAATATTCGAAACGGCAACACAGGATTCGAACCCGGGTTCTCTCGATTGAGAGTACGATGCTCTAGCTATTGAGCCACCGCGTCCACTCCAAATACGTCGTGGCGGGACGTACTCCAGAGAAGAACAATCTGAAACTAGCCATTAATCAAGTTGCTGTGTCCTCGGACATGTTGTAACTTAAATAAATAAATAACTAATAAAAGTCGATTTTACGTTAATTGTGTGAGAGCATGCGTAGTCGAACAATACGCGGACAACTATACACGGCCGAATGTCAACATTGGCCCCTTCGCTCAGCGCTCGGCTTGACCCGTTGTATTCTCCCGAGTCAATAATAATAAGTGAACGATGTTTGACCAAAGTTAGTTCTCAATTTGGTGGTAAGTTGGACACTTCGGTTGTCATACCGATTGTCCGAGGGCAGGGGGAAATAGCCCTAGTATTCGAATACTGGGGCGGTCGTACACCGCACACTTCCAAGAAACCATTTCCCAAAGACCAATATGTAAGGATATTATTGATTCAAACAAATCAACAACGGTCAAGGGCGGATATTCCGCCTAGCTTAATTTTAGACAGATGATACTTGTAGTGTGTCATAGCGGTCATTTGCTGTAATATTCATTCATTCGTTACGAGTTGTCTACGTCATTGCTCGCCATCACAATAACTGCTGACAAACATGAATCGCGATGTTCTCAACAATTAGTACAACCACGGGTAACGGGAAATACGCACAATATGATATGGTTTGTTCTGTTGATAACACAATACCCCGCAGAATGTCTAGACAAGACAAACATTACCAAAGTGTAAGAACATTGTTAACTCAGAAAACAAATCCGCAAAAGACCTCCGGTCAAGGGGGCACATCCCGCCTCAAATCATTTTAAATTATGTGTTTAGCATGGCATGGAATAGCGGTCAGTTCTGTAATATTTGGTTGACCTGAATTGTTCTCCTCCTCCGCTGTTACTAGACAGCCTCGGCAATCCTATCAACTTTCACCGCAGAGTCCCGCATTACGTCTGTCCCCTTACCCGGCGCAGTTGATTAGTTCGTCAAGACGACATTGATAACTCTGTCGACAGCACACAAATAAGACGTTGTCGTCAGCCGGTTAGCACCTTTAGAACTGGCGTCTAAGAAAATCAAACGCTCCACCAGTTTTGAAATGTGAACGTTTAGATAAATAAACTCGACAAATGACTTCATTTGAGCATGTTAGCCGCTTCACTAGTTTCCAGCGGTGTACGTTTCACCTCCATCTGCCGAACGCTTCTTTTGCTTGTTCGCAGCGCAATGATCCTGATAAGTGTTTTTCACAAACACATCGTATGCCTTGAAAAGTAAACGGGACAAATTTGTGTTGTTCGAGTGAAATCGGCATTTGTGCACAGTAAGGTATGCTTTTGGTGATATTTTAAATCCAGCTAGGTAGGTCACACGAAAAGTGGCCATTGATGACAATTTAAAATATAAGATGGAGCGATAACAAGGAATTGCTATGCCAAAAATAGCATCGATGTAAAAGGAAGAAAATACACAGAAGCGTAGCTGTGTCTACTTTCAATGACTATCCTCGTACCAAAAGTGGCACGTAAGCCTACCTTCAAAACCACTTGGTTGGCAGACATTAGGAAGATAAGTTTGTTTGACAGACATTAGGAAGATGGTGATTGCAACCTCGACATACTTTCTTCTATAAAATAAAACTAAATCTCCTGTGCAATGACTTGTAGTTGCACAATAATATAGTGCTACAAATAGACCCGTACTTGAAACAATGATCCCGACAAATAAAGTATATATACACACACAAACGCACATAAATGTATTTCATTTATCAGAGTCATAAGAGCATGAATATTCCCCCTGAAGAAATAATTCAGTACATCCTTTTCAGCAGGCTGTGAATTATCTATATTGGTCCAAATGCCTATACTAATACCTGTAACCTGTTGCCCTATCTTGATTATAATTTGTTCACGTTTATGCACTCATTGCGTGCACACCACATGCAAACTCTGATGGCAGCCATCGTAGTATGGAGTGTATTTACTCAAGATGCAGATCAGGTCAATATGTTGTACACTGTGATGAAAGCAGATCATGTTAAAACAAATAATTACATGTCGTCTTTATAGTGTTACACGTTTTATAATTACGTTCATCCGTGGTTCAGCAACTTCTCTGCAACAGTTAGTCTTCTTGCTGTATTCTAGCCACGATTTCAACAGTGTTTGGGGCGCATTAAGCAACCATCAGCGAAGCTCCTCCACCTTTAAAGATTTTTGCCTCAACTTTTGGTGAGGTTCAACTCACAAGTAAGATACACTGCCTGGTATTGTCCTTTCATTGTCTACTACCTGGTATTGTCCTTCCACTGTCTCCTGGCTGACATTGTTCTTTCATTGTCTACTACCTGATGTTGTCCTTCCATTGTCCACAATCAGATGTTGTCCTACCATTGTCTTCTGGTTGATGTTGCCCTACCGTTGTCTACTACCTGGTGTTGTCCTTCCACTGTCCACAATCAGATGTTGTCCTACCATTGTCTTCTGGTTGATGTTGTCCTACCATTGTCTACTACCTGATGTTGTCCTTCCACTGTCCACAATCAGACATTGTCCTACCATTGTCTTCTGGCTGATATTGTCCTTCCATTGTCTACTACCTGATGCTGTCCTTCCACTGTCCACAATTAGACGTTGTCCTACCATTGTCTTCTGGTTGATGTTGTCCTTCCATTGTCTACTACCTGATGTTGTCCTTCCACTGTCCACAATCAGACGTTGTCCTACCATTGTCTTCTGGTTGATGTTGTCCTACCATTGTCTACTACCCGGTGTTGTCCTTCCATAAACAGGCTTAATGCTTTGCAGAATGTCTTTCCTTTTACCATAAGCATGTTTTGTTTGGTAAAACTATGAAAGATCATTCACAGCATCCCAAGAGATGGCCACAAACTTGATGAAATAGTTCCGAATGATCACTGCAGCCAAATATCATCCAAGCTATTACATTTCAGACATTGTGGAACTACTAGTTTAGTTAATGTAAGCACTACGCGTTACGTATAAAACAATAACGAATATAACGACAAACACAATATATATTTAAGTCTTTTTATTTGAGTTGTACTTCGTAGGTTATCATGTAAAGTGAGCCTAGCTTCTGTTCATCTAACTGCATATGTTCAGTCTGAACTCTTCAATGGACATTTGACCTACGTCCGTTTTCCCTTCACCTTATTGTGTTGTTCATTGCCTGAAGCGTTGCGTAATCTGTGTAGACATGATGTCCAGTCGCTCGCTACGGGGTGCACTGAGCAGGTGCGATATCTGAATAGTTGCCTTTTACAAAGGTGGAAGGTCAAATAGTCTAAACTTGTCCACTACAAAGCACAGATACGGGTAGATAACAACTGATTCACTATGTAATTTAGCAGTCATATATATCGTTGTGTGTGTGTGTGTGTGTGTGTGTGTGTGTGTGTGTGTGTGTGTGTGTGTGTGTGTGTGTGTGTGTGTGTGTGTGTGTGTGTGTGTGTGTGTGTGTGTGTGTGTGTGTGTGTGTGTGTGTGTGTGTGTGTGTGTGTGTGTGTGTGTGTGTGTGTGTGTGTGTGTGTGTGTGTGTGTGTGTGTGTGTGTGTGTGTGTGTGTGTGTGTATGAATGTATGTATGTATGTATGTATGTGTATGTGTGCATGTATGTATGTATGTATGTATGTATGTATGTATGTATGTATGTATGTATGTATGTATGCATGTATGCATGTATGCATGCATGCATGTATGTATGTATGTATGTATGTATGTATGTATGTATGTATGTATGTATGCATGTATGTATGTACGTATGTATCGTAGAACAAAGCAAAGGCAAAGCAAATGTCAATAGTACGTTCATATATAATATAAGTCTGGGTTAGCTAAATTTATTATTCTTATATGCCTGAGTATCACGGGGAGTGCTCAACAATACAAGAAATCCAGAACGATTATTTCAAACTTGCACCGTTTAAACAACGAGATACATACAGCGAGAGGTCACTGTGTATACAGAGACGTATTGTCAAAACAACCTTCGTAGTCTTGTTTCACTTTAAGTATTCCTTGTTGCCCTACACTTTTCCCATCTCTGTCTTGTGTGATGTCTTTGTTAGAATAGTTTCATATCGTTGGTTTGTCTTAGAACTGGTGATGTCATTCGCGTCGTGGTCGTATCTGTGACTCCGACTCAGTTGCATGATTGTGTTCCTGTTGTTTGTGACGATTGTTGACCTAGACCGGATACCACTTGACCGAGTCGATCTATCTGTGTGTGGTTTGTGGTGGCGCGATTGTTTAACAGTGGCTACTCGCAGCCAGGCCCGTAATCCGGCCGACGGAATATGAACCTTGTAGAACGCTCTATGGAGTGACACCTTAAAGGAACTGCACAGCAATAACCATCATAAAGCAAAATCTATATACAGTGTACGTTGGTATATTGTCATACTTGGTGTCATCGCCAAATCGTGTATTTTCAAAAATACTAGCATAGTAACATGTTTTATGTTAGTCTTATTTTTTATCAGACGATGTGGTATACATACTGGTAGTGAAATGGAACTCATGTGAGCGTGTGCTACATCGTTATGGCTCTGTGGTCTGGAGACAATGGAGTTGTCAGAATAACAACAGAACCTGCAAATGTCTAAGAACAACTGGGTTTGCATAATTAGAAAAAGTGAAGAGGATGGATAAAAGACGGATGAACGACCTGAAGAAAGACGTTGGGATGCAATGCAGCTTAACTGGACAATTGGTTGGTGAGAAGCCGAATGAGATGGGCAGGCAAACCGGCAAAGAGAGCAGAAGCGAACAAATCAAGGACGCGGGAAAAGGGCAATGCCCCAGCTGAGATGGCAGGACTGCGTGAGGAGGGACACGAGAAGATCGGAGGAGGATGAGAGATGGAGAGAGAGGACTTCTGATAGGAAACTATGGAAAGAAGGAACTGAACGAATGGTTTAACAGTATTGTGCCTGGCACTAAACCATGTACAGCAGGAAGCAAGGATGGAATGGAGAGACGTCCAGTCAATTTCTTGTAAATCAGTCCTTCAGTCGACCAATGAAACTTCCACCTTAACACGACAACCATCAGACGTTCAACCGCCTTCTTGAATCGGTCCACTGTTGCACATAATGCAACACTTGAGTACTGCTTTGACCAAGTTCACAAACTGGTTGGAACTTATATCTATTATTTCTACTGTATTTGTGTCCCACCACACGGTTCTTGTGCTAAACAACTTAGGAAGCTGTAGTTGTTTACATTACATTGTCAAGTGGCAGTCCGTGAGCATAGTTCGCCTCAGTTGCTGTTGTTGTTACATCCAAACGTGCAAAGCGACACATGTGCATCCACTATGCGTTTAAAGAAATCCCACACTTCAACTGACAGTACATTGTGTTTTGAGGCAATATTTACATCGAAATCTACATGCAGAATTAATTGAAAACATATTTTTAAGAAGAGGTTAGTTTATATACTACTCTAAGTGGTGTCAATAATGAGTTAGAGGTCATTCAACAATATATCGCGATATTTTGTTTTTAATTTATATTTCGCGAGAGATGACACCAACTATTGCTACGCGTATCACGTTATCTTATATATTGGTCACACACACACGCACGCACGCGCATACATATACACACACAGCACCACCATCATTATCAACACAACATTACGTTAACCTGTTGGTTTTGTTAAAATAACAAATTGCTTTTTTATTTTAATTTCCACACATTTTCTCTTCACTGCCTTCTGAAATGTTGAACATTATATCTGTAACCTTGTTTGTGTTGTTGTGCTCGGCTCATGTACAGCGGACAGCCCCTTACCATGACGTTTAATCTAAGTCATCCACGGCGTATTTTACTTCCGAATTGTTCGTATACGCCGCCATTTTAAATGCTGTCAACATTTCTCAGCGGCAGTCACGCGAACGTCACACCAGGGAGTTGCTAAGCAGACGACTTTACGTGAGCGGTCGGTAATGCATGGCCCTAGAAGGACGCGCGAACAGAGGCTGTCTATCTTTGAAACCGCACTCCTTCTAGTGGAACAGAACACTGTATAAACATATTTTGTTAAGGGCAAGACGAGCAACAAAGGCTGATCGAATACAAGTGGGTTTTCACAAACCGAAGCGCTATGTCGGTGTTTCGAATGAGTGCATTGTATAATCGAATGGGACGCTATGTTAGGTAATCTTGTAGCAATGTGTAGTGAGTTTAATGATTCGTTTAACGGTACAGTTTCACCAGTCTTTGATATTTCGTTCATCCTACGTTGCCTGTATCTTTCGGAAGAGACACAAGATGCCGTTGGTCCCTTCTATCTGGTGTCTATGTCAGTGGAAGTAAAAACAACCCACGCAGCGAAATGGGAAAAAACTATCGTGGACTCACTGAGTTAAGATCTCATTCTCTAAGCTCCCAATACCAACAGTGATCTTATTCTCTAAACTCCCAATACCAACAGTGATCTTATTCTCTAAACTCCCAATACCAACAGTGATCTCATTCTCTAAACTCCCAATGCCAACAGTGATCTCATTCTCTAAACTCCCAATACCAACAGTGATCTCATTCTCTAAACTCCCAATGCCAACAGTGATCTCATTCTCTAAACTCCCAATGCCAACAGTGATCTTATTCTCTAAACTCCCAATGCCAAAAGTGATCTTATTCTCTAAACTCCCAATGCCAGCAGTGATCTTATTCTCTAAACTCCCAATGCCAACAGTGATCTTATTCTCTAAACTCCCAATGCCAACAGTGATCTTATTCTCTAAACTCCCAATGCCAACAGTGATCTTATTCTCTAAACTCCCAATGCCAACAGTGATCTCATTCTCTAAACTCCCAATGCCAACAGTGATATAATTCTCTAAACTCCCAATACCAACAGTGATCTCATTCTCTAAGCTCCCAATACCAACAGTGATCTTATTCTCTAAACTCCCAATGCCAACAGTGATCTTATTCTCTAAACTCCCAATGCCAACAGTGATCTCATTCTCTAAACTCCCAATGCCAACAGTGATCTCATTCTCTAAACTCCCAATGCCAACAGTGATCTTATTCTCTAAACTCCCAACACCAACAGTGATCTTATTCTCTAAACTCCCAATACCAACAATGATCTTATTCTCTAAACTCCCAATACCAACAGTGATCTTATTCTCTAAACTCCCAATGCCAACAGTGATCTTATTCTCTAAACTCCCAATGCCAACAGTGATCTTATTCTCTAAACTCCCAATGCCAACAGTGATCTCATTCTCTAAACTCCCAATGCCAACAGTGATATAATTCTCTAAACTCCCAATACCAACAGTGATCTCATTCTCTAAGCTCCCAATACCAACAGTGATCTTATTCTCTAAACTCCCAATGCCAACAGTGATCTTATTCTCTAAACTCCCAATGCCAACAGTGATCTCATTCTCTAAACTCCCAATGCCAACAGTGATCTCATTCTCTAAACTCCCAATACCAACAGTGATCTCATTCTCTAAACTCCCAATACCAACAGTGATCTTATTCTCTAAACTCCCAATGCCAACAGTTATCTTATTCTCTAAACTCCCAATGCCAACAGTGATCTTCAAAATGTTGAAGATGGTTGATCAATAGGAAGAAGGAAATAGTTATATTTCCTTCTTCGGTATGTCCATTCCTGAGTTTTCGTGGGTTTTGATAGAAGAAGACAACATTGTGACAAGCTCATAGACCACAGAGAGATCTTGTAGAAGAGTTTCGTCAATGTGTTCCGTATAGCGAGAGTCCACTGCACGTGCTGGACACTTTATAACTGGCCAGCTGAGTTGCCCGGCTTTGCACGGTGAAAAGACACTTTCTGTGGATAAAGCCGCATGCATGTCTACAAATTCAATATGGGGCATAGGTCTCGAAATCCCCTGCGCTAAAAGTCACTCACCTTCAAATCGTAGGCGTAGCAGTATTTAGCTTTGCCAGCATGTTGCATTCGAATACAAATGGCAACAACGTGAAAACTATTCAAAATGTCTTAGAACATCCAGTATATTTGCAGATGGCATTATTATCGTTACGGAGACATCGAAAACAATTGCTTGTGTTGAGTCCGCCAAGATCAAATTCCCACCGGAGCCCTCCGTGTCACCCTAATTTAGTCGCTAGTACGTTTACACAATGTCAGCACCATACACGCGAATCTACTGGAGATAGGTGAAAACTAACGAAGATACATACGAAGACCCGCACTCTGTATAATGATATATAAATTGCATTCCACGCATACGGGGTGTAAAGGTATCTGGTTTGTTTGTGCGCGTTTGCGTACGTGTTGAATACGACAGAATCGTTTCATCGTTAACTGGTCTACTCTTCGTTATTGCATAACTGTCATCTGACATTGTCAACAACAGTTGCATTCGCGATTGAATTACGTGTCACCGTCCGCGATTGTGTCTGGCCTCCATTAACTACGTTGTACTTGTAACGTCGCCCGATGCGCATAGAGATCACGATCCAGATACAGTCAGAACATCTCATCGAATTATATTCCGTAGAAAAACGGAATATTGCACCACCCGCAAGGAAACATGTTTGATACTAAACCTTATATAGTTTTGTAAAATCATAATAGTAGAGGTATTATTAGTGTATGACGTATGTTGCCGTGAACGTCGTAGGAAAGGCGGCTCTGTCTGTGTCCCACATGATTGTATTCTATAGGATGTTCATCTTGTTTACTGCAATCTTCGACTGTGGACATGACATAAGAGGTTTTGTGATACCTCGTATATTTTCTCGCTTCTTTCCATGATATCAACTGACACTTATCCACCCTTGATGTCTTATGCTTCAGTGTGTAGTAAGTATATGTAAATCGCTTTCTCTCTTTAATACTGTTCTTCTTCCGTTGGACTTTCGATAAGCCAAAGGCTTCCTTGTTCATTTGCACCAATGGTTCATTTTGTGGGTGCCACTCTCATCTTGCTCTCTCTCCTTCTTCCCTGTTGTACAGCGGTAAGGGTCAAGTACACTATTGTTCTAACCACTATTTTAGTTCATTTTCTCCATTCGTTTCTATCAGCAACCCTTTCTCGCTATCTTTCGTCCTCCTCTGATCTTCTCATATCTTGTATCTCTCCACGGAGGACTTCCCCGTTTCCTGTATCCTTGGTGTCTTTTGGCCTCTGCTGTCGTCGCTAGTTTCTTTGTATCCATGCTAACCATTGGCACCAATCTTATTAAATTTTGTTTAGTTGAATATTGATCAATTTTGTTCCAATATCACATAAGACGCCGGCGCCATCTATTCGTTGAACTCCTCTGTCACACCTCTTTGTTTGCGAGATTTTGGTTACGTGATTTGTGGTGTGTGTGTGTGTGTGTGTGTGTGTGTGTGTGTGTGTGTGTGTGTGTGTGTGTGTGTGTGTGTGTGTGTGTGTGTGTGTGTGTGTGTGTGTGTGTGTGTGTGTGTGTGTGTGTGTGTGTGTGTGTGTGTGTGTGTGTGTGTGTGTGTGTGTGTGTGTGTGTGTGTGTGTGTGTGTGTGTGTGTGTGTGTGGTGCTGGTACTTGTGGGTGTTCAGTGTCTTGTTTGAAATATTGAGTGAGACACGCAGGTGTTTACTTTAAAGAACAGTTTCTGCCATGTCTAATACGTATTTGTTTCCTAGCGGCCGTTACGTAATATTTCTGCAGATAAATCTCAGAGTTTTTCATCTGTCTGTGTATCTCGTTAACTTTGTGTAAGGCGCGTATGAATACGTTATATTTTATTCGATTTTTAAAAACCAAGGCGGACGATCTATAATGCACGTCATATGAGTTACGGATTCAACAACATCACGAAGGAGTGTTGTGGATACGGATGCATGATGTCACTGCTCGTTGAAACTGGGAATGTTAAGCGGCGCAGATTTCGGCCATAAAAACTAGCGTACATAAGTTCGCTCTCAACGTAATATTGATTAAACACTTATTGATCCAGAAAAGTGTTTGATGTTACCAGCAAATAGGAGAAGCCCTCTCAGCGTTCATATTAACCTTACTTGACTGTCGTAGGGCTCTCTCGAACACGTTTGTTCATACTGAGTTAGCCGACAAAAGAGGCTATGTTGTATTTGTGTACGTCCGATGTAGTCTACGTTACGCATCACGTAGTTTAAAATGAACATATATGTATTATCTCGTCACGTTACAAATACTGATGGTCCATTCATAATACTGAGAAACGTGTTTGTATGAATAGGATATTAGCAAATAATTTGGCTGTTGATCGAGTACGTATTTGCGCCTACTAAAATAATGCAATTTATTCTAAATTCTGAAATATGCGTTGTTGTCCTGTCTCCAACAGAACGAAGGCAACATCGTTCTAGATAATGTCAAAAGATGTATTACAAAATGTGGGCGTATTCATATGTTTCGTTAAAATAATGTATTTTCTTGTTGGATCACGGAAGAGTGTGCAAACAGCATAACCATAAATGGCGACCGTAAATCTAAGATAACAACACGTTTATTCCAGCAATGATAGGAACGCTGTCCGTTAAAGTCAATTCAGTAGCGTCTTGGTCATAGAACTCTGTAGAGGTGTATTTACACGGCTAACAAAAATCAAACGTTTCAGGTGGGGTCTACTTTTATATGTTGTGGATTTATACTTTGAAGTCCAGACGCAACCAAAGATGACACGAGAAAGACACCTTATCTCAAAACGAGCTGATAATTCCGTCAGTATAAGATTAGCGCAGTCGTTGCTCTTGTCTGAATTTTGTTCAAGTGGTCTCCGCGTTGTTGACTTGGTGATACGGTGCGGCCATTAAATAGCAATCGTATGTATCATTGTGACGCTATTTCTTATCTTGTGGTAATCACTACTATTTTTAATTGAACTCCCGTTATTTCACGAATCTATTTGCGTATCGTGACAGCAGAATCACAACATACCGGTAATAAATACCAAGAAACATGACTCTCTAAGTAAATATCGTTACCTCTTCCGGAAATGTGAACTGCCTTGCCATCGTAAAATACGCCGTTCTAGTCTTTATTATATGTAGTTTCTTTTCTGGTTGTCAGCGAAGTATTTATTATAGAAATATATGATTATCATATAGAGACATTACGTCTAATGTGGTGCTAGGCAATTATTTAACATTTTAAGGTAAAGAGAATGTATATTTCCTTGCATCAATCCCGTCCCTTGGATTCGTTTACTCTTTTATACACAATCGGGTTCATATATTGCAAATATTTACCAAAAAACTACTTTTATATCCCGCTTTGTTGCATCATCTAATTTAAGTATATACAATATCCAAACATTTATGTAATAGTGTACGTTGTTTTAAATATACCGTATACATGCCACAGGAGTTATCGAAACTTCGTAAATCAGTATAATAAAACCATTGAAAAACAATTAAATCCCTTATGTATTTTAAACATTACAAAACTTACGTAAAACATCACTGCTTTTCCTAACGATAAGCACACATTTTACTCAAGGAACCATTCGACGTTATTTACTCTCGTGTGTAGTCAGGGGGTGGATTTTCAACACCCTACTATTCTCGTGTGATTTCGTTTGCTTTTAACATTTATTATAAGGCATCACACGTAATAATTTCAACTAGACATCTTAACCTGAAAGAGGAACAATGATCAAGTATGATGTACACATACAACAGTTTGTCTGCTTATACACTATGTACAATGGAGCCACAAAGTGTACTTATAAAGAGGAACAATGATCAAGCATGATGTACACATACAACAGTTTGTCTGCTTATACACTATGTACAATGGAGCCCCAAAGTGTACTTATAAAGAGGAACAATGATCAAGTATGATGTACACATACAACAGTTTGTCTGCTTATACACTATGTACAATGGAGCCCCAAAGTGTACTTATAAAGAGGAACAATGATCAAGTATGATGTACACATACAACAGTTTGTCTGCTTATACACTATGTACAATGGAGCCCCAAAGTGTACTTATAAAGAGGAACAATGATCAAGTATGATGTACACATACAACAGTTTGTCTGCTTATACACTATGTATAATGGAGCCCCAAAGTGTACTTATAAAGTTGCCGTAGTTATGTGTAACTGTCTAGATTGTTAGTGATGACGGCTATAAATATATTTATTAAATATAAACGTACTGTCCAAAATCGAAGCCACATTTATAATGTATGCATAGCCATTTGAATCGAGTAGGTAAGTACATTGTTGTTATCTACGGAAATAAAATGAGTACCGGAAATACCTTTATTTATTTCAACCTTCTTGTTACAGTTATTGTAAAATCTAGATAACAAAAATTTTCATGCGATCGTAACTAAATAATAAATACAATAAAACAATCCCAGTTTAGTTTAGGTAAATCGTATGTCACCAATTAGTGTTTCGTTTTGAAGCGTTAATACTTGTGCGGTTAAATATTAAAACTGGCTAATCATGTCTTTTATAAGATATTCAATCCCACACATGGATTATTATTATTATTATTATTGATTAATTAATATTTTCATTATTTATTATTAATATTAATATTATTTGTAGTAGTAATAGTAGTAGTAGTAGTACAGCGTCATATATCAGAGACCAGCCCATTCCCATTATGAAACGCACATGGCATCATGAGAAAAGTTTAAGAAAACAGTTTACTATTAGGTTAAGATTAATAAACAAAATTATATAATATATAGCAACAATTCATGGTTTCTAAAATAAATAAAAATATAAACAAATAAAATACAAGTTTATAGATCGTATCCTAATTCACAGTTCCTCAGTGGAAAAAGTGAGTTTTACCAAATGTGTCTAAGGAGAGTTTTGAACTCAGTGAGTGTGTCTACGCGTCTTGTGTGTTCTGGCAATTAATTCCGAAGTGACAATACGGACACCTTTCAAATTGGTTCGTATGACGTCATTATTATCGACCGCTCATATCCAAACATACGAGATGGTTATCTGTGCCACTGTGAGTCGAATCATCATCACGGAATGCATGCAGTGCATCGTTGATTGAATAGCATTCAATATGCATAATGCAGCAGGGTAAATCCGTGTCTGGAATGCGGTGCTTCGATGAACAGGGCATGTCGTAACACAATCTTCCACGGGTCACAAGTCAAACAAAAGTTCCTACATCAAAGGTAGACATTCCACCTGACATTTAAAAGTACCATATCCTTTCCTCATATATTAGCTTTTATTTATATATTTGTCTTGATACTAGAGCAAATATGTTGAAAGTATACTGGCCTCCAAATTACGTTTAATGAGCCCGTAACTGTGTTTGCAATTTGAAAGTTGCGCCTGCGAAATGTAAGAAATTTTAAAAATTCATATCATATATATGCCCTATCGATAATATTAGCGATGCCGGCTGGCACAAGACGCATTGATGTTTGGCGCGATCGCTTTTTCCCACATTCTAAACAACTAATTCAGCGTACTTTTCCTCTTAATAATTACCACCTAGGCTGACTCCAGGTAACGGAACAGACAACCTCGCTTTAAAATGCTGTGATGCTTCAGGTTGACAGGAATCGGAGACAATTGCCCAAGTTCAACGAATTTAAATCCAGTCGGTCAAGTCGTAGACACTTCAACGGTGATCGCTGTTGGTATTTCTACACTGAACTACTCACACGCAGACTGGACTTTCCAACCAACTGTCTTCCTTGTTCAGTACCGTTAGAAAACTATGTTACACTTAAATGTTTTGTAGTTTGTATTTTAAAGCAAGCCTAAACTTAATAATAATTCAAACAACTTGTACTAACGTGTTCGATAAGAATTTTCGTATATTAAAATGTTTTTGTTATGGCGACCAGGAGTGTGAACTACAATGTTCCCCAGATGCTTCAATTATAGGCCTACCCTCGGAAATTTCATTTGAAACCCTCCGATGTATTATGGTTTATTTTTAGATGTTTCATCAATTACCGTATTACTTATAGAAGTTGATGTTCTTATTCTCAAAGGTTTCAAATACTGTATTATTCTCACATTTGATTAAGCACAAGGCGGTTTCAACTGCATTTTTCTCTTAAAGACTGAACTGATTACCATAAGACATGTTGCCCTATAAAGACTGAACTGATTACCATAAGACATGTTGCCCTATAAAGACTGAACTGATTACCATAAGACATGTTGCCCTATAAAGACTGAACTGATTACCATAAGACATGTTGCCCTATAAAGACTGAACTGATTACCATAAGACATGTTGCCCTATAAAGACTCCGACCATTCATATATTGCACTTATTACTTTTAGAAGATTTGTTATATTCTGTTAGACTATACCTTGTTATCTGAACAAACCGAACTGCTTATTTTCAGTGATTTGTTGTACTTTCGGTGGTTTCAAGTACTTTTTTCGTTCAAATATATTATAGTATTTTTACATTCACATATGTTGCAACTCTAAAGGAATTGACTACTTCCACCCTCTGAGATTTGATTTTTCCGTCAAATTTATCTCAAATGTTCTTAGCGATCTAACTGTTTAAACGGCTGTGTTCCTTCGTAGGATTTATGTGTTACCTTCCGAAGTAAACACGATCGTAGGCAGCTTAGTAATTAAATCATTAACCGGCCAGTAGCGTCCCATGGTCTCGCGCCTTGCAGATTTCCTTCGCTCATTTATCATGACACGAGATCAAACGAAATGTCACAACCTCCATATTGTTTTTACCTGCCCGGGTAGATGTAAAACAGTATCCCGTGTCGAGGGTACGGCATATATTCACAGGCATTGGCGCCACTGCGGCGAATACGAATATTAACCAGTAACGCTTAGCCACAAACGTCAGTCTTCCTAACGACTGTGGCGAATGTTCAATGCAAAAGTATAATTTGGTGATCACTTATACACGATTTAAAAATCGGCGTGTTAATTATACTATTGTCTCAACGAAGTATTGCCGCATCTGCATATATGACATATTTCACCAGACGGAAGAACGTGGATTACCATAATATACAGGCCTTTGATGGGGTATTACTCTACATTTTACAGACATGCGCACGCACGCACACACGAACACACACACACGAACGCACACAGGCACGTAACCAGGCAGACACGCAGGAAAGCACGCACGCACGAACTCACGCAAATACATACACCACACATACGCACCAACGCACGTGTACACACGTGCGCGCATGTGCACACACACACACACACACACACACACACACACACACACACACACACACACACACACACACACACACACACACTGCTGAATTTATGAAGAAAATTCAACACACATTTCGTTGGCAATTTTTCGCCATTGCCTAAGCAGATTTAATATATAGTAGGCCCACGCATGTCCTTCTCCTGTGATAGAGATAGTACCAACATGTCAATCCGCACAATCCAATCAGAGCGAGACGATATTTTGTATGCGTTATTTCCTACACTGCACAACTTATATAAATGTTTTTGGCAACCTTTGTAAACAGTGTTACACCTAAATACAGGTGTCAAAGAATTTCCCGAAAAGGAGACATGTAGTGGCATAACATGTTCGCCCTGGTGCATTCGAAAACGTATCATCAACACCGTACTTAATGTGTACATAAGTTTGCTTTTGTTATTAATATAAATGTCATGATTCTAATACAGCCTTAGTTAGTTTCTATTGTCGTGTTCATTTACTCTAAAACTCGTCCAGTTATCTGTGTGTATGTGTACATGCATGTATTCCGCATGTGCGTGTATGTATGAAATGAACTGCGTACGTGTGCGTGTATGTATGCGTGTGTGTGTGCCTGCGTGTATTGGTGTATGCGTGTATGTGTGTATAGTTCGTTTGTTTCTTTGTTTGATTCTTTTATTGGTTGGTTTCGTTCGTTTGTTTGTTCGTTCGTTCGTTCATTCATTCGTTCATTCGTTCGTTCGTTCGTTTCCTCGCTGTAAATATGTTAATATTGACACTTCAGTCACTGTACATAAAAAAGTATATTAACTAATACTGGTTTTATCATTTTAATTAAATAAATTGTATTTCTTTCCCAGCAATCCCTTTACAACACACACTAACACAGTTCATTTAAAGTAATTTGTTTAGCAAACGCTTCCATTGTTCCGGGCATATTATCACATTATTATGACGGGAGCGCATTGGCGCAGTCGCTAGAGCTTCGGACTCTCAATCGAGAGAACCCGGGTTCCAATCCTGTGCTGCCGTGTCGAACCTTGGGCAAGACTGTCCACTCTAGTTGCTTCAGTTCACTAAGCTGTATGAATAAATACCTGGTTATAAACAGTGGTGGATATATGTATATGAATTGTCTTCGCGCATTAACTGCAGCGTGGCTGGATGCTTCCCAGAGAATTCGAGATATTGTTCTATTGAACAGGTCTGCCAGGGAATAAAGTGTAACGCGCTTTGTGCAGTCCCGAGAACTGGATACTGCGCTATGTAAGAACTTACCTTTACCTTTTACCTCTTCATCACTACTGAACTTGTACTTTCAGCGATGCAAGGACAAACTGAACACACTGGCCATCTCGGTAATGAACCACTGGCCGGGGGTCAAGCTGCGAGTGACAGAGGCGTGGGACGAGTCGGGCCAACACGCGAAGGACTCGCTGCACTTCGAGGGCCGGTCGGTGGACATCACGACGAGTGACCGGGACCGGTCCAAGTACGGCATGCTGGCGAGGCTCGCTGTCGAGGCGGGCTTCGACTGGGTCTATTACGAGTCCCGGGGACACATCCACTGCTCTGTCAAGTCAGGTACGACGACTACTGCCTTACCTTACCTTACCGTACCCCACCTCACCTTACCACCTTGCAAATACAAAATACTTTACCCCAATAGTGTAAGTACGATAACATAGCTATCTTTACGCCCAATACAAATGATAATAGTGTCAACACATTAGCATAGATAGTTTTGCGTTAACTGTAGGTGAGCACGTCGACACTGCTAATCTTGGTGTAGTTTCGTATTTCGAATAACGTCACTCAGTGTTGCCATTGACCGTTGCAGACTCTTCGATAGCGGTCAAGACGGGCGGGTGTTTCCCGGGCAATAGTAGGGTGCGTCTGGAGAGCGGGATGACGACCCCGATGTCGCAACTCGCCCTCTCCGACCGAGTCCTCACGGTCGACGCTGCCGGCCGGTTCGCCTACAGCCCCGTCTTCATGTTCCTACATCGCGACGCAGACTTAGTGACGTCATTCTACACCCTGGAGACGGCGGCGGGACGGACAATCACCCTCACTCCCGACCACCTCGTGTACGTCTCCGACAAGCCACACGACGCGATGCAGCCGACGTTCGCAAGAAACGTCCGCGAGGGGCGCTACCTGCACGTGCGCGCCGACAACGGCACGCGCCTGCCGAGTCGGGTGACGCGCGTGATGTCACGGACGCGCACCGGCGTTTTCGCGCCGCTCACGAAGGACGGCACGATCGTCGTCGATGACGTCGTCGCGTCCTGCTACGCCGTCATAGACAGTCAGGCGGTCGCGCACGCGGTGTTCGCACCGCTGCGAGTCCTGCACGACGTCGCGTCGGCGTTTTCATGGCAACCGGCGGACGCCGGCGACATCCGGCGTAGTGACATCGGCTGGTACTCTAGCTTCCTGTACACGCTCGGTTCGCACGTAGTTCCCGCACACCTCTGGTTTAGTTCGTGAAGTCGCCAGGTGGCGCTCGTTCGTGCGAACCACGAGCGACAAAAGTGCACTACCGGAAGTTGTTGACAGTCATTCCAGGGACGGCGGCCGCTTGCGACTGTGATGAGTAGCTAAGATGTCGCGTGCACGCCGTACGGGGTGCATCCGGGCACCCGACCCTGAAAGCGAGCCTCCGGTGATACGCGAGTCGGTCGTCTAACGGAAACCCGGCGAACTCTGCGATGTAAATGTGTCCATATGCGAACGTCGACTCCTAACGATAGTAGAACGTTATCAGTTGGAACATATTCTGACAAAGCCACAAGCACATCGGCCCATCGTCAATGTGTGTGTCAGTTTGCGACCTCGTTTTATACTAGTACCTACGTGGCTGATCGACACGGGAAGCGTTCTCCGGATACAGCAATACTGATACAACAACGGTCGTAAGAGAAGTTGTGATGGCGATCAAAGGATCGTGGTCGCAGTACCGAGGTCTTTGCAGTTGTTCGGCTGACTAATATAGACCTCGTACAGCGATACGACGGTATTTCGAAGTAACGTGACTGACACTATGGAACAGGGTAAAGGACGCAATGGCGTTGAACTGGTGCGAACAAAGAAAAAGAAAGAACGGTTATCTGAAAACATATTAGGACTAAGCAAGATATATGATAGATACAAATGTTTTGGTTCTTAATAGGATATATATATATATATATATATATATATATATATATATATATATATATATATATATAGGCTCATCGGGTGACTGTGGGTAAAAATTAGCGGAAATAAATAGTTCTGTCATTGCAAAGCAAATGCAATTTCACTGTACCACAATTTACTTCAAACACAAGATGACATGACTCACAAATCACATGACACCACATGGGTTGATACAATTACTACTAAGTAACTACTTATCACAAACGTGATTACAGTACTGTTTCTCTCTAAGAGTTTAACTCCAGTTAACAGTATGCGTCATAAACTGGTGACCTTTGGTGGAAAATCAAGGTTATTATATGCATTATGATTTTGTAGATGTGTATTATCCTAGCAACATTTCGTAGCAGCTGCGATGTTTCTTTCTTCTGAATGAATGGTTAGTTTTATTGAATGATACAATATGATACGATGTGTCATATGACGTATCATGGAAGTATCATTACAATAACATATATGGTACACGTCTGGTATGTTATTAATTAACTAATATGGAAGATGCTGTTTAATTATCGACATTAATACGAAACAGCAAAGACACAGTTGCGTTGATCGATCGAGAGACCGGAAAAAACAAAAGCGAAAGAGATTATACCATGTGTAAAATACCTGAAAGTTGATCAGACAAACGATGTTGTGTCGCTAGCCAAAGGCGGCAGTATCGTTTTATTATTTATTTAAATACGGAGAAGACTTCATACCCGAACAAACAGATGTGAATAATTGTGAATGAATTGTGTATATTTATATTTTTCTATTGTCCGCTGTATAGATGTATATAAATTATAATTTCCGTCTCGATAAGACCGCTTTCATTTGTGCGTGGAGTTGCTGCGGTACATGCGCTGAGTTTTACCCCGGAAGTCTCCTAACATGGCCAAATCAGGCCGCGTGTTTTAGCGCTGTTTTATGTTTATTTCATGACGTAGATGTACGACTCTGTATGAGCTGTGAATGATGTGCCAATGCTCTCACGTATACCGTTCTATCACGTGCTTCGCAATCTATTGTAACAAGGCATAGGCATAACATTTGTTTTTGGAAAACTGCTATGGTTTAAACAACCATTGGTATGCGATGAAAAGGTGTATTTATTTATATTCGTAGCTAAAGCTAAACAAATATGTGGTATCCGGTAACAAAGCTGAACTATAGACGGTTCGTCACGAATACAATGTGCAACTGTAAATTGGTTGTTTGATGTTTCAGAGACGTAACTTACATATTAAATTTGTGGAGTGAAATAAAACCGGCATATTCACTGAATTAAATTGGCATAAAATGCGCGGTACATCTTCTCGACGTATCTCTTTCTGTTGTCTTCTGCAGATTACCGGAAACCACAATATTTTTTATTGGCGTAACGATATTTAAGTTTGTCATTGTTGACGAGCTAACATTGCGTAGAATGTTTAGCACTGCATATCATAAGTAGCATACTACATAAATGAGGTCGATTGTTTTAGATACTCGTTTGAATTTGGGACATGTTTAGTGATACATTGAACCTAATCACCACTCTGTAGCGATACATTCGAACTATATGTTGATATGTCGTCGGTATATATTTCATTGCGTTAACAAGTATTGCTTGGAGTTATCCAGATCCTGCAAATATTCTGTAACAATCTGAGTTTTAGTTTAAGGCGCTTACACTAGCGTAAGGGCGGAGTACGATCCCCCCCAAAAAAAAAACCCGTCCCCTCGTCACCCGTACCACCGTCCGGTCGTTACAATGTCAGCATCGTCCGTAGTCGCCATTGCTAAGACACCCGTAACGTGACGCCACCTAGCGTTACACCGGGCGTGCATTCAAGCAGAGTCGATCGATGCTTCGGAGTCCGGTTGGGTGTCAGGTCGATTGACCCGTGCTCCGTTCGTGCTAATTTATTTCTTGCTTATATTGTTCACTCATATCTGTGTTATGTTGTGTGCTGGCGGCAACAGATGTCGTTGGATGTTGTAAATAGTAAACGTTGTACTTGTTTTTATTGGAATGCAATATCGCAGTGGAGAATAAAATATATGTGTTAACAAAAGTTCGTCCGTGGTGGTGTTTTCTTTTCGTTTGCCATATCAGTTGTAATCGTAGCGTGTTTACAGTCGATTTATATTTACATTAAAACTCCCTCCTCGATTCATATCCCATCGTGAATTCGGTTAGATCAGTTGAAAATATTACAAAATTCGGCCGTCATTTAAAAACTTATCTTTACAACCTTGCTTATCCACCGTAGCTCCCTAGCGCCTTGACCCATCTGTTGATAATTGAAATACTTCTTATGGATTTTTAGATTGACCAATCCTTTTGTTTTGATGCGCCTCTGAGCTGGGTTTCCAGGGATTTAGGCGCAATAGAAGTTATCTTATTATTATTATATGAATACGCTAACTTTAGATCATTGTAAATCTATCTCCTCTGAGGCAACGAGGTCCATTTGCCTCTTTCTGTGTTAATTCTCCTCGTTGAATTATTGGCCTCTGATCTCTCAATTGGCGATGTATTTGAAAAAGACACAAAGGTGTTGTTTATGTATTAACTTTTTCAGTGGTCAAGTAGTTGCGCCACCTGGGGAGTGTCTCACAATAAAGATGATGTATTCACCAGCAGGTGGTGCCACGATTTACAGGCGGGCGTAAACTTTTAGGTAATAATGGTTGACAAGATTTCCATCCAGACCAAAAACCGAGATACCAGTGAACAGAGAAGTTGTTGCTTTATCGAAAATCCAACATATTTTGTTTCTATTCGTAAACTGCCCATCTGAGATGTTTGTTAATTTTTTTTATACATATTGACGTAATTTACAATCACACAATCAGCAGACTATTAGTTCCATTAATTTATAATCCTCGGACATTATGAAAACTAAAGAAGATTACACCTACAGGTGATACCTCGTCTACCCACGTGGCGATTTGTTCTCATAAATCCCACAGCACGTTTGTAAAGCATGACGGTTAGCTATCACTGGCGTCGGAACGCGGTGAATACTTCGGCGCTGAAACTCTCCAAAAAGCTCCAATTGCATCCCCCTGAAGCTCGCAAAAAATCCACCTCGAGGTTGTCCAAAACCTCAGTTTGCACCCACTCCCTTGAGGCTCGACAAAACAACCAGCCTTGATGCTCTCCCCGACATAAATTTGTCCCCCTGAGGCTGACTAAAAACCTTAAATTGCACCCCGAGATCCACCCATCTTCCTTGTATATTGGGGGTTAATCTTAAGTCCAGCCCCCACCGAAATTATTGGGGGACAGAGCCCCCAAGCCTCCCCCCGGTTCCGACGCCTATGGATATGCATGTTGATATAGCTTTATTAATTTATCTTTGAAAAAGAAGTCCACCATATGGTCTATAATTTAACTTTCTAATAACTCACAAATCGCCTCACCTCACACCACCTCACATATCCTCTTCGGGCCTTGTGCTCCATAAGGCTGCTTTGCAACTTCTCCATCTCGCTTTGTGAACGGCTACGTGCTTCGCTTTGCTGTGCGCCATCCCAATTGCTGTCGTTCTTTTTCAACAGTTGTTTGCCGTGTTGTTTTTGGGCGAATCACTTTTCTTTTTCCCTTTTCTTCTTTGTATTTGTACGCTGATCTTTTCTTTTTCTGACTGACATTACTGGCCATCTAATTTCGAATATCCGTCTTAAAAGAAAAGACAAAAGACGCTGTGAAACGTTGACAATAAAACAAAAGTGACAACAGAAAACTACACACATTTCACTTCAACAGTTTAACAATTGACGTGCATTGCACGTAGGTTAAACAACTGACGTGCAATGTGTGAATAAATGAATGAATGAATGAATGAATGCTTTATTTCGGAATTTAATAATACATAACATAACATAACATAACATAACCAGTTTATATGCCTATACAATGGTTTGATAAAGACAAGCAAGCTGAGTAACTGGTCGCTGCCAGGTCTTTGGGTCCCTGCGCTATCTAGTTTTTTTTGGTCACTTTTGTATTTTATTTTCAACGTTTCACATCCATACATTAGTTCTTAATGTGTGTGTGTGCGTGTGTGCGTGTGTGCGTGTGTGCGTGTGTGCGTGTGTGCGTGTGTGCGTGTGTGCGTGTGTGCGTGTGTGCGTGTGTGCGTGTGTGCGTGTGTGCGTGTGTGCGTGTGTGCGTGTGTGCGTGTGTGCGTGTGTGCGTGTGTGCGTGTGTGCGTGTGTGCGTGTGTGCGTGTGTGCGTGTGTGCGTGTGTGCGTGTGTGCGTGTGTGCGTGTGTGCGTGTGTGCGTGTGTGCGTGTGTGCGTGTGTGCGTGTGCGTGTGTGCGTGTAGATATATACAAGTGTGTATATTTGAGCTCTTGAGTTTTATGAATGATGTCCTTGCTTTCGTATGCTGTTGATACTATCACCACCCTCTCCCCCTTGCTTTCTGTTGATACTATCACCACCCTCTCCTTGCCTGCTGCTCTACTTCATTCAGGTATTATCGAGCTGTAATATGTCGTTGCATTTGCTGTTAATCATAAATATTTCTGTTTTCTTTTTATTGATTTTTAGCCCGGGTTTTGATGCAAATGTATTCATTTTTGTTGCTTTTGTGGCCATAGGTATGTAGCTTGGTGACACCGATGTTAAAGTCACTGGTCTGTGAACAATTTCTAGAACTTGCTTGAACAGTAATACAGTGTATACATGTTGCGTCTTTTCATTTAAAACGAACCCTTCCTTCTGTTAATGATAATTTCAAAGCCGTTGCAAGTGTGCGAGTCCGACCCTGTGATAATTTGTTCAACTGTTTCCAACAGAAATGTAAATCGGTGAATGCAGTGAACGCACACAAAGCGTAACGATTGCATCTGTATTTTATTTCCGGTATGTTTCCCAATGTAACGTAATTCAGGCCATCCAGCAGTATCGCCGCAATGTGGACGAAAGTTGTCGTCCATGGTCACCAGGGGGCGATGTTTACCCATTCTAATCTATATCCGCTAGTTGGCGTGCCTGTTCCTTCTTATCTACCACTGACACTCAACAAAGGTATTTGGAAACGTTTTTAAAATTTTAATCTTAAATGATACGAACAACTTTAATTCAGCCAAGCGAAGCTGAATATCAAAAAATGTGTGGACGTTGCGAAAAATATAGCGGGCTACCAATTGGGAAAGATGAAATTCAGTTGTGAAGAAACATGTACGCCATCTAGCAAATGTATAAGCATATATTATCAACCTCTGAAGTATTACCATCGACATAACTAGGTATACTTGCTAACTAGACATATATTAATTAAACACATTGTTTACTTATACAACGCGAACTTAACATATACACTTAAAATGGGATCTCCCAGAGCTGTGCTTCCGTATTGAACGATTAATTTCTAACATGAAAGTCAACATTCCAAATGCTAATTCGTGCAGATGGAGTTAAGCTTTCCAGCGCGCTAAAGTACAAGGTAGTGCTACTATAGTTTTAGATTTTGCCTTTATTGAAAATATTACAACACTTCTAATACAATAATATGACTCTTGAAAAAGGGTTTAATATTATATGAAATTATTTGAAGACAAAACGTCCATAAAATTTGATTCGGTTTGTTTATGGGGGACTGGTGTTCTTAAAGTCTTCAATAACATTATCCACACAATTTCTTAAGTTGCCTATTAATTTCATATAATGCATCATCTGTTACTATACGATTATGTTATTGCACCACATATATCTATAAATGTATATATAACATTTCATAGATTTAAATTCGGCCTACGTCTCAAACGTTTGTCACTACAAATAATTCGATCGAGAAACATATTAAACACTTTCGCTGAAGCATCCTCCCATTCCTCATAGGCTTAGGCAGACGCATTCATATTTTATCAACATTGTGTCGACGTCAACAAAATTATGGCGCTGCCTAGATTTTCATGGTGCGGGTGAGCGCCGCGTACTTCTACTGCCGCACGCGCGCTGCTTACTTCCTGCTAACGATGCAGCGGGACACTTCTGAGACCCTATCGCACATCTTCCGCCAGCCTTGGCGGCCTCTCTTCACCTGCTGACAGCAAAGCCTGCTTTCCCCGTCATTCGTGAACAACTTGCAGTCGGAGTTGTTACTGCATGCCGCACCTACAATGGAATTTATTGTTATGTTATAGCGTCCTATCTGTAAAATGTTTGAAGCGCTGTACATACAAAATACCACGTAAAATAGACAAATAAACTACCTACCAATAGAGCAACAAACAAAGGGCGTTACAGTATTTTGATTTTGTTTAACTGGTCTCCACAGTGGAAAGTAGTTCACCGCTCAATTTTCTCAGGCAGGAGCAAGAAGGTAAAGAATTAGCTTATCAAAAAGCACGATCTCCTGTGCGCAGTAGCTATACCATCAACCTTGCCCTGTCTCTCTTCGGCTTGGTTCCTGGATGCATAGTACCTCCAGTTGTCTTTAATTCTATATGTGAGTCTATGTCGCTATAAATAGAATAACATCATATTAAAGAAATTTCCTCCAGCAGCTTAAAGTTGCATTATGAGTAAAACTCTCATTTAAAACCGTACATGTCCAGTTAGCATTTGATGTGTTATTTGATAAATTATGCATTTGTAAAATTACTGGTTCCCACTTCCAGCCTCTGGAATAATAAATGAATGACACGCGGATATATAATATTTAATCTTCTGCGCCGTTTTTTCTTAAAATTGTGTGAAACAAATTATTATGTGAAACAAAGTGTATCTGGAGTTCAGGAAAGTGATGTATAGTATATAGAACATGCTGATTCACTGGACTTTTGGATTTAACATATGGACGGTCTCAGTGCAAGGCCAACTATTCCATAATGAATGACGATGTTCATGCTGGCGGTCATCTTGAATTTGCTACCCTATTTGCTATCCTTTTTTCAAATTATAGAATACGTTGACGATACAAAGAATGACTGGTACAAGAACAATGTATACTGAACATAGTAATACGGTGAATGAGTTTTCAACCGCCATTTTGAAATTAAAGATAGCGGCCCTATACTTCCGTTCACACGTATCTAATTATATAATCATTCATATAAAACAGCCAATGTTAAGGACTCCAGACATCGTCATAAACATGTAAGGAATTATTGAAAATAATATTATAATGGAAAATTAACACAGTTCGCTTGGTGGAGGCAATCGTTAATTTGGTTAACTTTTCCTGCTTAGAACAATTGCCACCCTAATTTTGTTAGACCTCTATAACATAAAGTTACATATATTCAAGTGAACGTTTGTTTTTAACGAATATTCTGTACGAAATTACACAAAGGCCAACACTGTATGAAGTATCATTAGATACAGAAGCACATTTGTGGATTTAAAACTGTTCTTAGTAGCCACGGAGGTAAGAATAATGACACCGGTTGTGTTTATTTGTTTCATTAGTGAAATATAAACTAATGACACTGACAGACAACATCAATTATATGAAAATTTATTATTGTAAGACCATTGAAAACTGTACGAAAACAATAACTACAATGATACAGTTATGCATTTTGCAGTAAAAACACGTTTGTTGTGGAACGGGGGACACTTTACTACTATCGATCAAATGGTTGCTATTGCTTACAAAACACGTTTGTTGTGGAACGGGGGACACTTTACTACTATCAATCAAATGGTTGCTATTGCTTACAAAACACGTTTGTTGTGGAACGGGGGACACTTTACTACTATCGATCAAATGGCTGCTATTGCTTACAAAACACGTTTGTTGTGGAACGGGGGACACTTTACTACTAATCGATCAAACGGTTGCTATTGCTTACAAAACACGTTTGTTGTGGAACGGGGGACACTTTACTACTATCGATCAAACGGTTGCTATTGCTTACAAAACACGTTTGTTGTGGAACGGGGAACACTTTACTACTATCGATCAAACGGTTGCTATTGCTTACAAAACACGTTTGTTGTGGAACGGGGGACACTTTACTACTATCGATCAAACGGTTGCTATTGCTTACAAAACACGTTTGTTGTGGAACGGGGGACACTTTACTACTATCGATCAAACGGTTGCTATTGCTTACAAAACACGTTTGTTGTGGAACGGGGGACACTTTACTACTATCGATCAAACGGTTGCTATTGCTTACAAAACACGTTTGTTGTGGAACGGGGGACACTTTACTACTATCGATCAAACGGTTGCTATTGCTTACAAAACACGTTTGTTGTGGAACGGGGGACACTTTACTACTATCGATCAAACGGTTGCTATTGCTTACAAAACACGTTTGTTGTGGAACGGGGGACACTTTACTACTATCGATCAAACGGTTGCTATTGCTTACAAAACACGTTTGTTGTGGAACGGGGGACACTTTACTACTATCGATCAAACGGTTGCTATTGATTACAAAACACGTTTGTTGTGGAACGGGGGACACTTTACTACTATCGATCAAATGGTTGATATTGCTTACAAAACACGTTTGTTGTGGAACGGGGGACACTTTACTACTATCAATCAAATGGTTGCTATTGCTTACAAAACACGTTTGTTGTGGAACGGGGGACACTTTACTACTATCGATCAAATGGCTGCTATTGCTTACAAAACACGTTTGTTGTGGAACGGGGGACACTTTACTACTAATCGATCAAACGGTTGCTATTGCTTACAAAACACGTTTGTTGTGGAACGGGGGACACTTTACTACTATCGATCAAACGGTTGCTATTGCTTACAAAACACGTTTGTTGTGGAACGGGGAACACTTTACTACTATCGATCAAACGGTTGCTATTGCTTACAAAACACGTTTGTTGTGGAACGGGGGACACTTTACTACTATCGATCAAACGGTTGCTATTGCTTACAAAACACGTTTGTTGTGGAACGGGGGACACTTTACTACTATCGATCAAACGGTTGCTATTGCTTACAAAACACGTTTGTTGTGGAACGGGGGACACTTTACTACTATCGATCAAACGGTTGCTATTGCTTACAAAACACGTTTGTTGTGGAACGGGGGACACTTTACTACTATCGATCAAACGGTTGCTATTGCTTACAAAACACGTTTGTTGTGGAACGGGGGACACTTTACTACTATCGATCAAACGGTTGCTATTGCTTACAAAACACGTTTGTTGTGGAACGGGGGACACTTTACTACTATCGATCAAACGGTTGCTATTGCTTACAAAACACGTTTGTTGTGGAACGGGGGACACTTTACTACTATCGATCAAACGGTTGCTATTGCTTACAAAACACGTTTGTTGTGGAACGGGGGACACTTTACTACTATCGATCAAACGGTTGCTATTGCTTACAAAACACGTTTGTTGTGGAACGGGGGACACTTTACTACTATCGATCAAATGGTTGCTATTGATTACAAAACACGTTTGTTGTGGAACGGGGGACACTTTACTACTATCGATCAAATGGTTGATATTGCTTACAAAACACGTTTGTTGTGGAACGGGGGACACTTTACTACTATCAATCAAATGGTTGCTATTGCTTACAAAACACGTTTGTTGTGGAACGGGGGACACTTTACTACTATCGATCAAATGGCTGCTATTGCTTACAAAACACGTTTGTTGTGGAACGGGGGACACTTTACTACTAATCGATCAAACGGTTGCTATTGCTTACAAAACACGTTTGTTGTGGAACGGGGGACACTTTACTACTATCGATCAAACGGTTGCTATTGCTTACAAAACACGTTTGTTGTGGAACGGGGGACACTTTACTAATATCGATCAAATGGTTGCTATTGCTTACAAAACACGTTTGTTGTGGAACGGGGAACACTTTACTACTATCGATCAAATGGTTGCTATTGCTTACAAAACACGTTTGTTGTGGAACGGGGGACACTTTACTACTATCGATCAAATGGTTGCTATTGATTACAAAACCTTTCCACCATTTTCATATAACAAAAGAAAAACTAATAATATGAAAATATAATACATCAAACATATATTTAATATATGTGTTTGAGATCCAGAATTTGTTGATAAACCTTTGCATCTGAACTATATAAAACGAGAGCACGCATACGCAGCTGTGCATGTATGTATGCGAGCGTTCGTGTATCTGCGGTATGTCATGCTTCACACGACCCAACTTACCAAGTCCCCCTTTCTCTCCTGACTGGAAGACTTTTGACTGCTTTCCTTTTGGCTTCTGGGGCACCGGAAGTGGCACACAGTATCGATTACCCGTGCGTCCGAGCAAGATGCAGATGGTTCCCATTGGGCAGTCGTCGTTCACGGCGCACAGCTCCAGGTCTTTCTCACGGACGCAGAAACCCGGCACAGCATAGCTCAACCCTCCTATACAGAGCGCATGTCTCTTAGATGTCCACAGGATGTGTGTGTGATATTTGCACAAGCACAACTTAAACCGACCATGTCTGTTCCGCATTTAGTAATACAATGTCCCTAACATTCAAATAACTGTGTTGAAGGTTAACTGTCTGCCAAGTTACATTTAATAATCCAGAAGCATTGGGTGTAATCTGAATGCTTTGCCCACGAAATTTTTAGATTGTATACGAAACAATGACATTGCGGACACCAGCCATTTCGGGTAACGGAACAGACAAGGTCGTTTACACACAATTAGTTGAACAACCACACCACTGTAATCATATTCATCGGTAACATCCAAACAATCTTTATGTAATTTAGAAGTTTCATTTTACTGTTGGCTTAATAACATATAGAAGAAAGGGTGGTCGTCCGTTTGTTTGTATTGTAAAATAATGTTATGTAGTATAAATTATTATGTGTTCTAACATTTTTGCCCAAATATGTCTTAACGAAGCAGACACATCCTTTGAATACAAATCAAACTACTTCCTCTCGAAACACATTTCAACAAGGAAACGGTTCATTAAACCACACGTGGGTGGTTAGTATGTTATAACATATATTGTTTATACTGTATAACGTAGGGCGCAGTAACCGAGTGATTAGAGTACCGGACTGTCGACCGGAAGCACTGGTGGTTCAGTACTGGTTTGGCACCAGCCAGCGTGGAAGGGTAGGCCAACAACAACAGCATGCAAAGTAGAATGAAGCCAAGGCCCCCAGTCCTCGGCAGCATCGAAATAGTCTGTGACCATGGAGGCGGTTCGGATCAACCAGGGCTACGTGCAGGGGGTGCTAAGAATCTCTGGATCAAGAAGAGCCACCAAAAGAAGGTAAGTAGACTGAAGATAGCAACATATAAGAGATGAACAGATACAAGAACTGGAGGAAGAACTTATGGAAACCAGATTGGTATGGGATGTAATCGGGATCGGAGAAGTTAGAAGAAGAGAGGAATGCTTCACTACCTTACAAAAAGGCCACCTACTAGACCATTCCACGGCGAACAACGGAGTAGCAGAACTTGTTCTATGCATAACAAAGCTGTACAAACTGAAGATAGTACAAGTATATGCACCAACAACATCATACTCAGAAAAAGACGCAAACAACTTCTACAACGACGTGCATGAGACCTTAGAAAAGGCAACCCACTACACGATAGTGACGGGATACTTTAATGCGCAAGTAGGGAAACGAACAAACATTTCGGAAACGGCAACAGACAAATTTGGCCTAGGTGTGAGAAACGAAAGAGGCGACACCTTGGTAGATTGGGCAACATCAAGAAAGTACAAAATCATTAATACCATGTTCCAGAAGAAAGCAGGGGGTGGACGTGGAAAAGCCCAAATGGAGAAACGAGAACGAAATTGACTACATCCTGACACACAGGCCAGACATGGTCACTGACGTAACTGTCATCAACCAAGTGAACATAGGAAATGACCGCAGAATGGTAATGAGCAACAACAAACTGGACGTCAAGGCTGAAAGGATGATGTTGATAAACAAGAGACTACCAAGTGTAGATACCACACAAACAGGAACCAAAACGATCGAATTCCAACTCAAACTGCGGAATCGATTCGATACATTAAAAGACATCGACACCATGAACGAACGTCACTGAGATGATCCAACTAAGTGCGACAAATTTAGCCAAAGCAATCAACAGGCATGTAAAGATGAGACTATCGTCACCGACACGAGGACTGATAAAGAAACGACGAGAAATGGTGGATAATGGCGACCGTAAAAACAAATAGAGTGTGCAGAAATATGCCAGACCATCAAAAAGAAAGCGAAGGAAGACATCAGGAAGTACAAACAAGGGATCACACCAGAATCGATTATGGCATCAAAGTGCCTGAAGAAAGCCAGAAGAACACAGGCACTAGGCCGAAACAGACTGATTACACTTCTAGACAAGCAGTGTAGATACATAAAAAATCAAGATATGATGATGGAACGAATAGAGGAATTCTACACCGAGCTATACGATAGTGAACAGAGTACAATAATTCACATCGATCCGAAAGAGGTACCAGAGATAACATCATGGGAGGTGGAAGCAGCGCTAAGAGATATGAAGAATGGGAAGACATCAGGCAACTACCACGTAAACATTGAAACATTAAAAGCTGGAGAAGATACCAGTTCGAAGACACTGGCTAAGCTGTATACTAAATGTTTATCAGAAAGACGAATACCCACCGCATGGAAGAACGCAAATATGGTGATAATCTTCAAGAAGGGAAATAAGAAAGACTTAAAGAACTACAGACCGATATGACTGTTATCAAACATCTACAAATTACTCACAAATATATTAAAGAATAGGCTAGAGAAGACACTCGACGAAAACCAACTATGAGAGCAAGCAGGTTTCAGAAGCAGGTACTCAACGACAGACCACATACACAAACAAAGATGGAAAGAAGTATGTTAAACATCACATATCGGGAGAGAAAAACAAACGTCTGGGTAAGAGAGAAGACAAAGGTCATAGACGTGATAGAACAAATCAGAAGACAGAAGTGGACCTGGTCAGGGCACATCAGCAGACTACGAGATAACCGATGGACATCGCATATCACAACCTGGAGACCTTACGAAGGGAAACGATCTAGAGGAAGACTGGCGAGACGGTGGAGAGACGAACTAGACGAGTACTGGAAGGGCACATCTGACAGAGGACATCGCAAGACAGGCAGCTTTGGAAATGACATACTGAGGCCTTCGTCCAACCACGGGATACTACGGCTGCACAATGGTGATGATGATGATGATGATGGTGATGATGATGATGATGATGGTGATGATGATGATGGTGATGGTGATGGTGATGATGATGATGGTGATGGTGATGGTGATGATGGTGATGATGATGATGATGGTGATGATGATGATGATGATGATGATGATGATGATGATTGTGATGGTGATGATGATGATGATGATGATGATGGTGATGATGATGATAATGATGGTGATGATGATGATGATGATGATGATGATGATGATGATGATGATGATGATGGTGATGATGATGATGATGATGATGGTGATGGTGATGATGATGATGATGATGATGATGGTGATGATGATGGTGATGATGATGGTGATGGTGATGATGGTGATGGTGATGATCATGATGATGAATCTATAATAGGTTTTTAAATAAAATGAAATTAACATTGGTAAGGTTTTCTGTCAATCGCATAAAACGTGAATTCAAAAAAGTATAATAAATCAGTCGTCATCCTCGATTGCTAGTAAACGCCATCTTTATTTTGTAGTTCGAGAGGCGAGTGTTTGAATTGCAATAGTGAAGATTTTAACACTTGTTTGCAACCACTGACTGTCTGACAGATCAAAAAACCATTAT
>OZ023209.1:57501485-57508985 GCA_963995525.1 Escarpia spicata
ATGTTGTACAGGCCGTGGTAAGCAAAATCCGGCACTGGAGAACTGTCACACTTCAACAACGTCCGTAAACAAAACAGATTGCGGTGTGTAGGGGTCACTTATTCCAATTTTTTTCTAGTTTATCGCAGTACGTCTGACGACTCGGACCTTCCAAATGATTAACAATATCCGACCGAAGCGGATTTGTCGCCAATCCAGTGCCTAAAGCGCGGTTTTTCTGAGCCAGAACTGACAGCAGTTCCCTCCGTGCCCTCCATCTATCCTCTCTCTCTCTCTCTCTCTCTCTCTCTCTCCCTCTCTCTCTCTCTCTCTTCTCTCTCTCTCTTCTCTCTCTCTCTCTCTCTCTCTCCCTCTCTCTCCTCTCTCTCTCTCTCTCTCTTCTCTCTCTCTCCTCTCTCTCTCTCTCTCTCTCTCTCTCTCTCTCTCTCTCTCTCTCTCTCTCTCTCTCTCTCTCTCTCTCTCTCTCTCTCTCTCTCTCTCTCTCTCTCTCTCTCTCTCTCTCTCTCTCTCTCTCTCTCTCTCTCTCTCTCTCTCTCTCTCTCTCTCTCTCTCCTCTCTCTCTCTCTCTCTCTCTCTCTCTCTCCTCTCTTCTCTCTTTTATATTCTATAAAGAATATATTTATTGTTTCGCATGTTTTCAATGTTATTTTTGAATTTGATAAAACAAGATTTGTAATGAATGCGTTTAGTTCTACGTATGCTTTTTTAAGACTAATACTATGGGTAGTCAGGTTGGTCTGAATTGCAGTGTATTCCAGTGATTCGGGTCGATATATTTAAGTGTTTAATATAATTTGTCTCTGAATCGAATTGATTCGAGCAAACCTAAAGTAATCCGAATGGATTTCTTATGTTTGTGTTTTTAATTTAACTGTTTTATGTGGCGTATGTTTATTTTTGGACATGTAATTAAATCATGTAGTATATCATAAGTTATATTACGGTTTGCACCTGGAGATTTGTTAAGGTTGCTCTAAATATTTGATGGAGGAAATCTCCTGTATAAAATTGGTTGTTGTATTAGAGTTTTTACGCTAACTGTAATGTGTCTTAGCAAAGGTTCTAGTGGTAGGAGACTGTATTTATAAAGATGAAGTACGGTTGGTGGTCTGATAATTGTTTAGCTAAAATGCCACATTTAGGCTTCATTGTAGACTTAGTTCATTTACAAAATAAATTATCAATTAAGGTTCCATTGTTTTGACAGTTGGGTTGGAAGTGTTATATGAAGAAAAACTATATGAAATTAAGGTATCAAAAATTCCCCAAATACTTCTTTTTTGTTTATTATCAAAAGGTTAATATTAAAATCCCCTGCAATATTAACATCTGAGTTTGTTCTGTCAAATGACGAAAAGATAGGTGTGAATTCGGCAAGGAACTGTTTGTAATTTTCATTAAGTTCTCTTCGGGGCCAATTATTATTTCTTTTGAAAGCCCATCACCAATTGCTTTAATAAATTGACCTTCCCAATGTTCGCTGTGATTTAGGGATGATATTACTTTTAAATTAAACGTTTTGTTTAGATGCATAACCAACCCAGATTTATTGCCATGTTTTGCCTTGCGTAATGCAATGATATCCTTCAAGTTGTAGATGGCACTGAGAGCCAGCATTCCTGAAAACATGGTAAGCTAACTTTAAAGTTTATCAGATTAAGGTCTTCGAGGAAGGCTTCTATTTCACAATATTTAGCATTGATTGATTAAATGTTTGTGCTTAGAATGCAAAAATGTTCATTGTTTCTTTCTGCCACTAATTTAAAGTTATCAGGATCATAATAAGGGGAATGACGTATTAGTTGGATATCCTCATCAGATGTTTCATTTAACTGTAATATATTTAATTAAGAATTATGGTTAGAACCTCCGTGAAAATTAAAAACAGTTTCATCATCCATTTTCGTATTCAAAGTTCTGGTTACAAAATACGCATTTATAACCGATTGTCTGCTAAATATTAATCATATGTCATATAAGATGCAATGTAGAGTCAGCGTATATGTCATACAGAGAATTACAACGACTGCTTGTGTAGCAGTATACGAATACAGCCGAGCTTCATCGCTCTCGGGAATTAACCTCTCGATGATATGGGCACGGCATAAGGCGTTCTCGCTCGTTAAAACGATACAAAATAAAACACAACGTTTGGAACAAAACTAAATATAGCAATAACCAAGGCAAACGGAAATGTATGGATGATCGCGCGCGACAATATTCACATTCTGTGACCGATGGTGGCGCAGCGAACATGGAAATTCAAACCACTCTGACCTCGCTTCATAAAACAGGCAAGTCTGTGTCGAATACTAATTCAGCCGTTTAATGCCTCTGTCGCTTCATGCTGAGGCGGTTTAAGCCGTCGAGATTCACATGAATTACTGGACATGCAGCACGGACCATGCAACCTAGGGAAATCGCTTGACCGGGACATAAAGGCGGGGCAATTATTCTCCCGAGGGTACTAACTGAAGGCTGCTTCGTTGATATACAATATGCAATTCGTCGCTTTATAGGATCTCGGAAGAAAGAAACTGCGCGGTCGATATACACATGTGTTTGTGTGGTGTTCGGCAAACAGTTTAATTAACGCGGTTTGTATCACCTTTGCTACACGGCAGTAATACCAAACAACGCCTTATGCATTGTGGGATTTACTTGTTTACTTGGAATGTTCTTCTTCGGTAAAGTGTTACGATCAATACAGGCATCTTCTTTATCTACATCGATGTGTATAACCCGCCATTCTGAGATATTTGTCGATTCGTCTCTAAACATATTCACACCTTTTGGTCCGGGAGTTCTTCTATTTTTCGCCTTTCTGATATATTTATCGATTTTATGTCTGAACATATTCATATTGCTAGCATGCACACAATCAGCAGATGCTTAGTTCAATTCATTTATAACTGCATGTGCTCATTAGTGAGTTGCTTCTGAACAGCCTGTCACTGTTTGCAAAATAATTGGACAGGACAAGAAGTGTCGGAATGTCCACTCGAATGATAGGCTGACAAACGAAGACAAGCTTTCAAACAAGACTCATATAAGACGCCTCCACTCAGCTGGTCACTGCTATCGTAACGCAGAAGAAACAGTGTCAACGTGCATCTCGTGACAAGAGTCGCGGCAGAAAACAAAGGAACCACATACAACATTGGTCTATGATAACATTGACATTGAAATGGCAGACCTTTCAACCACAATGAAAACCGAACCTTAATGGAAAATGCTACACAATGTTCCGTATTAGGCCGACCAATGTTTGGTTCGTCCAACTTTCTCAAAACCACCTCGCGTGCAATTGAGTTGCTCGCGTTTCCCATAATTGACACGAAAAGTGAGCACTTATATAGACCAGACTCGCCACGTATTGTTAACGCGTAATGTCATAATTTCTCTATTAAAAGGAAATAATCAATTCAATCAGTATCGTTGAATAATGTGTATGGGAATAATATAAACGTGTCCTTACCGAGTACACAAATAATTACGTTCGCACGAACGTACGCGTGTCCAGATAAATGCTTGCCAAATTGCAGGCGTTTACCTAGTTTACCGACTGTGATGAAGCTAAACAAATGAAATAATAGGTGTTATCAAGATATCAAATTACATGGAACACTAGCATCAAGTGTCAATTGATCCACTACCGGTCGGACTGATTGGCTGGTTGGTTTGTTCATGTCTACTTCATTAGCCACCATTATCCAGACATGGTTGGAATTGTGTGTAATTAATCGCCCAACTGTGTTTGAACGAACCACATTTCTATTTAATTTTGCAGTTACTGGATTTGTTAAATTTGAATGTTTTAACTCGAATGTCATATTTGTACTGCCGGGAAGTTCGATATTCGTGAATAAATAACGTGAAGTCATATTAGTGAAAACACACGGATGGTCAATTATGGAAAGAATAGAAAGAGTTTATACATATATAACATGATTTTATGTAAATCGATTTGACACTGTATTTTTTAATATATGCACCCGCGAAGCGCCTGCGTTTAAAAGGGAACTGAAACGGTGCTGTTATATGCTACACATTTCAATATATATAATCTCAGTATGCATTAATGATGACAGAAACCTATACTCAATTATAAGATAAACAGAAAACTTATTTTGTTCTATACCTAAATCGGCAAGATAGAACACTGCGTATCGCCATCTTGTTTCCCCAAGCGAATGGTTTGAGTCGCTCCTATCTAATCAATGTAAATTTGTGGGTTTTTTTCCCGATTTATTTCAAAACTACACGTAACACAAGCAATCATATTAACAATTATGAATGTTCAAATAACTGATGCTGTTTCACTGATAATTGTATTCAACCATTTTAGCTAACGCTATATATGACGCCATCCAACTGAATTTATTAGAACTACGAAATGCGGACTATATCACTTTGAGCCAGCGTAACCTAGGCTGTTGTTATTCCTTCGAGTTTTGTGTTCGAAACCGGAATATGTACACTTATGCGTGTTCCAATGATGTCACAACAACATTTTAATTAGCGACACGTCTTCAATGCTCTTAGCGGACAGCCAGACAACGATCGCGAAACGGTTTGTGTTAGCGCCTTCCGCCCGCGACAGTTGACACGAGGTAGGGCGCCGTGACACTTCGTGGCGATTTGCCTTGCGCGTTTTAAAAATCCTGCGTCATAAATCCACCAAAACAAATGAATACAGTTACATAGTAACCATACGACGGGAGACATTTGTATGAACCAGCTGGGCCGGTTGCTAGGCGGCGTGACGTCTTCACTTCGGTTTTCTATAATATGTCACGTTTCCAGGTCGATTTGGTCGAATATTACTACCTCGGTGCATCGTTATACGTAGACAAATCGACCAAAGATGGACCTGTGACTTTGACCAAGAATTACGTTTAGACGATCAAACATTCCATGTTCGTCATATTCGTATTTAATCTTGCAATCAACGTCCGAAAGTGAACACTTGCAGAGCTTGCCTCCGGCGGACGCGACAAAATCATCATCTATAATATGTTTTTTCTCTGGGAATCCTTCCTTCCTTACGTGAAAAGTTGTTTCCTAGCACTTATAATATATCCTGTAGCCATTCAGTGCATTCGATTTTTTTGTTATTGTGTTTTTGTATGCGATTCGTCGGTTTTACTGGGAGTAATGCCGAGTCGCTTATTGAATTACACTGTGCGACCGTGAGTGGCATTTCGCGACTCAAATCACTCGGCGCAGGAGCGTAGTGGCTGCGCCCAGTGCCGATATTGGCGATGTTTAAACAAATATTTAAAATATATCGCGGCGCTGTGCTTATCAGATCATGGTGATATGTACTGTACATGGTATGTTCTTATGCTTGGGCTATGTTTGTTCAAGCGCTTCATTCCACCTTTAAACAGCTTGCACTATAATTGCTTTAGAAAAAGGATGCGAATTATGGTAATTTTCCCACTTTCGCGTAGTACCCGGTTATCGGCAAAATGTCACAACAATACATTTCATCTACGACATATTTTCTGATGTTGAACAGTTTCAATGTCTATCGGAATAATGCCAATCTGCGAATTTGTTCCACACTAACGAATATTAAAAATCATATGATCACATCGGCAATAGGCAAAATCGTTACCGCATTTACCAGAACGTTATTAACCGACTCAATCACGCAGTCACGTGTGGGACAGCCTGATCGCCACGCCATCTGGCGAGCAGAGGAAGAATAGTTCCCGATGAAGACTACTGACGGTGCTCAAAACACTGGGGTGCGTTTCCAAGTTATATAAGGAAATTATAGTTATGTAAGGAAAGGAAAATATATTTTAATTAAAGAAACATTTTAGGTTGATATGAATCGTTGTCTTATTATAGTAACGTTCTAGTAAATGTTTAATAAATGTTACTGTGATATGGCGACGATTTATATGAAGCTAGATGTTATTACCGGTCTAGTCAGGTAGCATCTGCAACCAAATTTATGCCCGTGGGAATTTGGTGATGAAAGCAAGCCTACCCATCAGGTATCTTAAAGGAACCCCAGGAAATGACAAAAAGCTTGTCGGCAGTATGCGAATCTGTTCAGTTATATATGAGTGATTTAAGACCAAAAACGCGGGAAACTGCACATGCTTAGGATTTTTCAATTTTTTTTAGACAATTTTTTATCCAGTTCGATAGAGTAGTGCAAGGGGAGTAAAACATATATTGGCCATGTTTTGCTAAGACCCCCTGGTACCATAGTAAAATACAAAATGTCTGCCAGTTTAAAAAATGTAACATTTTTTGCGCACGGTCTCCTGTCATCACTATAATATTATTCTGAAATATTGTCGTCAGTCTAATGTCTAGACTACTTCATGTTTTGTAACCATAGTCATATATTTTTAAAATTAGTAATTTAAAAATAATGATTTAAAAAAAACAAATTGCTGTAATGTTGTATGATTTGATGATACACCACTGGGACTATCTTTTGTTTACCAAATTAAGTAGCTGGTGGCCTGGTAGGCATCACACTGAGTCCAAGTGCTCGTACAAAGTTCTTCCTCGTCTCACCAGAGCTAGCAAGGCTTGCTGGAGAAGTTAAAAGGATGGCTGGGCAGTCTTTACGTGTCCCTGTTCGGCATCATGCACTCTTTGCTTCGGCTGTAAGAAGACACGAGAAGAGTGTTGCCGATGTCAGTCGCACGCTGAAGAGCTTTGCCAACCCATTCACTCAGGACGGTGAAGAACACTGTTCAACATGGTTACATGCAGTTGTGACCGAGAGAGTCACCAAAGACCTTTGTAGACAATGTGCACTCGGCCAACATATGTTTGTTGACTTTGTCCGCAGCCGCACCAACACAAATGCGACCAACCTGTGGGCTCCAGTGAAGAAGTGTCAACTGCAAACTTGGAATAGCGAAGGGAAGCGTGTGACACTCAACCTCGGACAGAAGGTGTCGAGCTGAAAGAAGACCGAAGTCTATTTGCTCGCATGCTGGTGGTGTGAAATCTAGGCCAGACATCAACTTAGTGGAGACAGTGAGACTACATGAACTCTCAGTTGCGTCACGATCACTGTTTGCTCCTGGTGGACAATTGCTGCATTGCCAAACGAAGAGCAACTCAATGGCCATCTTTGAGAATCTGACAAACAACAATGTGCCCACACACTGACAGAGAAGGCTTGACACTGACACATGTACATACAAACGAAACCAGCATCAGCAAGCAGAGAGACCACACGCAGAATTCCTGTCGTGTTGCACTTGTTGACGGAATGGCACAAGTTCAGAGAACGGGAAAGCCCGACTAGATCACGATCTGCTCATAACTAGCTGACCACTTCACCTCACGCATTCTGGACAGATACGGCAACATGGATGAAATCTGTATCATGTTTGACAGGTATGACATCCACCGTTCATTGAAACAGGCAACCAGAAGCAGAAGACAAGGGAACAAGATCCATGTACCCTACCATATCACTTACAAAATGAACAAAACAGTTCAATACATTTTTGC
>OZ023209.1:57513985-57540648 GCA_963995525.1 Escarpia spicata
ACCCATGGGCGGATCCAGAGAGGTAGCCTTGAGGGCTCAAAACCTCTAATTGTATCTCCCCCGAGGCTTACCAAAACACCTGCACCTCCGCCGGAACAAAGTGAATATCGGGTGGGCAGTATCGGAGCTTCTGCACGACTTCACTGTCGGATCATGACATTTGAAGGTGGGGGGGGTGCAGGAGAAGATTTTCTTCTTTTATTATGCAGTATGTTATGTAATGACACCTTTATAATGTATGTTAAACATTCAAACATGTAGGGCTTACATCAGGATTATTCTAAGCTTGCAACACTCATTGGCCCAACGAAGTACCGATGAAACTGATTGGCCAAATCATGTCTTGCTTGCTAGGTTTCGGGAATATTCAGTCTACAAAAATATGCTAGTTTCTTGGAACCCCCCCCCCCACCCCTGCCTTTGTGGGTCTAGGAATGTGCTTGCATTGCCTATTGGTTAATCCGCAACTGCCTGCTCCTGATGGTACACTGAACGACATACCATTCATACACCTGAAAGTATGCTGAACGATACGTTCAACTTTCGTAATGACATGAACATAACTTAATAGTCCAGCTGCAGAGGGGTACTCATTTTGCCTCACATATTTAATTTATTAAAAAGTTGTCTTACATGTTTCCAGACATGAAAATTCTATTCCGTCATCATTGATATGAACAGGTTTAAAGAAAACAAGATGGCGGCAATATATCTGCTACAAAATGGTTGCCGATGATGCGATTGTCATATATTGTTAAGCATACAACATACACACATGATTAAAATGTCTTTTGACATTTCTTTAGATATTTCAGACATAACACATTTGATGCCAATATTAGTTGTTTTGAAAAACGTAAAGAAAGCAAGAAAAATTGTTGCAGAAGATGCGACCGGAATATTTAAAGTTCGCAGCAAACAGAAAACATGCCTCACCCAATTCCGTGGTAACGCGGTATTGTATTGTTTTCAACTACAGCGCTTCGGCTAACGAGGTGTCCGGGGGACTGAACGCTTCATTTGTAGGTGGCAGTGAATAACGCTTTGGTGCCGAAGTAGTGCTTATGTTAACTTTGGAAAACTACATGTGTTGGCATGTGTACGTCATTGAATGGCATGTTAATTGACCGTAGCAGGCCACCTTAAAGTGTGTGGCCTGGTCTATTACCTCCGAAAAAGGTGGTCCGCCGGTGTTTCCCAATAAGTTGAGAGAACGTTGACCGTATCTCAGAACTTTTGTCAATCTTGCCAACACCAAAGTATGATGCCACAATATCACAACCTGTGAGACCGTGAGCAACTAATACATATGAAACAGTGGAGCTGTGTTCTTCTGCAGCTGCGATGATATCTGCCGATCTTTGAATTGGCGAAACCATCAGAACTTTGCAGGATACTGCCCTGGTGACAGACGTACCGCAAGAGAATGAAGATGTACGTGTCGTCCCCAACGACCAGGACGGTACCTTCCCACTTGAAACTTCCTGCACAATCATAGTATAGCCGTTCTCCCGCATGGCATCCATGTCCTTATGTTTATGTACACAACCACCTGCAATCTCTACGTGAGGAGGATCTCTGCCAACGATTACTAGTTTATACTTTTGAAAGTCAGTCTTGTGTGCAATCAGATCTTTGAAGATCAGATCAGTCAGTTGCGCTTTGTTCGTGGTGATGGCTAGGGCGATTTTCTGTGGTGGCAAGCGAGCTGTGCCACGTAATGTGTTACCCTATTTGCTCCAGTCTCTCCTTGCTACGTCGTGTTGCCTCTAGTATTGCCCTCAGCGCATCTGTTGAACACCTGATCGACGTTCCTTTTCGCTAGGTGACTATGCAGGTAACCACGGAACAGGATGAGGTAGTCATTTACAGGTACCAGATGACGGCCAACTGCACGGCACTACCCAGAGGACAGTATACCCATCGAGGAATGTTGCCTGCGCATCTTGTTTATTGTTTGCATTCCTCATCTTTCCATGTTCTTCAACAATAGAAGTAGGAATAGAAGTAGTTAGGCTTAGGATCGCTTGCGCAGGACTGCAAGCCCATGGTCTCTGTGTCAAACACTTTGGCATCTCACTAAAACCATGGTGGCCAAAATTTTGGTATTGGATCTTGACATCCACCAGACCAACTGTTATCAAAAGACTTCATTTGTGTTTTCCCAGCACTTCTGTCGTGTCAATATTGACCGAAGATGCCAAGGCAGGACGGTACCAATGTAGCCAATGTTGAGGGAATTTCTGGTTTCGTAGTTATTCCAATGATCCCACTTAATCCATGATCTCAACTTATAAAGGTTGTTTCAATGGCCATGTCACTCCAAATGCCACTGAACAGACTAGATATTGATAAATTGCACATGCACACCATTGGACACGCTTTCCATATATCGCACATAGCACAGTGCGTACAGGTCATAATGCACATGTCCTGTGGCAAAGAACAAAGAGGTCATGGCCTTAACAATGTCTACATTCAAAGCCCTGTCTGCTTCTCGCCATGCTCAGGAGTATTCGAGAAGCACGAAGACTGACTTGATGTGATAAACCACTCAAAGCTTTGTTGTTCTGCCCTGAGATGCAAAGTCAGCCAATGCTTGCTGAAGATCACTCCTGCTTTCCAGATGTTGCTTGGCAAAGAGGGGCCAAATTAGTCCCTGTTACAGCATCCTGGGGATTTGACAATCTTAGGGCATTTCTTGCCACTCAGCGATTTCATTACACCTCCAAATGCAGCATCTAGTATTTCTACGATGCCAGTTTCAGCCACTAGTATGCCGATACAACCACACTAACTATTAGGAGGTGCATACCATCCAGTTCCAGATACATGTTACCTAGTTGAGGCAGATTCTCCCACTGGACATGTGGTGCGAGCAAAGCATGCTGGGTACAAATTATGTTTCACCACGTCCTACAGACCCCAACTCGGCAAAACAGTTTGCAGAATTGTTGTAGTAAAAATTTATAATGGGCAATACTATATAAGGATCGGCATATGTTATGTTAGTGTAAAGAACAATCTTCACTTAATGTCTGGGGTAGTTTTAAGACAATACAATTCAGCGTTACAACGGAATTTAGCAAGGCATGTTTTCTGATTGCCACAAACTTGAAATATAGCGTAGGTAGCATCTTCTGCAACCATTTTCTTGCTTTCTTTACATTTTTCAAAACAAATAATGTTGGCATCAAATGGCTGATGTCTGAACATGTGTAAAAGGATATTATAATCATGTGTGCACGTTATGTGCTTGAACATATATGGCAATTTGCATCGTGCAAATGCAACCATTTTATACCATATATATGGCCGCCACGTTGTTTTTTTTAAACGTTTTCAAATAAATGATGGTGGAATCGAATTCCTCATGTGTGGCAACATATAAAACCAAATTTCAATCATGTGTGTATCTTGTGTGGTTGCGAAGGTATCACAATAAGCTGGTTTTAATGGCCATTTTGAATTTTGTCACTTTTTTCAAAATACCCAAGGGTAAGATCTCCGCACTCACCTGAATATAATTATATACATGCCAGGGATGAATAATCAACATAGAAAAAACTGTATCATGCAAAAGGGGGTTAGCTGCTGGACTATAAGCTACATTTTGCAACAGAATCCCCTAAATATAGTTTTGTTTCTTTTGATCATCCACCATGTATAACGCAGGTTGAAGGTAATCAAAGATGACGCGGTCGGCTGCCCAAAGTTTCGACAGGCTAGTTGACAGGAGGTTGGGCTCAGAGGAGGGCACTAGCCGTACATATAGAAAATAATACAGTGTGTATTGTAAAGGCAATCGCAAACCTTAAATAAAATCATTGCATGCTCTTTTTATTTCAAGAATGATTTTTATTTCCCGAACTATATGCCCATCTGACATAACTGGTCACATGCGAATCGACTCACCCATCCGTCATATCTGATGATACAGTGAACGATACGCCCATCTCTAACACCTATTGGTGTGGCGCCCAATACGCCCATCCTTCCCTTTTGACGGTATGCTGATCAATAGGCTTAAAGATGCAAACAAGCGACCAAATCCGATGACGTCATAGCTAGATACGCATAATTGAGCTACACGTAGATAGTAGGGCTAATTGATCGAAACTGGAATTACGATAACGAGACGACCATCTGTGCTATGCTTACGGTAGATGGGAGCGCTGTTTAATGCACACCTACGGTTGAGTCAACTGCGATGTTTGCTTTGGTCACGGGGTTATTAAACATGATGTTAAAGTTTGATCGGGATCGGACAATTCAGCTAACATCGCCACCAAAAAACAGACGAGATTGTGTAAGCTCTTGACACACATATACACACATGCACGCACATATGCACGAACGTACGTACGCACACACACGCGCACACACGCGTTCAGGCATACACACTCGCAAACACGCACACACGCACGCACGCACGCGCACACGCGCACACACCCACGCACGCACACACGCACGCATTCACGCATAACACACACAAACGCACGCACGCACACACACAAACACACACACACAAACAAATGGACGTTTTTAGACAAAATATACCTTGAGTACTAGAAAACGCACGAAAATGCAGAAACACACCAATCTACATTGGTTTATACACATTTGCAAGACTGCTATCTGAGCAGTTCCACATATGCCTGCCTGCAAACTTGCATATCTAGTGGTTGTGCCCATGTTCATATTAGTATACTGTTCGATTGTGTAGCACGGTTTGCATGCACAGCGAAATATTACATCACAGCCAACAGACAATCCGCGAGAAGATCTGCTCTATAAATTGGCCAATTGACGCCACATAGAATGTGAATGATTTGCTCAATCGACCCGCATTTTTCGGTCAGCGCGTTTGTGGCGCAGCATCAAATAGGTTTCCAATTGAATTATGAAGACCGCTTCGTTCGATTTGCCTTTCATATCGATTTACCGACGGAAAGTAGATGGGCGTTAGCGGTTCGTTGCTGGTTACGAAACACAGGCCCATAGTTAGGCTAAGGCAAGGGAAATCGTGGTCACATCATATTGCTAGGTAACGATGTTCTACTGCCTTCTTCATAGCTCATCTACATCGTGCGGTGCCTGGTCCTCTTCAGCTACCTACTCGACAATTGCAAGCTGAAGGGCTACAATTTTACAGTAGGGTTTTTGAAAATAGATAAATGATTTGCTTCTTCTTCTTCGTCTTCGTCGCCGTCGTCGTCGTCACCGTCGTCGCCGTCGTCGTCGCCGTCGTCGTCTTCGTCGCCGTCGTCGTCGTCACCGTCGTCGCCGTCGTCGTCGTCGTCATCGAACGTTCAGACATGGACTCTGGTTTCCTCGTACGAATATCACGATGCGTCTCAGATCCTCCGGAAAGCCGAAGATCTTTCCTTTTGCTGGTGTCTCTTTTGACCAGGTTGCCTTTCTCTCGTTTTGGTGTATAGGACAATCTTGTGTTCCACTACTACAGGGGTTGTGCCACAAGGACACATGTCGGAGTACTAAACGATTTGAAAACTTCTCCGTCATTTATTCCACTCTGATGGACGACGACACCCGGTTTGTCCTGCACAGTACGCCAATGTATCACCTGAATGGATGTGTCCAGAAACATAGCAGACGGCATTATACGGGTTATGCTGTAAGCCGCTAAGAGTTTATTACTCCAGGCAATGGAGGAGGACTACAACAATCTACTTAGTGTTTCACGAAAGAAAAACTATGAACGTTGTTTTACACATGTCGCGCACGTAATTAATTAAAGTTGGCCGTTAATTCAAACGTGAAATAAAAAGAGGCTGCAGTGATTTGCTTTCAGTTAATTGTTTGCTATTGCCTTGACACATAATAGTATATTCTAAATTTGCTAATCTTGAGGTCTCCCCCATAAAAAGTTGGTGCCTCGCAATATCCAGCATTCTTCGTATGGACTTGCTGAAACGTTGCATGTAGCCGTCCTTCTTCTTCTTCCCTTTGCTCCCTTTCTGGGAAATACGTTACTCGGCAGATTCCTCTTCTTTGCCTGTTAATGCTCATCCTATGTCTTCTGCAATGGTCGTCCATTCTTGATAGTTCGCATCTGCCCTTCCGTCGTCTCGTTTCACTTGGTCGTTCCATATCAGCTTTGGTCCTCCTCTTTGTCTTCTTCCACCCTCGTCAACTTGGCGTGCTCTTTTGACCAGTCTCTCCTCGCTTGCTTATTATATGCGCATGTCCTGTTTATCTCAGTCTGCTTCAAACTACTTTCATTTTATGTGTTTTTTCATGTCAATCTCTTCTCTCAATTCCTTCAACTTCTATCTTATTTAGCATATTATCCTGACCCAGTTGTTGTCTGCTGTCTTCATCTTCTCATTCTGTCTCTCTGTCAGTGCCAGTCTTCCCAGATAGTATACACAGATTGTCACCGCGTTACTTGCTTTATACACCATGCATTATCAATAGAAGGGAAATAAGCTTAGGTAACGTTCTAAAATATTCCCATCTTATCTTCGTTTCCCTATTGTTATGTAACTTCCGTCCTTTAGAAAAGTTTGATCTTTCCTGTTGATATATGTATCTTTATATATGTATATATATTAGTTCTTTTTCTTGCACACATCGCTGTTCCTTGTATTGGCTGTATTGTTGCAATCTTTACCCCCACCCATCACCGCCACACTCCAATTTAAACTAATTAATAAAACATGTTCCCCTACCTTATGTCTAGCCTTTTATCGAACACTCTTTATGTACCTCCTTCTTTTTGTTTTAGTCTTTTTTCAAACCGTATTTTGTTTCTCAAGTATGTATATATTTTTTTTAATAGAAAACAAAGAAGTAAGACAACGAAACTGAGAGAGAGGGAGAGAGAGGGAGAGAGAGCGAGAGAGAGCGAGAGAGAGCGAGAGAGAGCGAGAGAGAGCGAGAGAGAGCAAGAGAGAGCGAGAGAGAGAGCGAGAGAGAGCGAGAGACAGACAGACAGACAAGCAGATAGACAGAGACAAACACCAGACATACCATGCTGTGTTACAACATAAACAATAATAACAATAATAATTTGACAGCATTTTCGGCGCTTTAAGTCTAGCAATAATGCCCATTCAGCGGCGCATTGCTATTCAAAAACATAGAATTAACAGTAACAAGAGTAACACCCGTAATTGTTACTAATCTACGGACATGTCGTCGTTACTTACGCCAGACCGACTGCGTCGAACTTGCGACCAATGTGACTCGAACGGCGACGACCAGATGTTGGCGTACGTGGCGGCAACAAAACATACAAATACAAGCGCTATCGTGACCATCTTCATTGTCCGAATGTTCGTTGGTTGTACGCTGCCTGATTCGGTCGTTTTCTCGCAAAACTGCGCAGTCCGCGTGTGTAAACGGTCGTAGATCCGGCGGCGAATTGTGCGCCTCGTTTCCGTGACCGTCGCGCGTTGGTCCTTTGTGTGTTACGTCAACTAATAGAGTCTTTCCGTCTGCCGAAAGCCAGCGATGCGAAGCACGTAGCCGCTGGAGGGAGCAACGATACTGGTGTGCCGATAAGTCGACCGCCTTCCTCACAAGTCTATCAGTATATGTGCCGACGAACGGACTGAACGCGGTAGTTTCTCTGCGTTGGTGATCGATTGGCGCAGGGGACGCTTTGTTGCCGAGAACGACAGAGTGTTGTTGCCTTGTGTGAGGACCATTGACCAGTTGCAGACGCTGGCACATCGTGATTAGGGATTAGACCAATGACATACCCGGTTGCAATGGTAACGTCGGCGTAACGAGTGAATGGTTGAATTTCCGAAACAGGGCGTAGGCGACATGATCATCTTAACTTGAATTGATTCGCATCAAAGATCATTAAACAAGTACGTCATGGACATACCCTACACATCAACATCCACCCACACATTCACACACTCATTTACAATCACACAATCACCCACGCGCACGCACGCACACACGCACACACGCACGCACGCATGCACGCACACATGTACAAACACGCACTTGTATGTATGTATGTGTGTGTGCGTGTGCGTGTGCGTATGTGTGCGCGCGCATGTGTGCGTGTATGCGTGTATGCGCAGTGTATAACTAAAACAGGTTAAATGAAAGAATTGTTATCATGATATTTGATAACACTGTTATTTACAATATACTGTCATTCGGAGTTTCATGAAAAAGTGGTATTGCTGGTAGGTTTATTTTTATACTTTTGTATGCCAAACACGATAGGAAATTCACTAGTGGCGTATTGAGAGGCGTTTTCTCATCAAAGTCAAATTTAATCAAAGTCGAATTTAGATTGAGGCATTGTATTGCGCGAAATACGCGGGTATTTCAAGATGGAGACTGTACGTACCAGAGAGGTCACATTCTTGTAAAGCCGGAGGAGTTGACATATTCAACGTGTCCCGTAATATCGAATTATGGAAAAATTGTTCTAATGTCACACGAAAAATAGCAATATTTAAATTGTATTGGCTATTTCGTGACGAAACTATCAGCATCAACCATGTACAGCAGATCATTTGCATTGGCCGTGTCGTTCTGTCCGGCTCTTTTTGCTCGCAATGATCATTTACAAAAATTGAATCAGACAAGAATTCTCCGAGGACTTCACAATGAAGCTTCATTGCCTTCCCGTGACATTGTTGATGCCGATTGCAAAATGTTCACAGCAAATGCGACGTGTATGAAATTAGGTTCATTGCGTTAGTAACAAGCCTGTGTCGGTTCTTCGACTGTCTCCATTATAGACGGCTTTCATTTGATCAGCGACGATTGCGTCTCACAATGTCGACGTGATTGCGAGACAGGCGACTGATTCAGGCCCGTGTGTAGTCCGGCGGGAGTCGTCAACACAAGGAGACGGCGGGTCCATGAGATGATGTCGTCATCCGTCTCTGTCCCCGCCCCAAGGGCAGCTTCCGTACCCACCACGAGAATCACGACGCCGTCGGGCCTAATGACGGTGACCTTGAAGTGACTAGAGATTGCGTGGAGGTGCCAACGGCTTAACGGACACAACACAGTGTGTGTGTGTGTGTGTGTGTACGTGTGTACGTGTGTGTGTGCGTGTGCGTGCGTGCGTACGTGCGTTTGCGTACATGGTGTATGTGAGATATATTTTGACTGTGTAGCTAAAACTAGCAATTGCAGTCAACTCTGTGTTCAAAGCTGATTCAGTTCCGTTCGGAGAAGTTCATCTACAAGATGAGATCTGAATACTATCGAGTTTTGGAAGATACAACCAGAGTAGGCCATATAAAGTGTGGTCGCTTGGGTTTCCCAACACACATTAAACATTAGGCGGGCGTTGGTCGAAACAACGTTTCGCCGGTAAACCTCTCAATAAAGTGGTGCCTCTTTGCAAGTAAAACATATGTTTATGCAAATCGACGCTAATTGCCATTTTGGTTCGTAACATTGCAAGATCCATACCTCGTATTTGGTGAGGGTAGTTTGAACCAATGGAAGATGCATAACGTTCTTTAGGACTTAGCGACCCAATGAAACCATACATAAGAATGTAGCATAAGATCGGATCCTGTCGAGGTAGCCAATATCGCTAATTTTTTTGTAGAACCTGCGTCAGACTGAACAACCACTATCATCGATACTTGTTTGTCGGTTGAACGACTGTTTATTTAAGCATAATTAAATCACCTTTGGTAGAATTATCCGTTTAGCTGGCAGCGTTCCTACTGAGGTCTTCAGATTGCCTATCTTGAACTTCCGTTTTCTGCTTGCAATCAACCATACACATACATTCCCCATAGTGAACATCTTCTGACGTCACTAAGCAGCAGTTTCACTTGCGGCTGATGCCAATTTAGCAATTTTAGACATCGACCAGAGTAACTCTTTTATGTATCATTTGCACCCGAGCAAAACATATTCGGCGTTACACGGAGCGTCGAAATTGAATTGCGAATGGCTGCAGGCGTCGCATGGCGCCTCGGGCAAAGATCGATACATGTCGATCACTGACTAAAGACATAGCTTCCAATTACGCCGAATGGATCTGTCCGCGCCCACTATTTGCACTCGAGAGACGCCGAACGTCGATGCCCACGGAGGCAGGCGCTGGTCGTTAGGGCAAGGGAACCAGCAATCTAATAACGCCGGCGTCTACCAGCAGCTCAAGCGCGCTTTTTCGCATAACGTAATTTCGATTTGTTCTTGGAACGTTGCTTTCAACGTGCAAGTGTCACTCGAGTGTGTGCGTTAGGCGTGCTAAGTTAATGTCAGGAAGTAACGGACCTTGTTAGCACTTATTTCATCAGTAGTCAGCGTTCACACCGCGACGTTGTCGCCTTTTCGGTGACGTTAACGTTTACAATCGCAGAATAATGTAAACATCGTTAGGTTTGAGTGTAATGCAACATTCGACCTGTGACGGCGGCGTGCCACAATGGCGCTTTGACGTGTTCTGACGGGAGCATTCCTGTGCTGTGTAGAATCTACCAGAAGATCGTGGGGTGCCACGGTTAATGTCGATAGATGGGTGTACGTATTCATAGTAGGTTGTGGGGGTGCAGTGACCAGAACATCGGACTCTCACTAGGGAGAACCCGAGTTCAAATAATTTGCGTTGGTAGTTCACCCAGCTGTATGAATGAGTACCTGGCTATAGACAAAGGTGGATATTTGTGTATGGATAGTCTTCGCGCATTGATTGAACAGGTCTGCCAGGAAGTGAAGTGTAAAAAACGCTTTGAGCATTCCTAATGACTGCGCTATATAAAAATATCTTTACCCTTTTAGACGCTTCGCTCCACGATGGGACAAAAGTGTTCCGCTAGACGGAAATGAGTTTCGGTTGAGAGAAAATAGATCCGTTAGATTAAAAAAAAGAAAACATCGTTTCATAAAATGGCGCGTATTTGAGTGATTGAGTTCAGTATTTATTAGTTCTGCGTGATCTAGGCATGTCTTACTTCTGGACAACAATTCCGCCCAAGCACAGACCAATTGAGTCACGCTGCAGCTCAACCAGCGACGTATTGCAACTATAACCACTGCATACGTGCAAATATGTGTTTCTCTTACACGAGTCTTGTTTAATGGCTTTAGTGAAACAACAGACAGAAATCAGATGTCGTCAACGGGAGATAATGACCAGAATACCTATTAGCCTAGGTTAAGAGCAAAATTGAGGCCGAAGGCCATTTTGTGATATGTTTGGCATTTAGAAATTTACTTTAGGAATGTGCACGCTATGTCATTATCTCAGTGTCGTCAGTATCCAACGAATCGACGGCAGCTTAATCAGCGTTAGTCAGCTGTAAGATGGCGACACGTTTGATGTGCTTTGAAGCAACGCTTCCGGTTACCCTGGAGCATTTCTAAAATACCTTTGCTCAACCTGGGCAGTTTTGGCGTGTGATCAGATTTCGCAGTCTACAAGGTAGCTTGCTGTTTGTAGTAAAACCCAGATGAGATAAAGGCGTCTCTTCTCCGACTAAGCTACAATCGTTACTCTTGCTAACTGGCGCCGCCATTGTGACGCAAGAGTGTTGACGTCAGACGTGACGTCACGGGTTTAACGTTGCCCGTTTCAGAGCATCGGTTCGTTGTGTTGCAAACTTGTTTTGTAATAAACAACCGAAAACAAACGGCGTCAGTTACTCAGGTAAAAACACGTTTTTCTACAAGTTTACATAGAACGGATGTCCTTTGTTCAGAGTGACGGAAAATCGATAATAAGAGTTGAATACACGTCTCGGTTTAAACTCTTTGTTTTTATTGTTTTCTGCAAGACACCGACCAAGCAGACTTGACGTAAGAAAACATTCCTTCTCTCAAAGCATCTTCAAGACTGGAACAACCTCTCTCAACAAACAGTAAACGCTAAGACTATCGTTGCCTTCAAGAAACCCTATGCAATTTGATGATGAACAGATTTAAATTTTACAATCGTTCAAAATCACGGCAAACCACGTTCTCACCAAAAAAAAAACTGATGCATAAAGGCAGGTGTATACAAGGCTATTAAGCCTTACTTTTAACCCGAAGATCGAGACAACTTAATAGCGTTGGTCTAATGCATGTTTATTACATATAATATGTTATAGTAGGCATAACCTATATGTGTATACCTAGGTTAATGTCATCGGTGTATATTCTTACGAGTGTGAACAGTAGGTCTATTCGTATAAAGTAAATTTAACATTTGCTTCGAGCGTCTTCATTATACATACTTTCTTTTAAGCGAATTTTGTATTGTTACGTTTCGACTGTGTCTTGGCACATTCTATTGCATCTAGTAAAACAAAACAAGGTTGGTCAAGTTTCGGTCAGGTTACGTCAGACGACGCCACGTCGCCCTTATCTGGACACAGTGACCTATTCACTTAACCAATCTCCATTTGAGTTTTGAGGAAAGGTCACGACGAGTCCCTCACCTGTCGGTTTCGGCGGTCGCTGATTGGTTACTGATTTATCACTTACACATCCTGATAGCATTATTCATTGCCTTTCAAACATGGCTACGTGTTAGTAACACATTATATCACCTTTCTCTGCGTGTCTTTATGTCGTCGACATAGCGTGTTGTATGACCCTTATTAAAGTATACCTGCATTAAAGCGACCTTGTCTCTTCCGTTACCCGGAATCATCACACCAAGCCAGGGATGGTAACGATGTAAATAGGATGTTCACTTAATCAGCTGTACTTCGTCCCACTTGCGGTCTTGATTGTGGGAACAAGCCAACTTCAAAGAGCAATTCCGCTTGCCTCCGTAACATTGTCAAGAGCTGTTGTTTACTATATGTATGTTTTATGTACAATGGTCAGGCGTAGTGTGGCGGGCCGAATGCCTTCAGCATCATTACTCTAGTATGGACATTGCTTTAAAATGAGGAACTGACAAGGTCGCTTTAAACTGCCCATTCTCTTCTGCACGTGTAAATATTGCAAGTTTGCCTCGTCTTTCTCGGGAACGCGTAGAAGCAGCTTTGCCGACGAAAGTGGGGAGCCGTTGCTGGAGGCTGTCGCTGCGATGGCTTCCGCCAACTCGGCGGGAGAGCCGCTCCAGCTCAACCGTTCCACCAGCAACCCGTTCACGTCCCGCCTCATCACCTTCCAGGACGTGCCGGCCAACTTCCCTCACGGCCAAGACCTCGTCGCTTCTTATGGCCTGGAGAACAACTACCGGTGGGTAGGCGCTGCCAGTCGTGTTGCGTCTGCGTAGTAACCGTTGTTGTAACTGGTGTATTTGGGTCTTGAGTCGTCTTTATTGTTTCTGTCACCGTTGTGTTTGTTGTTGTCGAGGTTGTTGCGTGTGTGGGTGATGTTGTCGTTAGTTGTTGCTGTATTTGACGGCATTGCCATCGTCGTCGTCGTCGTCGTCGTCGTCTGCGTTGGCGTCGACTTCATCGTTGGCGTCGACATCGCAGCAGCAGCAGCAGTATTTGTTGTAATTCTTAATCTGTTGTTGTAATTCTTAATCTGTTGCTGCGGTTCCTGCGGCTGCAGCAACTGCTTGAATCAATTTGCACAACTCCAACGCTCAAAGCAACTTTGTACGAGTGTTATCGAATGCACTAACATCGCTAGTTAAAGGTATTTTTCTAGACGACATGAAAATTGCACAAAAATATCCCGATATACAAAGGAGGTGACAAGACGATCGTAAACAATTACCGTCCAATATCGATTTTGGCAGTCTTCTAAAAAATCTAAAAAAGTTAATGTACAATAGATTACCGACTTTTATAAACAAACATAACATTTTATATGATTATCAATTTGGATTTAGGAAGAAGCATTCTGCAAACATGGCTCTTATGCAACTAGTAGATAAAATAGCTACACCTACAAACAATGCTAATTATGTACTGGGAGTCTTTCGTGACTTCAATAAAACTTTTGACACAGTTGATCATACGATATTACTTAATAAACTAGAACATTATGGTATTAGAGGAAACGCACTTGCCTGGCTTGAAACGTATTTGTCCAATAGACTAAAATTTAACTTCCAACCTATATGCTGTGGTGTTCCACCAATAATAGGGCCATTGTTATTCTTAATTTGTATTAATTGCATTATTGTTAATGTATTAGATATCATTTTCCCTATCATATTTGCAGATGATACTATAATTTTGTCAATGGTAACAACCTTAGTGAGCTGGAGACTGTTATGAATCAATAAGTGCAAAAATGTGTTATTAGGTTAACCAGTAATAAACTCTCCTTCATTATAACTAAACACATTTTATTGTTTTCAAGTCAGTAAATAAAAAGATATCTAATCCAATCAGCTTCTTCATTGGTGGACTGCAAATTACTCAAGTCGAAAACACAAAGTTCTTAGAATTATAATACATTATAATTTCTCATGGTTTTTTAATGTAGAAAAATAGCAAAATCTGTTGGACTTATAAGTAAAGCAAAACCAACGTTGAGTAGATCATCCCTTGTGACTTTATACTATACATTTTTGTATCCGTATCTAACTTATTGCATCGAAGTGTGGGGAGGAGCCGGTAACATTACAAATGTATGCAGTTCGTCTAATTTAGTCAGCTCCGTACAGAGCGCACACAGACCGACTCTTCACGAAGCTGTTGATTTTACCAATAAGAAAAATCTACGAATACACAGTTATCCTGTACATGTATAACATTAACAAGAATATGTTTTAATCGGTTATGACAAGGATGTTCATGCGGAGACACTGCATGTACCGATTTCTAAAACCAACGTATTATATAAAACCATTAGATAACGAGGTGTTAAGCTATGGAACTATATACTAACAACAGTGGATTGTATCTATGCACTTGCAACGTTTACATGTCAACTCAAAAGATTTTTTTTGGTAAATAATATTAGTGACTTATATAATTAACATTCATTGTTGCATTGTAATGCGTGTATTCATGACCATAGTATTTCTGTCATTTGTGTTGCTGATTTTGTTATTCAATTGCACAATCTGTGTTCTTTTTGTTAAATTATTCTACGTGCACAATGGAATTACATATGTATTACATGTATTGAGAGGGAACATCAGCCACTTGTGACTTTATACCCTCATTATATAAATTATAACAATTTATGTATCAAATGTGCATCAAATATGGCATGTATTATGTCATAGTTTCTGTAATAAACCATCATCATCACTACGTTTTCTCGTTTTCAGCTGTCGGACCCGTGACTATGTGGCGATCTTCCGCAAAGGTTGGTCAGACCCGCGCACCTACGTCACATTCAGCTGGGCTCCCAGACACGCAAAGCTAAACACGCCGTCTTCGACCAGATGTGTCCGATTTCCCAATGACGACTTAAACGTTAGTCGGACGTTTATGCTTTATGTTCTCCTGTTTTTGTTCATGCCTACTTTCTTCTGTTTGCAGTCACTGTCCTTCATTATTGCCTTCTTTTTGTCCCTACCTTTCTGCGCGCTGTCCGTCTTCTACTTAATGTTGCCGCACCTGAACATCACCCTATTAACACTATACGTGTATCAACGCCAAATCTTCTTAGGCGTGTGTCACCCCCTTTCTCTATCGTCATATATGTAAAATTGTAAATTGTATTTTCGTCACAGCGGCCGTAATTTCTTCTTACTTCGCTCCATAGTCCCTGCTAATCTCCTTATTATAAAGCATTTCCTCGACATTCCGTGCAATACCTCGCGTATGAAACATATACAATTATTTATTCATCAATACATCGCATCTTTGTCTATTAATTTCCCAGCTCATTTCATATATTCCATTAAAATCATCTTTCTTTCATCTTAGTCCTTACAGAACTATAACATTATATGTTTCCGGTCGCTGACCGACCTTGTTAGGTGTATCTGACCCTAGCAGTTTCTTAAAAGGACGCAGTCTGTTCCTAGTTTTTCCATTTATTATTTAATATAATGTTTTTAAGACTACAATAATTATGTTGAAGGTATATTGCCCGCCAAATTGCGTTTAGTAAGCCAACACAGCGTTCGCAATTTGGAATACACGACCCTGGAGATTGTTCAGATGAAATTGTAAACAAAACACCCAGTTTCAAAGCAAGCTTTATTGGCAATACTGCCGAGGCGAGCTGAGTTATTCGCAATACCTTTTGAGAATATTAAACGATTTCCCATTTTCCCACAGCAGACTTCACTTTACAAACTATGTCGCTGGTTAAATCCCGATAGAGGAACAGATTGCCTGCATTTCAACATAAAAAGGAAACTACATTATTTAAGTTCGACCGTGCATGTATGAAGCCAAACAGAAGGAAAACAACAATGGATGCCGCCAGACCGGAAATGTGACGTTCTTATTCTTATATTGGTCCAAATTGTTGGCGACATCTTTGGAATGACAACAAAAGGACAACAATTCACTACACTGTCATCTGAGGAAACCATTATTGGCGAGCCCCCAATATTGGCGAGCCCGGCTGGTATAACCGCAACTACCTCTGTTTTCCAGCCAGATCGCAACGTTCTCACATTCAAAACAACCAATTCAGCGAACATCCTATTAATATTTACCGCCGGCTTGAATCCGGGTAAAGAAACACACAACATCCACTTTAAAAGGAGCTACTTTATTCCTCGTCCCAGAATTAACGGGCGTTGTAATTTGTACCAAGAAGTCTGCTGTGTTGAACGTGGGAAAATGGGACATCGCTGAACGTCAAAGAGTATTGCAGTTAACTCAGCCCGACTCGGCCGTATTGCCAATAAAGCTTTTTTTGGAAACTGGATGTTTTGTTTACTACTTGAATATGCTTCGTGGTCGTACCTCCCAAATTGCGAACGTTGCTGTGGGCTTTGCTAAACACAATTCGGCGGGCAGTATATCTTCAGCATAGTTAGCATAGTCTCGGTAACATTATAAAGTATGTAAATCCTGTTTCTACCACATATACGTGATTTCCGCCGAATTCGGCGTCATTTGTCTTTATATACTGCTAAAACAATATCAGTATCTCTAATTAGCAGTCGCCTTGACTACTGCAACTCACTCCTAAGCGATATTGCTAAAAAGGATTCAGCTAAACTCCAACGTCTACAGAATTGTTTAGCACGTGTAGTATTAAAAGCACCTTGTTTCTCACCATCTCTGTCCCTATTTAGACAGTTGCATTGGCTTCCAGTTACATATCGAATACAATTCAAATTAGCCACTATCACATATAGTACCCTTTCTACGAAACACCCATCGTATTTGTTTAGTCTCCTTCGTTTTTTCGATATCCCCAGGAATCTCAGAACATCTGTTTCACAACGACTTTTTGTTCCGAAAACCAAGCTTAATATCGGCAAACGTGCTTTTTCTGGAGCTGCACCCACAATCTGGAATCAACTCCCTATCGCTTTAAAATCATCTGAGACTATAAATGCCTTCCGTAAACAAACTAAATACTTATTTATTTGAAATTGCATTCCCACCCTAACCCTCGGCAGTCCTTTGCTTTAATGATGATTCTTGCTTGTCCCTGTTAACGATTCTGCCCAATGATTTTTGTATGTTGCGCCTCTGAGCTCAGATTCATGGGGATTTAGGCGCTATAGAAGTTTGTCATTATTAATATTATTATTACTTAATAAGTGAAAATCTAGGAACATTCTGATTGCCTCACTTTAATGCATTACTACTAAAAACATCGCACGACTCTGCAGCAGATCCAGCCGAGCAACGACGACTTCTACGAGTTCGTGTACGTGACGAAGAAGAAAGAGATCGGCGGCGTGAGCTCGTCCTTTACCATCGGCTCGAGCTGGTACAACTGCCCTTCGACCTCGTCGTCCAGCGCCTCCAACGTCTCCGACCAGTCCCGTTTGGTGAGGGCCAATGCCCGCGCTGGCGACACAGTCCAGGGTGGGGACACGCAGGCGGCTCACCGCAAGAAGAAAGGTGCGTGTCACCGAAGGGGGGAGGAAGAGGGGAGGAGAGGAGGAGGGGAAATAAGGGAGGGGTAGGTGGAGGAGGGAAAGAGGAGAAGGCGAGGAGGGATGGAGGAGGGGTGGAGTGGGAGAGGAGAGCAGAGAAAGAGAAAAGAGGGGAGGGAGGGGTAGGTGGAGGAGAGAAGGAGGAGAAGGGGTGGAGGAGTGGAGGAGGGGTGGATTGGGAGAGGAGGAGGGGAAAGGAGGGAGGGGTAGGTTGAGGAGGGAAGGAGGAGAAGGGGTGGAGGCGTGCAGTGGAAGAGGAAATAGGAGGAGGGGAGATACAGAGGGGAAGGGAACGAGGAATGGTAGGGGGAGATAAGGAGGAGGGGTGGGGATTGGGAAAAGGGGAGGGAAGGAGGAATGGTAGGGGGAGATAAGAAGGAGGGTTGGGGATTGGGAAGAGGAGGAGGGAAGGAGGAGATGGATGAGGGAAGGAAGGAGGAGATGGATGAGGGAAGGAGGAGATGGATGAGGGAAGGAGGAAGGTTAGAAGGAGAATACGTTTCTTTTTCCCAAGAGCAAATTATAATTATTGACAACGAAAGACAATATCAGTTGTAGAGAAATGCAGGATTAAAGACGTACTGATAACAGTGCAGAACAAAAACAATCAACAAACAATAGCAACATCACGTATTTACCTGTTTGCTATGGACCGATGTTACTGTGTTCTTCATACACTGTGTACAACACGTGGAAGACATGGATAGAATGGTGACAACAATATTATACTTGTAATGGCATACGTCATAACTAATGTCATGTTTTAACGAAATGAAACATGGAACATGTATAGCAACTATTCGCTAAGTCAGAAAACATGTGAATTAATCATACATATTTAATACAGTTTTAGTATGTTATTATACAGTATATATATATACATACTAAAACTGTGTTAAATATGTATGTTATATACTGTATAATAACATATACATATATATATATATATACTGTATAATAACATACTAAAATTATGTTAAATAAGTATGATTAATTCACGTTTTCTGACTTCTGAGTTATATATACATATATGTATATATATATATATATATATATATATATATATATACATATATATATATATATAAACTAAGAAGTCAGAAAACGTGAATTAATCATACATATTTAACATAGTTTTAGTATGTTATTATACAGTATGTGTGATGCCATCTGTGTGTAGAATCTGCGGAGTCGTTCGAGATAGTGGAGAAGACGCCACTCGTCACTAGCGGTATCATGGACAATCTCACACAGGACCTTGCGCCGCTCATTTCGAGTCTGTCACAGTTCGGACAGAATATGTTCAAGGTGATGCCTCGGTGTGTATGTGTGTGTGCGTGCGTGCATGTGTGTGTGCGTGCGTGCGTGCGTGTGTATGTTTGTGTGTGGGTATGTGCATATATATATATATATATATATAGTGTATATAATATGTATATATATACATATATATATACATATATACACTGTATATATATATATATATATATATATATATATATATATATATATATATATATATATATAAAACAGTATGTAAGACGCATACATACATACACACATACATTCATACATTCATACACACATACACACACACAAATATATATAATGTATATGTATGTGTGTATATGTATGTGTGCGTGTGTGCGCGTGTGCGCGTGTGCGCGTGTGCGTGTGCTCGCGTGTGCGCGTGTACGCGTGTATGCGTGTATGCATGTATTTATGTATGTGTGTATATATGTATGTATGTATGTATGTATGTATGTATGTATGTATGTGTGTATGTATGCATGTGTGTGTGTGTATGTGTGTATGCATATGTGTGTACGTGTGTATGTATGTATGTATGTGTGTATGTATGTATGTATGTATGTATGTATGCATGTATATATGTGTGTGTGTATGCACGTGTGTGTGTATGCATGTGTGTGTGTATATGTATGTGTGTGTATGTATGTATGTGTGTGTGTATGTATGTATGAATGTATGAATGTATGTATGTACGTACGTACGCATGAGTGTATGTATGTATGTATGTATGTATGTATGCATGTATGTGTGTATGTATGTATATATGTGTGTATGTATGCATGTGTGTGTGTACGTATGTGTGTATGTATGTGTGTGTATGTATATATGTATGTATGTATGCATGAGTGTATGAATGTATGTATGTATGTATGTATGTCTGTATGTATGTATGTATGTACGCATGAGTGTATGAGTGTATGTATGTTTGTATGTTTAGGGGTACGTTAATGCTTTCTTCTTACACGGTTTGTATTTCTTGGATTCACTTACTATTCCTAATTGGATAAAAAGTAGTTTTTCGAAATATACCGTTGGTTAAGGGTTCTTACCGATTTACCTTTACTATACCTTTGATGTTTTTACGGATCAAGAAACTGACGTCACAATCATAATTATGCGCGTGACTTCCGCCAACTTTTGCCTTACCATGAATGTTTACATTTGTGTATTAAATTACTAGGAGCGCCGAGACATCTGCCGCGTCAATCTTTCCAGCACACTCAAACAACGTTGTACTACGTTTCTCAAATAAAGAAAATCTTGCGGGGTCAAAACTCCAGTACAATACACGCGACGGAATGTCCGATAGATTCCTAGGTGATTAAGCCATTTTGTAAGCTTGTCGGGTCTGGTTGCTAGGTAACAGGTGACAGGTCGGTTAATGTTTTTCTGTGTTCAGATTGCCGTCGAAAACAGCTCGTCGCACGTAGAGTGTCGATGCACTTCGGAGAACGGCACCATCGCCACCTGCACCTTCGAAACCCTTGCGGCCGGTACCACCAGCAGGGCGAGCTCGAGCTGCGGGTCTATCGGCATCGCGAGCGTCCTCGATCCCGTCCCCACGTCCACCGTCAGCAGCGTGACGGACAGGCCAAAGTCACCTCAGCGACGCCTCTACTCGCAAGTAGCCAGCTCGTGCCAGGTGCGGCTAAGCAGACAGACAGACAGACAGACAGACAAAGTTGCTTATTTATCCAATTGTCCAATATGATGTAATAATAACGATAATATTAATGTACTTACCTATGGGAGACTCCTGTTAAAGGCCATATCCTGGAATAAAATGTGCTCTTTTCCTTAATAACAAATGGTTTATGCCCTTTCAAATGATGATATTGCCAAAAATTTTAAATATGGTATATGAGCATACGACATAAAAAGAGCCTATAAATTTGTCATTTTACGGAAACTCCCGAGCGTTGCCGGGTTTGCATTTGTTGCTGAAACATGACGTCAGTCGTGGTTCCGCCGTCAGTTACTGCAGCGGCTTCACGCCTGCGGCCCTGCGCAGTCGCGCGGTGTCATGTAAACAACTCGATACAAATGGCGGCTTACTCTAGTAGTCAGAGAGCGATATCAATTTTGACGCGGACCACGAAACGTTTGATCATATATATTTCGGTGACAGTGAGGATGTTAGCCAGTTAGTGTGGCACCGTATAGACACGAACGAACCAGTGAAGAAGCTCCGACAACTGACCGGGCCCACTTGCGAAGATTCGCCGGTAACCGAATCGCCTTCGCTTCGCCTCTGTTGTGTTCGTCGAAGGAACGGCAGATTTCTTTACATCTAACTTACGCCTGAAACCCAACTTCCATTGTACGTTCCAAGCCTTCGAAATCGCCAGGCGCAACGAAATGCGAACCACAAATAATGCTAGTTGCCGTAGCATGGGTCCAGTCAGTCCTGTTGTTTCGAACAAAACGTTTCCATTTCTGCCGAGTAACTGGCTCTTTGGGAAATTCGTGCACAGAATGGCCAGTCAGATTCGAATTGTTGCAGTTTCCAACAACACGTTTGTTCATCATTTCTATATGTAAATGAATGTATACCAGTTCAAATATCCACCAAAGAAATCCAGCCGCCGAGAACGATTGCGATCTCGGGAATGTTTTCCACAACTGACGTCACGATTCTGCCTCTCGCGGCATTTTCGGAAAACAGACTTTTCGAAGCCTGCGCCAGGACAGGTCCCATTTAATGTCAATTTTAGAAAAGTTTCAGCAAACGTGTGGTTTCTGTGTTGGCATTATATTGCAGAACACATATGTACATGCATATTTTTATATTTAGTAGCAATTTCCCCCCAGGATATGGCCTTTAAGACTAAAAAAAGTCGCTCTCGTAGGAGCCACCCTGCCACTTATCTGCCCATTACGTCACCAAGTCTTTAGTCTAGATTGTCAAATTTCCCTGTTTACCCGTTCTCATGTTATCCAAAGACCAAAACACGCGTTATTTGAAAAGTAAAACCATTTTCAAAATCCCGTCCCAACAGCGCATCTCTGCGAAGGGCCTGACTTGGCCTATTGCCCAGGTCCGTCAAACTTTACACATGTAGTTACACATGGACTGCCAGCTCACTAGATCCGTCGCGTTATGTTATACTGCGCATGCTTACTCACCGTAAATGATCCCGTATTTCCGGTTATGACTGTTACACATGCATTCAGCAGCTGTGTATTAATTTGTGGGCTGTGTCAAATGAGGTGTAATGGGCAATGGCCAACTGTTTTTATAAATGATCGTACAATGTGACGACCAAGGAACAGCAATACGTATTAGAGAGAATACACGTTTGAATCTTCTTACTACCTTCTCGAAGCTTGGACAGTTGCGTCCACCCCACTTCAATTTACTCAGCTGTACATGTTCACTCGGCTACTGTACGTAACTACAGACAGAGGTGGATATAATTATATATGTACAAATAGCCATCGCTTCGAGTAATAATTGCACCGTGGTAGAATGCTTTCCAAAGAAGTTGAGATGTACTTCGAATGAACAGGTCTGTCGTGGTGTAATCCAGTCTAGGCAGACTTGGGAACTCGATACTGCATTACATAAGAACTTGCATTTTTACCAGGAGTTCGCCGGATCGCGACAAGGATCGTCTGTTGCGACGGAACTACAGGAGGCGGCCATTGATGAGCCGGTGAACACGTCTGGCACGAAGATCGTCACCAGTTGTTCTCAGGTTAGAGACTTCCCCCGGTTCCTCTTAAAGGGAGCCAGTCAGCTCCTCTACCCGGAATTAGCGGGCAGAGTACTTTGTAACAGGAAGTCTGCTCTGTTGAACGTGGAAAATTGGTACATCGTTGAACACCAAAGGTATTGCACTTTACTCAGTCCGACTTGGTGCCTTCAACATAGTCAGTACGGTCTTAAGAACATTATAGTAATCAATAAATGAAAAACATGGAACAGACTGTCTCCTTTAAGGTCTATGTTACCGAAGAGATGGAAAACAACCGTGCGCCCGAGAGAGAGATTTAACAAGATTGCCATCCAGAAAATTACTCTGGATGGCAGTTTGACAAGGAAGCCTTTTGGCTTATCGAGAGTCCAATACTTTTTATCTACATGTATCCCGCCTTTTTAAGGTGTGTGTCGATTTTATTTTTAAACATATTCACGCTACTAGCACCAACACAATCAGGAGATAATCTGTTCCATTCATTTACAGTCCTTTGTGAGAATGAGAACTTTCTTATATCTAATCTACACTGCTCCTTTACTAATGTAGCTTCATGTCCTCTGGTCCTTCTATCTTTCTTAACTGAGAAAAAAATGTTTCTATCAATATTTTCATAACCATTCAATATTTTAAACACTTCTATGTGATCTCCTCTCAATCTCCTGGTCTCTAGTGTTGTTAAACCACATTCTTTTAGGCGTATTTCGTAACTAAGATCCCTCAGATTTGGTATCATTTTAGTCGCTCTCCTCTGTACTCTTTCTAGCATATCTATGTCCTTCTTGCGATATGGCCTCCATGCTTGTATACAATATTCTAAATGAGGCCTCACTATTGTTTTGTACAGCGGTACTATTAATTCTTTTTTCTTATACGCTATATTACGCCTAATTAATCCAAGGATTTGATTTCCCTTTGACGCTGCAATTCCGCACTGCTCTGAAACCTTCATATCAGCACTAATGGTTAACCCTAAGTCCTTTTCTTTTACAGTAGTACTTAGAACAGTACCCCCCATTTTATATTTTACCTCTTCATTCCCATGACCTGTGTGGAGGCATTTACATTTCCCAAAATTGAACAGCATTTGCCACTTTTCAGACCATTTGATCAACCTATCAAGATCATCTTGTAAATGCTGTTTGTCTCCATCACTTTTAATCCTTCTAAACACTTTTGTATCATCCGCAAATTTTAACACCTTGCTTGTTATATCATCGTCCAAATCGTTGATATATATTAAGAATAATATAGGTCCTAGTACTGATCCCTGTGGTACCCCACTCAATACGGATTTCCAGTTTGAAGCCTCCCCATCAACTACTACACGTTGTCTTCTGTCATTCAGCCATTTTTCTATCCAGTTTATTATACCATTTCCTATGCCATGGGAAAATCTAAATAGATGATATCTACTGGTGATCCCTCATCTACCCACCTAGTGATGTCTTCCAAAAAACATAACATATTTGTTAAGCATGACCTCGCTTTTAAAAACCCATGTTGAGATGGGTTTATCAAGTTATGTTTAACAAGAAAATCCACCATGTGATCTTTAATTAGTCTTTCTAATAATTTGCAAATCACTGATGTTAAACTCACTGGTCTATAGTTCTCTGACTTGTTTCTCGAACCTTTTTTAAATAACGGTATAATGTTTGCCTCTTTCCATTCTAAAGGAACCACTCCCTCTTCTAATGACAAATTGAAAACTGTTGCAAGAGGTGCGCTAATTTGTTCTACAATTTCCAATAGTAGTTTGGGCGGAATCCCGTCCACTCCAGGTGATTTATTATCCTTCATAGCCCTTATTTTCTTAGCTACCATTTCCGAGGTTACAACTAACTGTCCTAAATAGTCTGAATCTGCCCCCTTGAACTTAGCCTCTGGTACTGGCAGTGAACTAATATCTTCCCTGGTAAACACTGAACTAAAATACTCATTCAGGTCTTCTGCCATTAAGAATCCCTCTGATATTGTATTTCCAACACTATCTTCTAGAGGACCGACCTTATCCTGAACTTTCTGTTTGCTTCGAATATACGCATAAAAACTCTTACTGTCATGTTTTATATTACTAGCAAATTTTTTTTCATAGCTTCTCTTTGAATTTCTAATTTCAGCTGTAGCTTGATTAAGTGCTTCTTTATAAATGTTGAAGTCTTCATAATTTCCAGTACATCTATATGACTTCCACATCATTTGTTTATACTTAATTTTTCTAATGGCTTCTTTCGATAAGTGTTTCTTTTTAGACCGTTTCCCTTGTTTTTTGAAAGGTACAAATTTATCGACTATGCACTTAATTTCACTATTTAAGATATTCCAGCATTCGGTTGCTGTCTTATTCTTCAGTGTGTTATTCCAGTCTATCTTTGCTAAATATTTCCTCATGTCCTTATACCTTCCTTTGTGGAAATTTCTCCTATACTGCTTTTTACTATTCCTTTCTGATTTTACTTTGATGGTAAAATGTATCTGGTTGTGATCACTACTCCCCAGTGGCTCACATATCTTGACATTGTCAACTAATTCTTTCTGTGAGGACAAAACTAAGTCTAACACATTCTCTCCCCTGGTTGGTTCTAGCACATGTTGAGAAAGGAAACTATCTTGTACTAAAACTAAAAACTTGTGGTCCTCACTCCCCATACTCTGTAAAGATTTCCATTGTATATGCCCATGGTTAAAGTCCCCCATAATAATACAGTTCCGTTTGCTTACTTCCCTTATAGCGTTTTGTATTTTTTCATTCTCTTCTATGCTTATGTTTGGACTTCGATAAACTAACCCAACTGTTAACGTTGAGTTTCCTGTAACTATGTTACACCAAACAGCTTCTTCGCAATCTGCTTCTCTTTCTAATTTTATTTCATAAGCCTGGATAGATTCTTTAATATATAAAATAACTCCACCTCCCTTTCTTCCTATTCTATCTTTCCTAAACATTACATATCCTGTTAGTCCCAATTCGGCATCTGATATATCAGTGGTGGCCCACGATTCGGTTATACCTATTATGTGAGGGTCAATATCTTCTACCATAATGTTTAGTTCACTTCTTTTGTTTACTATGCTCCTTGCATTTAAACAAATGCATTTATATCCTGATTCAGAACAGTTTTCCAGGCTGTTCTTTGCCGATTTATTTCTGCTGTCTTTATCTATGCCTCCAGTTTCAGGCTTCTCTGTGAATCCCCCCTGCGAATCTAGTTTAAATAGATGCAGCCTGTCCCACTGTCAACAGATTGCAGCAAGTTCTCTGAGAAAACTGCTGCCCCCTTTCCACTTAGATGTAGGCCATCTCTCATGTACATATCTTCCCTCCCAACAAAGTATCCCCATAAATCTACGAATCCCACCCCCTCTTCTTTACACATCTGCTCAACTAGTGCGTTGATCGCCATCCTCTTGCAGTTTCTATATGTATGCCCCCTTCCTCCCATTACTGGCAAAATTCCTGAGAGGATAATCTGTTCTACTCTTGTCTTCTTTAACTTCTTCACTAACTGTCTGTACTTCTGAACTATCCCAGTTGTTCCCTCCCTCTCTGCGTTATTTGTCCCTACATGTACTAGTATAGACCCTCCCTTGCCATGCCCCAGTACCTTCTCTACCCTTTCAGTTACATGTTCTATCCTAGCCCCCGGTAGACAAACAACGACGTCCTCCCCCTCGCTTAGAGTCTTATCTGTCTTTCTCATAATCGAATCGCCCATAAACACCCTCTCTTTCCTCATTGCCCCCTCAATCACTGCCTC